>JAUIMM010000300.1:600000-932500 GCA_031769625.1 Taudactylus pleione
AATAGAACTTTTTAAGTGCAAGTTTCCTCACAAATTTTTGAAGATCGATGAAAACCTCAAAGGGGTCCATCCTACTACTAGGGGCAAACTTTAGGCCTTTTTCTAAGACCCGTATCTCATATTGGTTTAGGGCATACTTACTGAGATTATAAATCTTAGTACTCGACTTTAAGTCCGAAGTGTCCAATTTTTCCCCAAGAGGGTGAATATTTGGGGGAGAACTATCAGCCCCTTTTTTTCTTCTTTGTCTAATCCTTCTTCTACTATTTAAATGCTTACATTTTCCTCCTCTCTTCCCACGTTTTCTCTGTTTCTTCTGTTGGGCATTCTCATTTGAGACCGACCCTCTCCTAAAAAACGATCCTGATGTGGTCTTCCTGAAAAGGAACCCTTCCTAAGGGAGACCTCATCATCATCATATCTTCCCTCATAAGGGCCAGAACGAGAGCTCTTAAAACCTCTTCGAAAGTTTGTTTTTGATCTAGAGTAAACATCTCCACCTGGATTATAAGATCTTCTACCATAATATTGCTTTCTTACAGAGGGGCTCTTATGATCCCAATCCCATTCTTGTTTAGAATCCCCATAATTGTAAATATTTGATTTATTTATCAATCTATCATTATAAGGGGTTTTGGATATAGGTCCAGAGACCCTAAGTGATTTTTCTTCTGGGAACGATTTCCTTTCATATTTATCCTGGAATTGAATCTCTTTCCTGGTAATATGATGTTGCAAACCAAGTTTATAATCATTTTTATCCCTTCCATATTTTTTCCGTTTTTTGGAAATAATTTCCCTTTCACTTTTTTCTATTCTAATAGTTATTTTTTCCTCCATAGTTTTAAAATCCTCTGAATTTGAAAAGGGTTTAACAAGAGATAAGTATATTTCAATTTCCTCTTCTATTTTAACCAATTCTCTACTCCTTTTGCAGCTACATTCTGGATACATCGTTCTGTACTAACAAAGCAGGAAATGGATCAATGAAATAATTGGATCATTAAGGATGGATAGCCTTATGCTAGGATTATGCACCGCACTTTGTTTCTTACCAATCGGGGACACTTTGTGAGATTTTACATGTTTTTTATATATTTTTTATATATTTATTATTAAAGTTTGTTTTGTTTTAGGGTCTTGGGATTATCATCATGTATGTTATGTGGATATTGCAGAGTTTTTTTTGGTCATTTTGACGCATTTATTATTTTAAATAATGTATCATTAGGATCACAGGTGTTTTTACTAATGAACACTATCAATCATGTGTTCAGGTATATAAGGAGCTTTAGTTTCCATTTCTCCCATACACCTTGAGGAAGGAACAGGTTTCCGAAACGCGTTGGTGGTGTGGGAGAAATTACTGCTGCCTGGCTGGACCTAGGAAAGGATTTTCTCTGGACTGATCGGGGAGGAGATGTACCCGGGTTAACATCTATCCACCCACGTTCTTTACAGTGCCTATCTCTAGGCCCATTCCGGTACGCAGGATACCCCGAAGGGGGATTTTTTAAATTATTATTATTATACATATCTTTTTGTCCTGTGCTGTTTGTTACGTGTTTATTGTGAATAAATTGCTTTACTGCTTTACACGATGGGAGTGCGCTCTCTGTGATTCTATTTGAGGGTCCATGGAACATCGATTACAGTAGAACAAAGGTTATCCCTGAATAAATCTAGAAGATCTCCTTAAAGATACCTTTATGTGCACATTTTTCACCATTTTGAGGTGAGCATACTCTCATTGGGATATATCAGTTGACATCGATTGCTTGAAGTTCCCTAAGGACTTGGATTGGTGTTATCGGACAGAAGAACCTTTCATAATATATTTTATTAATCTTTTTAACAAATAATTGTTTTTCAGAGCAGCGCTGGGTGGCCTTCTCTTATTTTCTGTATATGTTTTGCAAGGTTAAGAGCTGGTGATTCTGTGGGTTGGACCCCGGCTGCCGTTCTTTTAGCGCAAGTCACATACCTTTTTTCTTTGTTTTCTTCGTATCTTCACCATTGTATTGTGTCCTGCTGCTTATTAATATGTTCACTTATAGAAGCAAACGCAAATCTCTTATTGAACAAATATTTGATGAAAATCATGTTACTACTGTGAAAGATGATGATATTGGAAGTGCTATGTTTACATTAGAAAAACTAATTATAAAGGAAGGCAAAATTTGGTGGGAGTTGGTTTCCTTAGAAAAATATTTAAGTGAAGGAATGATCCCAAGGGGTTTAAGGCTTGATAAAACCCCATCCTTCAATACAGAAACTGAAGAATTTAAAGAATCCTGGTTTAAAATCCTAGACTCATGTTCCAAATCTCTGATGGAACTTATCATTCAGGAAAGGAGTAGAGAATTGGTTAAAATAGAAGAGGAAATTGAAATATACTTATCTCTTGTTAAACCCTTTTCAAATTCAGAGGATTTTAAAACTATGGAGGAAAAAATAACTATTAGAATAGAAAAAAGTGAAAGGGAAATTATTTCCAAAAAACGGAAAAAATATGGAAGGGATAAAAATGATTATAAACTTGGTTTGCAACATCATATTACCAGGAAAGAGATTCAATTCCAGGATAAATATGAAAGGAAATCGTTCCCAGAAGAAAAATCACTTAGGGTCTCTGGACCTATATCCAAAACCCCTTATAATGATAGATTGATAAATAAATCAAATATTTACAATTATGGGGATTCTAAACAAGAATGGGATTGGGATCATAAGAGCCCCTCTGTAAGAAAGCAATATTATGGTAGAAGATCTTATAATCCAGGTGGAGATGTTTACTCTAAATCAAAAACAAACTTTCGAAGAGGTTTTAAGAGCTCTCGTTCTGGCCCTTATGAGGGAAGATATGATGATGATGAGGTCTCCCTTAGGAAGGGTTCCTTTTCAGGAAGACCACATCAGGATCGTTTTTTAGGAGAGGGTCGGTCTCAAATGAGAATGCCCAACAGAAGAAACAGAGAAAACGTGGGAAGAGAGGAGGAAAATGTAAGCATTTAAATAGTAGAAGAAGGATTAGACAAAGAAGAAAAAAAGGGGCTGATAGTTCTCCCCCAAATATTCACCCTCTTGGGGAAAAATTGGACACTTCGGACTTAAAGTCGAGTACTAAGATTTATAATCTCAGTAAGTATGCCCTAAACCAATATGAGATACGGGTCTTAGAAAAAGGCCTAAAGTTTGCCCCTAGTAGTAGGATGGACCCCTTTGAGGTTTTCATCGATCTTCAAAAATTTGTGAGGAAACTTGCACTTAAAAAGTTCTATTCAGAGAAAAGTGAGGGTATGGAACCCATCCCAGAAGGTCCAATATCAGTATTTAAGAGGAAATCGACATTTAATCCCACATACAAGAAAGGATGTTTTGTTGAATCATTCGAGAAACTAGTCAAAGAAGATTTAGAATTGCTGAAACCAAGGAAACGAAGGGACATGAATTTGTCAAAGGAAGAACTAGAAGCTATTAAATCACTAAAAAAAAACAAGGAAATAGTTATAAAACCCGCAGACAAAGGGGGGGGGTTGTAATTATGTCAATAGAGGATTATAATGCGGAAGTCTTAAGACAATTAGGGGACTCCAACACATATAAGAAGTTGAGAGGTAACCCCTCTGAAAGGATTGTAAAAAACTTAGATATCCTTTTGGCTTTATATGCAAATAAGGATATCTACTCAGATTCAGAGAGACTATATATGAAAATAGAAAAACCGTCAATACCGGTACTATATATCTTGCCCAAGATACATAAAAATGCTGAAAAACCCCCAGGGCACCCCATTGTGGCTGGAACCAACTGCTTGACCTCAAATTTATCCCATTTTTTAGACCATCTACTTCAGCCATTAGTCCACAAAACCCCTTCTTATTTGAAAGATGGCTTAGCTTTGATAGAACAATTGAAACATATTGTTTGGGAGGCAGGTTGGTTTCTAGTCACTGCGGATGTTACTTCACTGTATACCATAATACAACATCAAGCAGGTCTAGAGGGCATTAAATATTTTTTGAACAAGGAGGACATCTCAGAGGATAAAAAATCTTTTATTATTGATGGTATATCCTTCATTTTAAACAATAACTTTTTTTGGTTTTTAGGCGATTTTTATCTTCAGGTATCTGGGACAGCGATGGGCACTAGACTGGCTCCGAGTTATGCCAATTTATTTATGGCCCATTGGGAGTCCACTTCGATATTTGAGGATCCATCTCTTGGGGCCAGTCTAGTGCTCTGGACACGCTATATAGACGACATCTTTTTTATTTGGAAAGGTGACAGATTATCCTTAGACACTTTTTGTTCATCCCTTAATTCCAATACTCAGAATATTGTTTTAACTTTTGATATTAGTATTAACCAAGTGAATTTTTTGGATTTGACACTTTATATAAAGGATGGATGTCTATTAACTCGGAATTACATTAAACCTACAGATTGCAACTCTTACATAGATTACACTAGCAACCATCATTTTAATTGGTTAAAAAGTATTCCTGCGGGACAGTTCCAACGCATTCGTAGGAATTGTACGGAGATTTTAGAATACGAAGAACAATCAGAAATTTTAAAAAAAACATTTTGTGGCGAAAGGCTATGATGCTGGAAAAGTTGAGGATGCACGTGTAAAAATTAGAAATTCTGATAGGAATGATTTTTTTAATAAAAAAGATGGAGGGTATAAAAAATATAACAAGGAATGTATCCCCTTCATTACAAAATTCAATAATCAATTTCGTCAAGTGGAGAATATAATTTCTAAGCATTGGCAGATTTTATATAGAGATCCAGCATTAAGAAAGTTTATTGAGAAGAAACCCACTTTTATTTATAGAAGAGCTGATAATTTAAACAACTCCTTGGTACGTAGTATGACCTCCGAACCAGGTCCAAGGAAAATGATTAAAACCGAGGGGTTCCATCGATGTGGGACTTGCATGATGTGTAAAACATGTAAGAGCCCCACAAGTAAAATCACTCAATATAAATCAAATCAAACAGGGAAGACATATATTATTAAAGATTTTATTACATGTCACAGCAAGAATTGTGTTTATTTACTGGAATGCAGCTGTGGGAGTCAGTATGTAGGCAGAACTACTCGTATGCTGAAAGAAAGACTCTCAGAACATTTTAGGAATATCCGTAAGGGTGTTGAAACTCATAGTGTTCCCCTCCATTTTAAAGATAAACATTTATGTGATCCTAAATATTTAATTTCTTTTTGTGGCATTAAGATATCTCCCTGTAAATGGAGAACCCAAGATCAGGAAGGAGACCTAGCCAGGCTAGAAATGAAGACCATTTATGATCTACGCACTTTGACCCCAAGGGGTCTCAATATTGACTTTGAGACTAAGTGGTTTTTATAATATTTATAATTTTAGAATGTATTAGGTGTTTGTTTATATTGTTCTCTTACTGCATGTTTTCTTTATTATGAGGTATCCCTGTGCCTGCAGTGTTATCAGCTTTTTGAGACCATTCTCCATCCCCATGGTATTATTTAGTGAACGGAGATGCAGTGAACAAAGAGTTAACGGAGCGCGTGGCTAATTGATATTTACACTGCGGAGCAATTTCTCCATTCCATCCATGACTTCCGCTTGTGCGTTCTACAGTCAGGACTTGAGACATTGTTACACTTTCCGGTTTTGCGGGTCATATCCCGGAAATACCTTTTTTGCGTGTCAAGCCAGATGGACTCACTGACGGCAAACGACATCCGGTTTTAGATTCCGCGCACCGGATATTACGTCGCAGCTACATTCTGGATACATCGTTCTGTACTAACAAAGCAGGAAATGGATCAATGAAATAATTGGATCATTAAGGATGGATAGCCTTATGCTAGGATTATGCACCGCACTTTGTTTCTTACCAATCGGGGACACTTTGTGAGATTTTACATGTTTTTTATATATTTTTTATATATTTATTATTAAAGTTTGTTTTGTTTTAGGGTCTTGGGATTATCATCATGTATGTTATGTGGATATTGCAGAGTTTTTTTTGGTCATTTTGACGCATTTATTATTTTAAAAAATGTATCATTAGGATCACAGGTGTTTTTACTAATGAACACTATCAATCATGTGTTCAGGTATATAAGGAGCTTTAGTTTCCATTTCTCCCATACACCTTGAGGAAGGAACAGGTTCCCGAAACGCGTTGGTGGTGTGGGAGAAATTACTGCTGCCTGGCTGGACCTAGGAAAGGATTTTCTCTGGACTGATCGGGGAGGAGATGTACCCGGGTTAACATCTATCCACCCACGTTCTTTACAGTGCCTATCTCTAGGCCCATTCCGGTACGCAGGATACCCCGAAGGGGGATTTTTAAAATTATTATTATTATACATATCTTTTTGTCCTGTGCTGTTTGTTACGTGTTTATTGTGAATAAATTGCTTTACTGCTTTACACGATGGGAGTGCGCTCTCTGTGATTCTATTTGAGGGTCCATGAAACATCGATTACAGTAGGACAAAGGTTATCCCTGAATAAATCTAGAAGATCTCCTTAAAGATACCTTTATGTGCACATTTTTCACCATTTTGAGGTGAGCATACTCTCATTGGGATATATCAGTTGACATCGATTGCTTGAAGTTCCCTAAGGACTTGGATTGGTGTTATCGGACAGAAGAACCTTTCATAATATATTTTATTAATCTTTTTAACAAATAATTGTTTTTCAGAGCAGCGCTGGGTGGCCTTCTCTTATTTTCTGTATATGTTTTGCAAGGTTAAGAGCTGGTGATTCTGTGGGTTGGACCCCGGCTGCCGTTCTTTTAGCGCAAGTCACATACCTTTTTTCTTTGTTTTTTTCGAATGTACATTTTCACCTACTTTTGTAGAAATGAAGGATCATATTTGTTATAACGGTAATGCAGGAAATATCACGGATATTTCCTGCTTACCTTTCAGTCCCGATCTGGCCCGCTGTCCCCATACACTAGTATGAGGACCTAAATTCATCAAGCTTTGAAAATATAATATTTTTGGAGTTTTACTGTAGGAACATTCTTCAGATGGCATTCAGAGTCCTGGATTGCTAAGACGGATCCTTTTGGATCCCTTCGCCCCTGTCTGACTCCTTCTGCCGGCGCTTAGGGCACCTGTGTGAAGCCCAGTTCCCGCTGCCACACTAGCACTGCCGAGTCAGACTTGGCAGTGCTAAGTTTCACTGCTCCGAAAGGAGCAGTGAAGGGGATAGCGGAGACAACTGATTTTCAGATCAGCTGTCTCCGCACCGGAGCAATGGTAAATTGCTCTGGTGATTTTGTATCCACCGCTGCCACTCACAAGTTGGATACTTAATTATCGGGAGCCCTCCGGACCCCTATAATTAACATGACGAATGGACCCCACTGTATGTATGAAAATAACCAACTCTAAACTTTTATACATCACAGGCTGATTCAAATCCGCTCGCAAGTGGGTCGATGGTTGCCTCCGGGTCTCGCGGCTTGCGCAAGACCCGGCCAGCGACGGGCGCTCCATTGCTACGGGTCTCGCACCAAAACGGGGCGGCTGTCGATTGTGATTGACAGCTCGCCCCATTTTGGATGCAAGCAGGGTGGGTGGCTACACAAACGGAGGTGTTCCCGAAGGAACGCCTGCCGTTTGTGGGAGGCACCACTGACATCACCAGTGATGTCAGTGGAGAGCTTCCTGCTCTATTTAGAGCAGGAAGCTCACTGGGGCTTGCGGGAACGAGACCATACCACAAGGGTCTTGTCGCAAACCCCGATGGTCGCGACCATCGCGACCATCACCAGGCCGCTCGCACATAACCTGTGGGTGGTCACCCACAGCTTAGCGAATGGCCAGGAGGCCGGCTCCATAAAAAGAGAAAAAAAAAAGCCCCGATTCAGAGCGAGCGCTATGAAAGAGCGTCCGGCTCTGAATCAGGGCCACTGTGCACTAAAATCTTCATTAGCAATTTCCCTGCCCACTTGGACCTACTGTATAATGTAATTTTCTGGGTATTTGGTACACAGACAACTAATGGAAAGTATAGAAGGAAGAAGCTAACACTGGGATAAAATCTAGTATCCATATCC
Organism: Taudactylus pleione; assembly: GCA_031769625.1. Taxonomy (NCBI): domain Eukaryota; kingdom Metazoa; phylum Chordata; class Amphibia; order Anura; family Myobatrachidae; genus Taudactylus; species Taudactylus pleione. Next base: position 608,080 of record JAUIMM010000300.1, read on the forward strand.
AGAATGTATTTTGGTGTTCATTGGAATGTTCAGTGTTCTTAACCACTGATCCACTCTCTCAATAATAATGCTATTAATTTTTTCTGTAGCTCGAATATGACATATGCTAATAGCATAATTTCCTATCTTTTTTACATGCCGTAATTCCATACTATTCCGATATAAAGTGAGAAACACTGTGCCTGAATAATATATTAGAAAAAATGTGTCACAGTGTAAAAAAAAATATATTGTCATCTATAAATCGGAATGACAGATGGAAATCATGAGAGCTGAGAAGAAAAATAGAGAATGTGCTAATATTCAGATAAAAACTGTATTCTGTGAGGTTAGAATATAATGATAAATTTAAATTTTAAGTAAAAGACAGGGCGTCTACAGTATGTATTAAGCCATGGAGAGAGATAAAGTACCAACCAATCAGCTGCTAACTGTAATTTTGCAGACTGTGGGCGGTATGTACTACACATCGCATTATGGATGCGGTACAGCCTGCCACTTATCTGGTACATACAGTCATTAATAATGCCGATATGTAACTAGTATTGCAATTGAAATCACGAAGGACAGCTCTTCCGAAAAGAGGCCCAGGAGGAATGGAGCGTGACCTATTTGCAGAATAGGATAAAAAAAAAAATTTAAATCATTTTTGCAGCACGCTGTGAGCCCCTTAGCCCGGTGCAAACCCACAGGCTTTGGAGACTGCTCACGGCTGCTGAGGAGCAGCTGCAGCAATCTCCCACAGCAGCCAAGCACACAGCAGCGTGTGCTGGGCTGCTGTGAGGTAAGATGGAGCAGGGGGGGGGCGGCGCTGGACCCGGGCCCCCTCCAGGCTGCTCCAGCAAGCCTGGGCCCAGGTAAATAGTACCTGCCCCCCCCCCTCCTCTCGGCGGCCCTGGCAGCAGTCATACCTATGTGACTCAGACTAAAAGTGTGAATGCCAGATCTAAGTACAGAAAGTACAGTATAGTAAGTACAGTATAGTAAGTACAGAAATTACAGTATAGTAAGTACAGAAAGTACAGTATAGTAAGTACAGTATAGTAAATACAGAAATTACAGTATAGTAAGTACAGTATAGTAAGTACAGTATAGTAAATACAGAAATTACAGTATAGTAAGTACAGTATAGTAAGTACAGTATAGTAAATACAGAAATTACAGTATAGTAAGTACAGTATAGTAAGTACAGTATAGTAAGTACAGAAATTACAGTATAGTAAGTACAGAAAGTACAGTATAGTAAGTACAGTATAGTAAATACAGAAAGTACAGTATAGTAAGTACAGAAAGTACAGTAAAGTAAGTACAGTACAGAAAGTACAGTATAGTAAGTACAGTATAGTAAGTATAGTATAGTAAATACAGAAAGTACAGTATAGTAAGTACAGTATAGTAAGTACAGAAAGTACAGTATAGTAAGTACAGTAAAGTAAGTACAGAAAGTACAGTATAGTAAATACAGAAAGTACAGTATAGTAAGTACAGAAATTACAGTATAGTAAATACAGAAAGTACAGTATAGTAAGTGCAGAAATTACAGTATAGTAAATAAATACAGTACCTTTTCGGACTGGATTTTAATAAGGTTTATTGAACCCAAAACCGAATTTGGTGCTTTATGTGGAATTGCCAGTAACTGTGAGGAAAGTTTGCAGTTATGTAGAGATCCTGTTCTAATGGTACAGACATAGCAACTATATCTGCATGCAGCAAGAAGATTGGAATTGGACTATAGGAAAATATAATAATAAGAATTCTGAGTAACAATGTGCATCATAATTTTAACAATAATACCAGTAATATGTATATCATAAAAAGCCAACGAGATACAGCACACCTTTATTATAGATAAACAGTGATATGAGAGTCTGTTCTAGAACAAAGAACATTGCTTGCTGCTGAGCTTATCAGGTTGGTGCAGAAATAGGATTCACTCTGTGTAGTGATTGTACAGCTGCAGAAGCAGACACTATAATGACAGATAGGGGCATCTAAATCTCCCACTTTACAGGTCCATTTTCCCTATGAGATCATGAATTACAGTAATAAAATGAGACCATCTCACCATTTCTCATGTAAAGGAGGTAAAGGCCAGCACAGCAGCAGGGGAGGCACAGAGAGATGCATTCACCAAATCGCAGGAGCCACATTACAGATCTCTTAGATACGTATTCCCATTCACACGTATTTCTGTAAGAACAGGGACATGTTACAAGCATTGCAGACTGTTCTGTTAGAATGTGCTGCAGGTGCTACCAGCAAAGAAAGATATTGATATCAAAGATAAGACAGCACGTGCATCAATGTAGTGATACAACTAAGCCAGACATGGGTTTATTAAATGTAAGACTGAGTAGGAGCAAATAACAGCAAACAGGAATATGATAACATACAGTAATGCTATGTCTATATTTACCACAAAGACACACAAAGTACTGGTTAGGTATGGGAGACCGACAGTCAGGATGCCGTCTGTCAAAGGACCAACAGCGGCATCCCAATGCCATACTTGCTGACTTTTACTCTGCCCTCCCCGGGAGAAGCCTGGGGAGAGGCAGCAGTTGTGCAGTGATGGGGCGGGGCCGGATCAATCGCGTCATTAGGCCACGCCCCTCATTGCAACACACCTGCGAATCACACATATTTTAATAGGAGGCGGGGCCAAATGATACGATTATACTATAATCGCGTCATTAAGCCCCGCCCCCTAACGACAGACCGTGGATCTCAGTTAAGTTTCTCCCCATTCTGCCCACTTCACTAGGAAGTGGGCAGGATGCGGGAGAAGTGCCTACACTGCCGAGAGTGCGGGGGTTACCTGAAAAAACGGGAGCCTCCCACAACTTTCGGGAGTGTAGGCATGTATGCCCAATGCTCAGAATCCTGACAGGGGCTAGGTAAGTATCTAAATCTAACCCTCCCCTCTTAGTACCTAAATCTAACCCCCCCTCCTGGTGGTGCCTCCCCACTCCCGCAGCCTAACCCTAACCCCCCCATGGTGCCTAAACCTAAACCCCCCCCATCCCTGCGGCTTACAGCTAACCCGGCCAGCTATACTTACGATCAGGATGACGGCTGATGGAATTACGGTGTTGCCATCTCAACTGATGTCGGGATTCCAGCGCCGCTATTCTGGCCCCGGGTCGGGATTCCAGCGCCGGGATTTCGACCACCGGCACCCTGCGGATGTAAATTGATCACATCCCCAAAGTACATACCAGATGCATTGGCAAATGCAAGATTTCTAGAGGGGGGTTTCCAAATGCTTGATTTTAGATTGAGTGTGACCAGTCCATAAAGAGGGCATAATTACCACTTATTCAGCTTTAATATGCGTCATACAACGTGTATTGTGTGTCATAATTCTAGTATATACAGGATCAGCGATCACAGTAAGCCATTAGATGCGGCAGTAGGTCCATCCTGCCTGAGCTGAATGATTTATTCAGTTGTGGGCTCCACTCTAGAACATTGGAGCAAGTCTGGGAGTCTGGGGGAACAGCAGAAGAACATAGCACTGCCCTGGACATATATGTATGGTCTCCTTATGCACTGGATAGCGTATTATTATATACAGTATTAATAATTAGCCCTTTTGATGGTCTATAGCAGTGCACCCCTAACAGTGCATGTTTTCAAGATCTCCTAGTTGGTGCACAGGTGTATTTATTACTGGCTGACACATGTTAAAAGATCCACAGGTGGTGCTAATTATTTCATTTGTGATACTGAGAAGCACATGCAGCACCAGTAAAATTCTATTATATTACTATTTTTATTGAAGTTACTATTTTTATTGAAGTCTGGGGAGGGGGGTTTCCAAGCAACCAGACCCCCCCCCCGACCAACCTACCTGAGTTTGCCTATGAGATGGCTTTACAGTAATGACGTTTTATGACTTTATATCTTTGTTTCTCGTTAATTCTGTTGATCTTTTCCAACATTTTACCCAACTATTTACTATAACTCATGGAGCATATAAGCATTGCTCTCTCCCTCCATGCTGGGAGATCTCAAGAGCAGGGCCTTCTCTGACCCTTGTTCCACATCTACACTTCCTTCTTTAACCTCTTATGTTTTTATGTAGAATTGTATTGTGTGGATTTTGTGACACCTTACAAATAGACAATGATGATAATGACACTTATGTCGGCCCTATTTATTATTTTACAGTTTATATAGAATAAAGGTAAATACAGCAGTAAAAATGGGACAGAGCCAATAGGTCATTCATAATGTCTACACCACAATGTCAACAGTTATGATGTCAACATTGTTAAAATGTCGACAGGCAACACGTCGATATTGTCTGAATGTCGACATTAGGGCTAGGTACTAGGAGGAAGCTAGGGTTAGGCTGCAGGAGGGGGGATAGGGTCAGACACTGGAAGGGAGGTTAGGGGCAGGGGTTAGGGATAGGTAGGGTTGCTACCTCATTCCTTTAATAAGGGAAACCTATGAATTATACAGGCTCTGTGGATGATTAAAACCAGGTGAAATGGAGACTTAAAGTCAGCCAGTAAGAGACTCTGTATAATTCATATGTGTCCTTTATTAAAGGGATGAAGTGGCAATCCTAAGGATAGGGGACGAATACTCACCAGAATGCTGGAGCATCAGAGGTCTGAGCCGGAAGTGACGGCATTGGCTTATCTATAATGGGTGCAGGGTGTGCAGTGCAAACTGGGTCCAGGAGGGCCCACACTGCACACCCTGCACCCATTATTAATACTTACTTCTCCAGAGTCCCGCATTGGGGCTGCGGTAGCAACAGAAATCACTGCAAAAATGGTGCAAAGGTAATTTTCCCAGAGATTTGCACATGCACAATACTCCATGGCACAGGTGGCATGTTAACGGAGACCTGCACTTCAAGGGGCCCGCACAGAATTGTATATGCATGGCCCCCTCCCAGGAGCATAACTTCATTCTTGGAGCCTGGAGGCGAGATATTTGTTGAGATAGTTGTTGGTCCTCCCACCCCCCACTCGCATGCACTGCAAACACCCAGTCCCAGCATCACTTTCAGACACTCCTCCGAAAGCACTTTCACTTCCAACACCCGAGCAATACCCAATCACAAACCCCTTTTGCATTCCCGGCCAACACTCCAGCAGAACACGGTCACACACTCTGCTACCTCTGCATTCACTTCTAACACCCCAGCAGCACTGACACACACTCTCCTCCCACTACATTCACTGCCAATACCCCAGCAGCACCCAGTCACACACCTCCCCATCTACATTCATTGCCAACTCTCCAGCAGCAACCAGTCACACTCTCTCCACCCCCTGCATTCACTTCCAACACCCCAGCAACACCCAGACACACACTCTCTCACTACATTCACATCCAACACCCCAGCAGTACCCAGACACACACTCTCACCCCCTCCACATTCATTTCCAACACCCCATCAGCACCCAGACACACACCCTCCTCCCTGCATTCACTGTTAACACCACAGCAGCACCCAGACACAAACATTATCCCCTGCTTTTACTGCCAACACCCCAGAGCACTCGACACACACTCCTCCCCCTGCATTCACTGCCAACACCCCAGCAGCACCCATACACACATCCTTCCTCCTGCATTCACTACTAACAGAATCAGCATGATTTACCGCCGGCCACCTAACCCTAACCTCCCCCCCAAGTGCCTAACCCTAACCCCCCTCTAAGTGCCTAAACCTAACTCCCCCTTCCCCGCAGCCTAAACCTAAGTCTCCCGGGGGGGTGCCTAACCCTAACCTCCTCCCAGGGGTGCCTAACCCTAAACCCCCCTTCCCCTAGCCTAGCTCTAACCTCCCGGGGGGTGCCTAATCCTAAGTCCCCCCCGGGAGCCCCTAACCTAACTCTCCCTCCCCTGCGGCTGTCCGCGCCCGGCGCCCGGCTTGACTTCGATCGGTGAGCCAGGTGTCGGGCTCCCGGCGCAGGTCTAATGTCGGGATTTCAACGCCTGTCATTAGACACTTGCCGGGCTGAGACAGTCGGGATGCCAATGGACGGCATTTAGACCGTCGGCATCCCGACTGCATACCCTACTAACAGCCTAGCAGCACCCAAACACACTCTCTCCCCTGCTTTCACTGTCTACACTCTAGCAGAACCCACACACTCACCCTCCCTGCATTCACTATCATGCCAACACCCCAGCAGCAGCCAGATACACACTCTCTCCCCTCCTGCATTCAGTAACAACACCCACACACACTCCTCCCCCAATTTACTGCCAACACCCTAGCACACAAACACTACCTGTTGCTGATCAGGGTCTTCAGTTGTTGCTATTTGATGCTCCTAGAGCAACAGCAGAGGAAGCAGGTCCCACGTGTGTGAGGGGGAAGAACCAACAAAGGAGGCAGGGGCCATGCACTCCAGCCTTTGCTCCATGCTTTTTATGTACATTGGTGCGGTTTCCTTGCTGGAGATCTATCCCTAGAGATTGATTTTCCAGGAGGGGGTCCCATGCCCCTTGGGCTCTCTGTCTATTCCTGTCCTGAAGTGCATAAAGCAGAACCTGGAATAATGGAGAAGGTAAATGTGTCCCCTTCAGGGCTGGTGCCCGGAGGTGACTGCCTTCCATTGTCTCCTGTATTTATGCCCCCCCACCTCTCTCTTAAACCAGCCAAGAGTGACAATTTCATGCGATGGAGCCGCTGCAGCCGTCAGGATTGGTAAGTGACCGCTGGGCCACCAGGAACTATATGTCGACATTCTAACATGTAGACATCTAGGGCTCTATTTATTAACATTATTTTTACTAAAATAAGTGAAAAAGGGTGTTTTCACACCTTCTTCACATTATTTTAGTTTCACCTACAGTTACTAAAGGGCAATTGGTAAAATTCTACTCCAACCCCTAAGTATCACTTATTTTTAGTAAGCAATTCACATTTCCCATAATTGTAATGGAAAATGTGATCTGACCAAAGTTACTAAAAATAAATTGTAAAAAAATACCGGAGAAAGAGCTGTGATAATAACGCCACCTGGAGGTGGCATTATCCAGGGTCTCCCCCGGTTACCGGACTCCTGCCCTGCTCTAATGGGCAGAGCAGAGCGCGGTGCCGGCCCCAGTAATCAGCTGTGTGGTCTAAACAGACCACACGCTGATACACTGCAAAAAAAAAGTAAAAAAAAAAAGTAAAAAAAAAAAATTAACTTACCTGACTCCAGGGAACGGTGGTTGGGGCTCCGGTGATGTCTCCCCTCCGGTCATCAGGTGATTGGGTCCCAGTGCAGTATGGGATATCACCTGACCGGAGGACTTGGAAGACATCACCGGAGCCCGGATCATGCAGGTAAGTGTAATTAAGGAAAACGGGGATCGCAGGGGAGGGTCCGAGATCACGGGGGCAAGGCTTAACGACGGGGGCAGGGTTTAGCGCCGGGGGGTAGCAGCGGCGGCCAGTCGACGCATGCGCGGGGCACTAGTCACGGTATTTTTTTTCAATACCGTGACTAGTGTGCGGAGGGTATTCGCAGGGACAGAGCTTTCTCGCAAGCTCTGTCCCTGCAAGGGATTTCTAGTAAATCCCTGTGATATTGCCTGAATTCGAAATGCGAATTCAGTCGGTAATATCACACTACAATTTGCATTACAAATGCGGACTGTACTAAATAGAGCCCTTAAACAGTATCTATATAATGAAAGGTCAATGTCAACATTATGGCCATGTCGACATGATGACTGTCGGCACATCATACCACACCCATAAAAATAATACTGACAAAAAACAAACAATGAATAAACATAAATCTGCTCAACAGTTACAAAAATACCACTTTAAAATGATGCCCAAAGCTCTTTATCAAACAAAGGTATGAAAAGATGGGAGCACCCCATAGGTGCCAAAGCTTTGTCCCTCCTATCTGCCAACACGTTCTCTGTTTCCATGTTCAGCATATGAGTGTAGTTTAACAGTACTTTAGATAAGAACATTCTGTTTGATAAACACTCAATGGGCCCATAAGTAATTTGCACATCCAGAAACTAGAAATGATGAAATAAACAGTGGAGGTGGTGGAACCATAAATGTATGCATTTCTGGATTTTTAATTAAAAAGATCTGCCAGATGGCATACAAATGACGATGACTCTTTAGTGCCTGTGTATATATACAGCCATTTATTTTGCAGATTTGTCATCCTATTGATCTCCTAAGGTGTTTCATTGGGCTATTTTGAATGAACCATCTGAGTTGGTATCGTATTGTCAGAGATAAGGATTCCTGCTTTACCCATACAAATACACAGCACAGACTATTTTAAAAATAACTCGTTCTGTAAGGTATGAAACCTTCCATTGCAATACTTATTATTTCTGCATGTAACTTATGCCGAGTTAACGAATTTGTGTTGCTGACATACAATTTTAATCTGTCACTGGGGACAGTTTGTTGCTTGTCCTGAAAGCATCAGATTTATATAACAAGCATTTTTCTGTTGCATATTTTAACACTTTTTTCCTTGTTTATCATAAATTATTTTCTACTGTTTATTTTCTGCAATGTAAGTTGTTATGTTAATTAATATTTATTAGTGACATATGATTTTATTCTGCCACAAGGGAGTAGCTGTTTATCCTCAAAACTGTGCGTGTATTGAATTATTGTTTAACCCAAACTATTTTGGACTGTGTAATTAATGCTTAATGCGGCACTACATGTAATTGTAATTAATGTGGCACTACATAGGAATTACACTTTATACAACATGAAATATTTTTATGTCATTTGGTTGATAGGTTGTTCTTTTAAAGGCGCATTCCTGGGTGGGGTGAAAAATCACAGCACCCACTGCTCCCCTCAGCAGAGTCCAGGGGGCTGCTCCAATCACGTCACATCCATGGCCAAAAGCAGAGGCAGGTGAAGCGGTGTGCAGGCTCGGTTCGGTTCGGATTTTCAAAAGTCCAAGAAAGATGATGTTTGTCCATGAAAGATGATGTTTTGCCTCTTTCTGAGACCCGATTTATGGCGGGAAAAACCGAACTTGGCGGGAAAATCCGAACCGAACCTGCACATCTCTAGAATCAATATGAATTGACAAGCAAGGAGCATCCAGATTACTATTGGAACATGCAGCCAGGCCTCTTCTCTAGTGCCAATTTTAGAATGGAAAGAAAACAGGGCTCACTGAGATTTCAGATTGCAAATGTTTTCCTCATGTAGAGGCCTATTGTGAAATTCTCTTTTCCCTTATAAGGCCATGTTAGTAGGAATACAGCAATATATTAACTAATGGAGCTATTTATGACTATTGGTATACCGGAGACATCTCTGTTGCGATCTGTATTATATCAATCTACCGAGCTGCCCCATATTTTTCTATGGGGACAGTAAATTGGGGCAATTGAAACAGCTGCAAAAACCTTTGCATTCGCAGCTTGTGTCTGACATCTAACTGAAAGATAAGAGGTCACCCCCTGTCACTAGGTGTATAAAAGTACATATATAGTAGGGGTGAGCGGGTTCGGATTTCTGAAATCCGAACCCCCCCGAGCCCCCCCGATCCGAGTCCGATCCGAGTCAGGCTCGACTTTTCCCGCCTGACTCGGATCTGAAATCGAGGCAAAACGTCATCATCCCGCCTTCCGAGTCTCGCGGGTTTTGGATCCTATATAAGGTACCCGCGTCGGCGCCATTTTCTCCCTCGGCTGTGGACAGTGAAGAGGGAGGGTGGGAGTTAGGGCTGTGTAGTGTAGTGTAGTGTAGTGCTGCTGTTGTCCACTACTTCAAAGTCCATAGGGGCTGGCTGTGTTGTGCTGTGCTGCTGTTGTTAATAGGGGCTGTGTCCACTACTTCAAAGTCCATAGGGGCTGGCTGGACTGTGTTGTGCAGTCAGTTCTCCATAGGGGCTGTGTCCACTCCAAAGTCCTGTGCAGTGTCCCAGTCCTAAAGGAGTGCTGTAGTGTTGTCCAGGGGGTGCTCTGTCCATCAGGGGTGCTCCCCCCAAGTGCTAAAAAAATAATATATTTTCTGTGTTTGTGAATTGTGTGCGCAGTAGCCGCACGTGCATCAACAAAGTAGTGCCAAGCGTGCGCCTGTGTCATAAGTAAAGGGCCGGCTGGCTTGACCGTTAAAGGGTGCTGTAACCCCCGAAAGTACACTCCAGTCCAAACCAAAAAAAAATTATTTTCTGTGTTTGTGAATTGTGTGCGCAGTAGCCGCACGTGCATCAACAAAGTAGTGCCAAGCGTGCGCCTGTGTCATAAGTAAAGGGCCGGCTGGCTTGACCGTTAAGGGTGCTGTAACCCCCGAAAGTACACTCCAGTCCAAACCAAAAAAAAAATTATTTTCTGTGTTTGTGAATTGTGTGCGCAGTAGCCGCACGTGCATCAACAAAGTAGTGCCAAGCGTGCGCCTGTGTCATAAGTAAAGGGCCGACTGGCTTGACCGTTAAGGGTGCTGTAACCCCCGAAAGTACACTCCAGTCCAAACCAAAAAAAAAATTATTTTCTGTGTTTGTGAATTGTGTGCGCAGTAGCCGCACGTGCATCAACAAAGTAGTGCCAAGCGTGCACCTGTGTCATAAGTAAAGGGCCGGCTGGCATGACCGTTAAGGGTGCTGTAACCCCCGAAAGTACACTCCAGTCCAAACCAAAAAAAAAATTATTTTCTGTGTTTGTGAATTGTGTGCGCAGTAGCCGCACGTGCATCAACAAAGTAGTGCCAAGCGTGCGCCTGTGTCATAAGTAAAGGGCCGGCTGGCTTGACCGTTAAGGGTGCTGTAACCCCCGAAAGTACACTCCAGTCCAAACCAAAAAAAAATTATTTTCTGTGTTTGTGAATTGTGTGCGCAGTAGCCGCACGTGCATCAACAAAGTAGTGCCAAGCGTGCGCCTGTGTCATAAGTAAAGGGCCGGCTGGCTTGACCGTTAAGGGTGCTGTAACCCCCGAAAGTACACTCCAGTCCAAACCAAAAAAAAAATTATTTTCTGTGTTTGTGAATTGTGTGCGCAGTAGCCGCACGTGCATCAACAAAGTAGTGCCAAGCGTGCGCCTGTGTCATAAGTAAAGGGCCGGCTGGCTTGACCGTTAAGGGTGCTGTTACCCCCGAAAGTACACTCCAGTCCAAACCAAAAAAAAAATTATTTTCTGTGTTTGTGAATTGTGTGCGCAGTAGCCGCACGTGCATCAACAAAGTAGTGCCAAGCGTGCGCCTGTGTCATAAGTAAAGGGCCGGCTGGCTTGACCGTTAAAGGGTGCTGTAACCCCCAAAGTACACTCCAGTCCAAACCAAAAAAAAAATTATTTTCTGTGTTTGTGAATTGTGTGCGCAGTAGCCGCACGTGCATCAACAAAGTAGTGCCAAGCGTGCGCCTGTGTCATAAGTAAAGGGCCGGCTGGCTTGACCGTTAAAGGGTGCTGTAACCCCCGAAAGTACACTCCAGTCCAAACCAAAAAAAAATTATTTTCTGTGTTTGTGAATTGTGTGCGCAGTAGCCGCACGTGCATCAACAAAGTAGTGCCTAGCGTGCGCCTGTGTCATAAGTAAAGGGCCGGCTGGCTTGACCGTTAAGGGTGCTGTAACCCCCGAAAGTACACTCCAGTCCAAACCAAAAAAAAAATTATTTTCTGTGTTTGTGAATTGTGTGCGCAGTAGCCGCACGTGCATCAACAAAGTAGTGCCAAGCGTGCGCCTGTGTCATAAGTAAAGGGCCGGCTGGTTTGACCGTTAAAGGGTGCTGTAACCCCCGAAAGTACACTCCAGTCCAAACCAAAAAAAAATTATTTTCTGTGTTTGTGAATTGTGTGCGCAGTAGCCGCACGTGCATCAACAAAGTAGTGCCAAGCGTGCACCTGTGTCATAAGTAAAGGGCCGGCTGGCTTGACCGTTAAGGGTGCTGTAACCCCCGAAAGTACACTCCAGTCCAAACCAAAAAAAAAATTATTTTCTGTGTTTGTGAATTGTGTGCGCAGTAGCCGCACGTGCATCAACAAAGTAGTGCCAAGCGTGCGCCTGTGTCATAAGTAAAGGGCCGGCTGGCTTGACCGTTAAGGGTGCTGTAACCCCCGAAAGTACACTCCAGTCCAAACCAAAAAAAAATTATTTTCTGTGTTTGTGAATTGTGTGCGCAGTAGCCGCACGTGCATCAACAAAGTAGTGCCAAGCGTGCGCCTGTGTCATAAGTAAAGGGCCGGCTGGCTTGACCGTTAAGGGTGCTGTAACCCCCGAAAGTACACTCCAGTCCAAACCAAAAAAAAAATTATTTTCTGTGTTTGTGAATTGTGTGCGCAGTAGCCGCACGTGCATCAACAAAGTAGTGCCAAGCGTGCGCCTGTGTCATAAGTAAAGGGCCGGCTGGCTTGACCGTTAAGGGTGCTGTAACCCCCGAAAGTACACTCCAGTCCAAACCAAAAAAAAAATTATTTTCTGTGTTTGTGAATTGTGTGCGCAGTAGCCGCACGTGCATCAACAAAGTAGTGCCAAGCGTGCGCCTGTGTCATAAGTAAAGGGCCGGCTGGCTTGACCGTTAAAGGGTGCTGTAACCCCCAAAGTACACTCCAGTCCAAACCAAAAAAAAAATTATTTTCTGTGTTTGTGAATTGTGTGCGCAGTAGCCGCACGTGCATCAACAAAGTAGTGCCAAGCGTGCGCCTGTGTCATAAGTAAAGGGCCGGCTGGCTTGACCGTTAAAGGGTGCTGTAACCCCCGAAAGTACACTCCAGTCCAAACCAAAAAAAAATTATTTTCTGTGTTTGTGAATTGTGTGCGCAGTAGCCGCACGTGCATCAACAAAGTAGTGCCAAGCGTGCGCCTGTGTCATAAGTAAAGGGCCGGCTGGCTTGACCGTTAAGGGTGCTGTAACCCCCGAAAGTACACTCCAGTCCAAACCAAAAAAAAAATTATTTTCTGTGTTTGTGAATTGTGTGCGCAGTAGCCGCACGTGCATCAACAAAGTAGTGCCAAGCGTGCGCCTGTGTCATAAGTAAAGGGCCGGCTGGCTTGACCGTTAAAGGGTGCTGTAACCCCCGAAAGTACACTCCAGTCCAAACCAAAAAAAAATTATTTTCTGTGTTTGTGAATTGTGTGCGCAGTAGCCGCACGTGCATCAACAAAGTAGTGCCAAGCGTGCGCCTGTGTCATAAGTAAAGGGCCGGCTGGCTTGACCGTTAAGGGTGCTGTAACCCCCGAAAGTACACTCCAGTCCAAACCAAAAAAAAAATTATTTTCTGTGTTTGTGAATTGTGTGCGCAGTAGCCGCACGTGCATCAACAAAGTAGTGCCAAGCGTGCGCCTGTGTCATAAGTAAAGGGCCGGCTGGCTTGACCGTTAAAGGGTGCTGTAACCCCCAAAGTACACTCCAGTCCAAACCAAAAAAAAAATTATTTTCTGTGTTTGTGAATTGTGTGCGCAGTAGCCGCACGTGCATCAACAAAGTAGTGCCAAGCGTGCGCCTGTGTCATAAGTAAAGGGCCGGCTGGCTTGACCGTTAAAGGGTGCTGTAACCCCCGAAAGTACACTCCAGTCCAAACCAAAAAAAAATTATTTTCTGTGTTTGTGAATTGTGTGCGCAGTAGCCGCACGTGCATCAACAAAGTAGTGCCAAGCGTGCGCCTGTGTCATAAGTAAAGGGCCGGCTGGCTTGACCGTTAAGGGTGCTGTAACCCCCGAAAGTACACTCCAGTCCAAACCAAAAAAAAAATTATTTTCTGTGTTTGTGAATTGTGTGCGCAGTAGCCGCACGTGCATCAACAAAGTAGTGCCAAGCGTGCGCCTGTGTCATAAGTAAAGGGCCGGCTGGCTTGACCGTTAAAGGGTGCTGTAACCCCCGAAAGTACACTCCAGTCCAAACCAAAAAAAAATTATTTTCTGTGTTTGTGAATTGTGTGCGCAGTAGCCGCACGTGCATCAACAAAGTAGTGCCAAGCGTGCGCCTGTGTCATAAGTAAAGGGCCGGCTGGCTTGACCGTTAAAGGGTGCTGTAACCCACAAAGTACACTCCAGTCCAAACCCAAAAAAAAATTATTTTCTGTGTTTAGCCGCACGTATATATCAAATCGATATAACATAAATGGAGGACCAAACTTTCTCCGATAAAAATAAAATAGAGAAAGATCAAGAACCACTTCCTCCTAGTGCTGAAGCTGCTGCCACTAGTCATGACATAGACGATAACATGCCATCAACGTCGTCTGCCAAGGCCGATGCCCAATGTCATAGTAGAGGGCACATACAATCCCAAATGGCAAAGTTCAGGAAAATGACCTTGAAAAAGACATTTAAATCAGCTGAAGAGAAACGTAAACTTGCCAATATGCCATTTACGACACGGAGTGGCAAGGAACGGCTAAGGTCGATCCCTAGTATGTTCATGACTAGTGGTTCAGCTTCACATGACGATGGAAGCCCTCCTCCCACTAAAAAAATCAAAAGAGTTAAGCTGGCAAAAGCACAGCGAAGAACTGTGCTTTCTAAGAAGATATCACAAATCCCCAAGGAGAGTCCAAGTGTGGTGGTGGTTGCGATGCCTGACCTTCCCAGCACTGGACGGGAAGAGGTGGCTCTTTCCACCATTTGCACGCCCCCTGCAAGTGCTGAAAGGAGCACCCACAGTCCACTTGCTGATATGCAAATTGAAGATGTCACTGTTGAAGTACAACAGGATGAGGATACTGGTGTAGCTGGCGCTGAGGAGGAAGTTGGCGAGGAGGATTCTGATGGTGATGTGGTTTGTTTAAATCAGGCTCCGGGGGAGACAGTTGTTGTCCGTGGGATGAAAAAGCCCATCACGGTCATGCCTGGGCAGAAGACCAAACATTCCACCTCTTTGGTCTGGCAATATTTCTATCCAAATCCGGACAACAACTGTCTTGCCATATGTACCATATGTAAAGGTGAAATAAGTAGGGGTAGGGACGTCAACCACCTAGGAACATCCTCCCTTATACGGCACCTGCAGCGCGTTCATAAAAAGTTACTGTCAAGTTCATAAACTTTGGCTAAGACCGTAAGCAGTCCAGGGACACCTAAATCCCGTTGTCCTGTTGTATCCAAGCGCCTGCAAACCACACCGTCAACTCCCTCCTCGTCAATTTCCTCCTTAGTTAGGATCGGAAGTAGTCCTGCAGGCCATGTCACTGGCATGACTGACTCTCCTATCCGGGATTCCTCCGGAGGATCCTGCATTGCTACGCCTACTGCTGCCGCTGCTGCTGTTGCTGCTGCTGGGAGTCGTTCATCATCCCAGAGAGGAAGTAGGAACACCACTACTTTTACTAAACAATTGACCCTCCAACAGTCCTTAGCGAGGAGGATGAAGTACGACAGCAGTCATCCTGAAGCAAAACGTATAACTGAGGCCTTGACTGCTATGTTGGTGTTAGACGTGCGTCCGGTATCCGCCATTAGTGCAGTGGGATTTAGACAATTGATGGAGGTAGTGTGTCCCCGGTTCCAAATCCCGTCTAGATTCCACTTCACTAGGCAGGCGATACCGAGACTGTACAGAAACGTCAGAAAAAGTGTCCTCAGTGTCCTGAAAAATGCCGTTGTACACAATGTCCACTTAACCACGGACATGTGGACAAGTGGAACAGGGCAGACTAAGGACTATATGACTGTGACAGCCCACTGGGTAGATGTATCACCTTACGCAGCAACAGCAGCAGCGTCACCAGTAGCAGCATCTCAGAAATGCCAGCTCGTTACAAGGCAGGCTACGCTGTGTATCACCGGTTTCAGTAAGAGGCACACCGCCGACAACCTCTTAGAGAAACTGAGGGAAATCATCGCCCAGTGGCTTACCCCACTTAGACTCTCCTGGGGATTTGTGATATCTGACAACGCCACCAATATTGTGCGGGCATTACATCTGGGCAAATTCCAGCACGTCCCATGTTTTGCTCACACAATAAACTTGGTGGTGCAGAATTTTCTGAAAAGCGACAGGGGCGTGCAGGAGACGCTTTGGGTGGCCCGAAAAATTTCTGGCCACTTTCGCCATTCAGCGACTGCGTGCCGAAGACTGGAGCGCCAGCAAACACTCTTGAACCTGCCCCGCCATCACCTGAAGCAAGAGGTTGTGACGCGGTGGAACTCAACCCTCTATATGCTTCAGAGGATGGAGGAGCAGCAAAAGGCCATACAAGCCTATACATCCACCTATGACATAGGCAAAGGAGGGGGTATGCACCTGACTCAAGCGCAGTGGAGAATGATTTCTGTGTTGTGCAAGGTTCTCCAGCCCTTCGAACTTGCCACACGTGAAGTCAGTTCAGACACTGCCAGCTTGAGTCAGGTCATTCCCCTCATCAGGCTTTTGCAGAAGCAGCTGGAGAAAGTGAAGGAGGAGCTAAGACGGAGCGATTCCGCTCGGCATGTGGGACTTGTGGATGAAGCCCTTCATTTGCTTTGCCAGGATTCCAGGGTGGTCAATCTGTTGAAATCAGACCACTACGTTTTGGCCACCGTGCTCGATCCTAGGTTTAAAGCCTATGTGGTGTCTCTCTTTCCGGCCGACACAAGCCTGCAGAGGTGCAAAGACCTGCTGGTGAACACACTGTCAGCTGAAGCGGAACGTGACACGTCAACGGCTCCTTCTTCATTTTCTCCTGCAACTGGGGCTGCCAGGAAAAAACTTAGGTATCCTAAGCAACCCGCTGGCGGTGATGCAGGGCAGGCAGGACCAAGTTTGGACATCTGGTCCGGACTGAAGGACCTGGCAACAATTTCTGACATGTCTACTGTCACTGCATATGATACTGTCACCATTGACAGAATGGTGGAGGATTACATCGGTGACAGCATCCAAGTAGGCATGGCAGACAGTCCATACCTGTACTGGCAGGAAAAAGAGGCAATTTGGAGGCCCCTGTACAAACTGGCTCTATTTTACCTGAGTTGCCCCCCCTCCAGTGTGTACTCCGAAAGAGTGTTTAGTGCAGCCGGGAACCTTGTCAGCGAAAGGCGTAGGAGGTTGCTTCCACAGAATGTGGAGAAGATGATGTTCATCAAAATGAATTATCAGCTCTTCCAGGGAGACCAGCCTCCAGAAGGTACAGAGGGACCTGTGGTGGTGGATTCAAGTGGGGACGAGTTAATACTTTGTGAGGATGAGGATGTACACACTGAAGAGGGTGAGGAATCGGTGGATGAGGAGGATGAGGATGACATCTTGCCTCCATAGAGCCAGTTTGTGCAGGGACACATTAATTGCCAGCTTGTTTTGTGGGGGCCCAAACGAACCAATCATTTCAGCCACAGTTGTGTGGCAGACCCTGGCGCTGAAATGATTGGTTTGTTAAAGTGTGCATGTCCTGTTTATACAACATAAGGGTGGGTGGGAGGGCCCAAGGACAATTCCATCTTGCACCTCTTTTTTTTCTTTGCATTATGTACAGTTTGGGGCCTAGTTTTTCACTGCCACTGCAGTTTCACGCCTAGATGGGTCACGTGTTTGTGCCGCCCACTCGTGTCGCTTAGCATAGTCATCCAGCTACCTCGGTGCAACGTTTTGGACATAAAAACACTATTGTGAGGTGTGAGGTGTTCAGAATAGACTGGAAATGAGTGGAAATTAAGGTTATTGAGGTTAATAATAGCATAGGAGCAGAAAAACCTACAAATTCTGTGATTTTAGCTGTTTTTATGCTTTTTAAAAAAAAAATACAGATCCAAAACACAAAACCCAGAACCCAAAACACGGAAGGGTGGTTTTGGCAAAACCAATCCAGATCCAAAACACGAAGAAAGATCCAGATCCAAAACCAAAACACAAAACACGAAAAGTGGCCGGTGCACACCCCTAATATATAGTAAGTATAATATTTATAAAAAAAAAAATCATAGAGCATCAAAAAATAACAAACATAAAATGATATACACCTAAAAATAAAACAAAAGAATAAGGTAAAATATTTCTCACTGATGGGTAAAACTGTATGCGCTTTCTCAAGCAGTAAAAGAGTACAGGATACCCTTTGGCGCCACCCCTGGATCTCATCTGATATTTATAACGCCAGCTATAGCAATCACTATATGTAGACACTTCACTGCGACAGCATCTTATCAGAGCCGTTGTCCCAGTACGAGTTTCTTGATAAATTCCTACGAACATTCAGCTCTTATCGTTGCGAATCGCAAGGATTGAAGATGACAATTAGAGGTCTGAAAATGTAATTTGTAGTCCCAGCTTCACACCCCAACCACTACACTCTCCTGACTTATAGTTCCGGTCAGACCCCCTGTGACAGATCCCTACTGTAACCCCTTACTGCTCCATTGCTCTACTATAGACACTAATCAGCTCAGGATCTCTCCTTCCACTCCCTAACTATCCCAGTTACTTCACTACTCATTGTACACTTGGAATATCTTCCCTCAGGTAGTATAAGATATAAGTTGTGGCCCTTATGGCAATCCTAGGATCTGTGTAATGTATTACTGAATTATTAATGCTGATAGTCCACTAAGCATGGGTGTAACTGACAAGGGTGCCAGGGGTGCAGCTGCTATGGGGCCCAGAGCTTAGGGGGACCCATCTTTCTTGTCAAAGTTACATGTGTTACATACATTTAACCCATACTTACCGAGGGAGCTGTCGGACTTCCACTGCGTGGGAAGTGTCGCGGCAAAAGGGGGAGTGACAGCGCAATCACATCACCGTGGCCCCACCCCCTCTTCACAATGCTGATATTAACGTGAAGCAAGGGTGGGGTCACAATGACGCGATTCAGCGTGTATCGCGTCACCACTCCCCCCCTCGCTCCCAGGGTTTATAGGGCTGGTCACCGGGGCCCGGGAGGCTTGCCTGCCTTTCCAGGGAGCCGGGAGCAGCACACATTTTTCGGGAGGCTCCCGGCCGAATCAGGAGGGTAGGCAAGTATGATTTATCCTTTTGCTATGGGGCCTTCAAATATCAACTTTCGCCCCTGCCACTAAGTAACATCAGCATATGAACCTGTACACACACATGTATGGTAGCGTTTGTGTCTCTTTGTGTCAATGCCAGCGCTGCATGCAGCATTCACAAGCGCTAAAGCTCAGTTCTCATTACACTGTGCTGTAGGGGAATTTTGAGAACATGCTTTGAACACTCACTTAATAGGACAAAGTACAAGTTTGTGTCTATGCTTTAAACAGTCGTTTCTTTCCAATACGGGATGTCCGAACCATTACAAGAGCAGACAGTTACATGCAGAAGCAAATGTACACACAAATATTAGAAATCATACCTTAATGCTCTCACACATCAGCAGACACACTTTTTCATGTTTTATTTTCCATTGATTCAGATTCAGAGATGTGCACAAACCCAATGGTTTGTGTACATCTCCGATGGACATGGGTCAGTTCATGCGCAGAATGGGTCCTGTGTCCTCGCAAGCTGTGCCCCCAATCCGCAGAATGACTGACATGCCGCCACTGTGTGGGGGAGGAGCAAGGGCATGGCTGGCTTGCGTTTTCGGAAATGGAATGAGTGTCGGCCCCATTTTTTGGGGATTGCCCGGGCAGACTTCCCGGACCCAGCTGAGCAGGTACGTTGCCCTTTCTGAGTATGCTTCAGCTTATGCAGATGGGCGATTACTGAGGAGATCGCGACGGTAATCCGAGGCTGCTTCTTCGGATGCAGCACTCGGATCGCAGATGCTGACAGGAGGGGGTATATTTACTAAAGTGAGAGTTTTTAGAAGTGGAGATGTTGCCCATAGCAACCAATCAGATTCTACTTAACTAGCACCTTCTAGAAGATAAAAGCTAGAATCTGATTGGTTGCTATGAGCAACATCTCCACTTCTAAAAACTCTCACTTTAGTAAATTTACCTCCTAGTGTTTATTTTAGGGGTGTGCACCGGCCACTTTTCGTGTTTTGTGTTTTGGTTTTGGATCTGGATCTTTCTTCGTGTTTTGGATCTGGATTGGTTTTGCCAAAACCACCCTTCCGTGTTTTGGGTTCTGGGTTTTGTGTTTTGGATCTGTATTTTTTTGAAAAAAAGCATAAAAACAGCTAAAATCACAGAATTTGTAGGTTTTTCTGCTCCTATGCTATTATTAACCTCAATAACCTTAATTTCCACTCATTTCCAGTCTATTCTGAACACCTCACACCTCACAATAGTGTTTTTATGTCCAAAAGGTTGCACCGAGGTAGCTGGATGACTATGCTAAGCGACACGAGTGGGCGGCACAAACACGTGACCCATCTAGGAGTGACACTGCAGTGGCAGGCAGGATGGCAGTTAGAAAAACTAGGCCCCAAACTGTACATAATGCAAAGAAAAAAAGAGGTGCAAGATGGAATTGTCCTTGGGCCCTCCCACCCACCCTTATGTTGTATAAACAGGACATGCACACTTTAACAAATCAATCATTTCAGCGCCAGGGTCTGCCACACAACTGTGGCTGAAATGATTGGTTCGTTTGGGCCCCCACAAAACAAGCTGGCAATTAATGTGTCCCTGCACAAACTGGCTCTACGGAGGCAAGATGTCATCCTCATCCTCCTCATCCACCGATTCCTCACCCTCTTCAGTGTGTACATCCTCATCCTCACAAAGTATTAACTCGTCCCCACTTGAATCCACCACCACAGGTCCCTCTGTACCTTCTGGAGGCTGGTCTCCCTGGAAGAGCTGATAATTCATTTTGATGAACATCATCTTCTCCACATTCTGTGGAAGCAACCTCCTACGCCTTTCGCTGACAAGGTTCCCGGCTGCACTAAACACTCTTTCGGAGTACACACTGGAGGGGGGGCAACTCAGGTAAAATAGAGCCAGTTTGTACAGGGGCCTCCAAATTGCCTCTTTTTCCTGCCAGTACAGGTATGGACTGTCTGACATGCCTACTTGGATGCTGTCACCGATGTAATCCTCCACCATTCTGTCAATGGTGACAGTATCATATGCAGTGACAGTAGACATGTCAGAAATTGTTGCCAGGTCCTTCAGTCCGGACCAGATGTCCAAACTTGGTCCTGCCTGCCCTGCATCACCGCCAGCGGGTTGCTTAGGATACCTAAGTTTTTTCCTGGCAGCCCCAGTTGCGGGAGAAAATGAAGAAGGAGCCGTTGACGTGTCACGTTCCGCTTCAGCTGACAGTGTGTTCACCAGCAGGTCTTTGCACCTCTGCAGGCTTGTGTCGGCCGGAAAGAGAGACACCACATAGGCTTTAAACCTAGGATCGAGCACGGTGGCCAAAATGTAGTGGTCTGATTTCAACAGATTGACCACCCTGGAATCCTGGCAAAGCGAATGAAGGGCTTCATCCACAAGTCCCACATGCCGAGCGGAATCGCTCCGTCTTAGCTCCTCCTTCACTTTCTCCAGCTGCTTCTGCAAAAGCCTGATGAGGGGAATGACCTGACTCAAGCTGGCAGTGTCTGAACTGACTTCACGTGTGGCAAGTTCGAAGGGCTGAAGAACCTTGCACAACACGGAAATCATTCTCCACTGCGCTTGAGTCAGGTGCATACCCCCTCCTTTGCCTATGTCATAGGTGGATGTATAGGCTTGTATGGCCTTTTGCTGCTCCTCCATCCTCTGAAGCATATAGAGGGTTGAGTTCCACCGCGTCACAACCTCTTGCTTCAGGTGATGGCGGGGCAGGTTCAAGAGTGTTTGCTGGCGCTCCAGTCTTCGGCACGCAGTCGCTGAATGGCGAAAGTGGCCAGAAATTTTTCGGGCCACCCAAAGCGTCTCCTGCACGCCCCTGTCGCTTTTCAGAAAATTCTGCACCACCAAGTTTATTGTGTGAGCAAAACATGGGACGTGCTGGAATTTGCCCAGATGTAATGCCCGCACAATATTGGTGGCGTTGTCAGATATCACAAATCCCCAGGAGAGTCTAAGTGGGGTAAGCCACTGGGCGATGATTTCCCTCAGTTTCTCTAAGAGGTTGTCGGCGGTGTGCCTCTTACTGAAACCGGTGATACACAGCGTAGCCTGCCTTGTAACGAGCTGGCGTTTCTGAGATGCTGCTACTGGTGACGCTGCTGCTGTTGCTGCGTAAGGTGATACATCTACCCAGTGGGCTGTCACAGTCATATAGTCCTTAGTCTGCCCTGTTCCACTTGTCCACATGTCCGTGGTTAAGTGGACATTGTGTACAACGGCATTTTTCAGGACACTGAGGACACTTTTTCTGACGTTTCTGTACAGTCTCGGTATCGCCTGCCTAGTGAAGTGGAATCTAGACGGGATTTGGAACCGGGGACACACTACCTCCATCAATTGTCTAAATCCCACTGCACTAATGGCGGATACCGGACGCACGTCTAACACCAACATAGCAGTCAAGGCCTCAGTTATACGTTTTGCTTCAGGATGACTGCTGTCGTACTTCATCCTCCTCGCTAAGGACTGTTGGAGGGTCAATTGTTTAGTAAAAGTAGTGGTGTTCCTACTTCCTCTCTGGGATGATGAACGACTCCCAGCAGCAGCAGCAACAGCAGCAGCGGCAGCAGTAGGCGTAGCAATGCAGGATCCTCCGGAGGAATCCCGGATAGGAGAGTCAGTCATGCCAGTGATATGGCCTGCAGGACTACTTCCGATCCTGACTAAGGAGGAAATTGACGAGGAGGGAGTTGACGGTGTGGTTTGCAGGCGCTTGGATACAACAGGACAACGGGATTTAGGTGTCCCTGGACTGCTTACGGTCTGAGCCAAAGTTTCTGAACTTGACAGTAACTTTTTATGAACGCGCTGCAGGTGCCGTATAAGGGAGGATGTTCCTAGGTGGTTGACGTCCCTACCCCTACTTATTTCACCTTTACATATGGCAAGACAGTTGTTGTCCGGATTTGGATAGAAATATTGCCAGACCAAAGAGGTGGAATGTTTGGTCTTCTGCCCAGGCATGACCGTGATGGGCTTTTTCATCCCACGGACAACAACTGTCTCCCCCGGAGCCTGATTTAAACAAACCACATCACCATCAGAATCCTCCTCGCCAACTTCCTCCTCAGCGCCAGCTACACCAGTATCCTCATCCTGTTGTACTTCAACAGTGACATCTTCAATTTGCATATCAGCAAGTGGACTGTGGGTGCTCCTTTCAGCACTTGCAGGGGGCGTGCAAATGGTGGAAAGAGCCACCTCTTCCCGTCCAGTGCTGGGAAGGTCAGGCATCGCAACCACCACCACACTTGGACTCTCTTTGGGGATTTGTGATATCTTCTTAGAAAGCACAGTTCTTCGCTGTGCTTTTGCCAGCTTAACTCTTTTGATTTTTTTAGTGGGAGGAGTGCTTCCATCGTCATGTGAAGCTGAACCACTAGTCATGAACATACTAGGGATCGACCTTAGCCGTTCCTTGCCACTCCGTGTCGTAAATGGCATATTGGCAAGTTTACGTTTCTCTTCAGCTGATTTAAATGTCTTTTTCAAGGTCATTTTCCTGAACTTTGCCATTTGGGATTGTATGTGCCCTCTACTATGACATTGGGCATCGGCCTTGGCAGACGACGTTGATGGCATGTTATCGTCTATGTCATGACTAGTGGCAGCAGCTTCAGCACTAGGAGGAAGTGGTTCTTGATCTTTCTCTATTTTATTTTTATCGGAGAAAGTTTGGTCCTCCATTTATGTTATATCGATTTGATATATACGTGCGGCTAAACACAGAAAATAAATTTTTTTTTGGTTCGGACTGGAGTGTACTTTGTGGGTTACAGCACCCTTTAACGGTCAAGCCAGCCGGCCCTTTACTTATGACACAGGCGCACTCTTGGCACTACTTTGTTGATGCACGTGCGGCTACTGCGCACACAATTCACAAACACAGAAAATAATTTTTTTTTGGTTTGGACTGGAGTGTACTTTGGGGGTTACAGCACCCTTTAACGGTCAAGCCAGCCGGCCCTTTACTTATGACACAGGCGCACGCTTGGCACTACTTTGTTGATGCACGTGCGGCTACTGCGCACACAATTCACAAACACAGAAAATAATTTTTTTTTGGTTTGGACTGGAGTGTACTTTCGGGGGTTACAGCACCCTTAACGGTCAAGCCAGCCGGCCCTTTACTTATGACACAGGCGCACGCTTGGCACTACTTTGTTGATGCACGTGCGGCTACTGCGCACACAATTCACAAACACAGAAAATAATTTTTTTTTTGGTTTGGACTGGAGTGTACTTTCGGGGGTTACAGCACCCTTAACGGTCAAGCCAGCCGGCCCTTTACTTATGACACAGGCGCACGCTTGGCACTACTTTGTTGATGCACGTGTGGCTACTGCGCACACAATTCACAAACACAGAAAATAATTTTTTTTTTGGTTTGGACTGGAGTGTACTTTCGGGGGTTACAGCACCCTTAACGGTCAAGCCAGCCGGCCCTTTACTTATGACACAGGCGCACGCTTGGCACTACTTTGTTGATGCACGTGCGGCTACTGCGCACACAATTCACAAACA
The DNA here is from genome assembly GCA_031769625.1 of Taudactylus pleione. NCBI lineage: Eukaryota > Metazoa > Chordata > Amphibia > Anura > Myobatrachidae > Taudactylus > Taudactylus pleione. Next base: position 632,454 of record JAUIMM010000300.1, read on the forward strand.
CAGAAAATAATTTTTTTTTTGGTTTGGACTGGAGTGTACTTTCGGGGGTTACAGCACCCTTAACGGTCAAGCCAGCCGGCCCTTTACTTATGACACAGGCGCACGCTTGGCACTACTTTGTTGATGCACGTGCGGCTACTGCGCACACAATTCACAAACACAGAAAATAATTTTTTTTTTGGTTTGGACTGGAGTGTACTTGGGGGTTACAGCACCCTTTAACGGTCAAGCCAGCCGGCCCTTTACTTATGACACAGGCGCACGCTTGGCACTACTTTGTTGATGCACGTGCGACTACTGCGCACACAATTCACAAACACAGAAAATAATATTTTTTTTGGTTTGGACTGGAGTGTACTTTCGGGGGTTACAGCACCCTTAACGGTCAAGCCAGCCGGCCCTTTACTTATGACACAGGCGCACGCTTGGCACTACTTTGTTGATGCACGTGCGGCTACTGCGCACACAATTCACAAACACAGAAAATAATTTTTTTTTTGGTTTGGACTGGAGTGTACTTGGGGGTTACAGCACCCTTTAACGGTCAAGCCAGCCGGCCCTTTACTTATGACACAGGCGCACGCTTGGCACTACTTTGTTGATGCACGTGCGACTACTGCGCACACAATTCACAAACACAGAAAATAATATTTTTTTTGGTTTGGACTGGAGTGTACTTTCGGGGGTTACAGCACCCTTAACGGTCAAGCCAGCCGGCCCTTTACTTATGACACAGGCGCACGCTTGGCACTACTTTGTTGATGCACGTGCGGCTACTGCGCACACAATTCACAAACACAGAAAATAATTTTTTTTTTGGTTTGGACTGGAGTGTACTTTCGGGGGTTACAGCACCCTTAACGGTCAAGCCAGCCGGCCCTTTACTTATGACACAGGCGCACGCTTGGCACTACTTTGTTGATGCACGTGCGGCTACTGCGCACACAATTCACAAACACAGAAAATAATTTTTTTTTTGGTTTGGACTGGAGTGTACTTTCGGGGGTTACAGCACCCTTAACGGTCAAGCCAGCCGGCCCTTTACTTATGACACAGGCGCACGCTTGGCACTACTTTGTTGATGCACGTGCGGCTACTGCGCACACAATTCACAAACACAGAAAATATATTATTTTTTTAGCACTTGGGGGGAGCACCCCTGATGGACAGAGCACCCCCTGGACAACACTACAGCACTCCTTTAGGACTGGGACACTGCACAGGACTTTGGAGTGGACACAGCCCCTATGGAGAACTGACTGCACAACACAGTCCAGCCAGCCCCTATGGACTTTGAAGTAGTGGACACAGCCCCTATTAACAACAGCAGCACAGCACAACACAGCCAGCCCCTATGGACTTTGAAGTAGTGGACAACAGCAGCACTACACTACACTACACTACACAGCCCTAACTCCCACCCTCCCTCTTCACTGTCCACAGCCGAGTGAGAAAATGGCGCCGACGTGTGTACCTTATATAGGATCCAAAACCCGCGAGACTCGGAAGGCGGGAAGATGACGTTTTGCCTCGATTTCAGATCCGAGTCAGGCGGGAAAAGTCGAGCCTGACTCGGATCGGACTCGGATCGGGGGGGCTCGGGGGGGTTCGGATTTCAGAAATCCGAACCCGCTCACCCCTAGTTTATTTCCTACAGACAACACCTGCTGCATTAGAATATTAGTTGGACGGTATTGCAGAGTCGCTTCCCTGCGGCTGTGTAATACTGTCCATCTCTGAATCAGCCCCAAAGACTGGGCAATTTTCAGTGGTACATATAACCCCCCCAGTCCGTGTTGCTGTGAATATGGCATGTCTTTAAGCGAAGACACATGACTCAGACACTTCTCCTCTGGCAGCAGAACAAAGTAACCAAGCAAATCCCTCTTTTAAAAAAGTCATAACATTTGGAGGATATTTATGTACCAGCATTAACCTTAGTGCACAGGATATACACAGACAGTAAATCTTCTCGGCTATTGCGCTTGACTGTGTGTGACCATGAAGAATGTCATTACTTATGCCTCACATTACAGAGCCTGTATTATTTTATTACAGAAGACATGCAGACTATACATTACTACCTATGGCATTTTAATTCTAAAACTGAAAGATGAAGAAGCTTATAAATAATATTAAATGTCATATCTGGTTTCTGGTAAATAATTCGGTATATATGGCTCCTGAGAAGTGCGCTTGGTGCATTACAGGATACAATGGCTGCTGACTGTCCCTTATTTTTAGTAGCAGCTCTGGGTTTTAGAGATTTCTACAATTACATTTTTTTTATCCCTATTTTTTTTAAGTTATATTTTAAACCAAGAAAACCCATAATTCCTCCTTTCTTTATCATAGATGCTGTTCTTACTTTCCATTCATAGTTGCTGACCTTTTATTACTTGTTTATTTAAGTGCATCATATATGTTATCATCAAATTCAGTAGGCAAGACATAGGGCTCTATTTATTAACATTATTTTTACTAAAATAAAGTGAAAAAGGGTGTTTTCACACCCTTTTCACATTATTTTAGTTTCACCTGTAGTTATTACAGGGCAATTGGTGTAGAATTAGTAAAATTCTACTCCAACCCCCAGTATCACTTATTTTTAGTAAAGCAGATCGCATTTCCCATAATTGTAATGGGAAATGTGATCCGACCAGAGTTACTAAAAATAAATTGTAAAAAAATACCGGGGGAAGCCCTGTGATAATAACGCCACCTGGAGGTGGCCTTATCCAGGGTCTCCCCCGGTTACCAGGCTCCCACTCTGCTCTAACGGGAGAGCAGAGGCGGGAGCCGGTACCAGTAATCAGCTATGTGGTCTAAACAGACCGCAAGCTGATTGCTGTAAAAAAAAATGTAAACATTTTTTTTTTTTTACACTTACCTGAATCCAGGGACCGGTGATCGGGCCTCCGGTGATGGCTCCTCTCCGGTCAGCTTGTCTCCCCTAGTGCACTGCGGCCCGGACATCAGGTGATCGGGTCCCAGTGCAGTATGGGAGATCACCTGATCGGGAAGCCCAGAGAAGATCACCGGAGGCCAGGAGGATGCAGGTAAGTGTAATGAAGGGAGGGGGGGTCGCGGGGGTCCGTGATCGCAGGGGGCGGGGCTTAGCATTGGTGGGGTGTAGCAGCGACGGAGGGGCGGCGCATGCGTGGGCTCTTTATTGTGGTATTTTTTTCAAAAATACCGCGACTAGAGTGCGGATGGGATCCGCAGGGACAGAGCTTTATCACAAGCTCTGTCCCTGCAAGGGATTTATAGTAAATCCCTGTGATATTGCCTGAATTCGCAATGCAAATTCACTCGGTAATATCACGCTACAATCCGCATTCAATATGCGGATTGTAGTAAATAGAGCCCTTAATGAGTATTGTAGTACCACGCTGTCCACTGAGATAGTATTGTACATGTGCTTATATGCTGCAGCAAAGCGTCAATAGTACAGTGACCAGTGGAGCATATTTCATATTTGTTTCTGTTGCACTTAAGCAGAGCCTTGGTTGCACGTATGAAATGAGATGTAGGAGGCTCTGTGAGGGGGTGGTGGACAGGACACATGCAAACAGTCTTGTTTTCCATGGAATAGTCCCCATTCCTGCTTAGAAGTATAGGGGTCTCTTTAATAATGTCCGGCAGTAACTATCATTATGCATTGCTTCACATAGGAGTATACAGTATATCTAAGGAGTGCACGGTATGTGTTGCTTGGGCCCCACACTGCACATCTGCATTCAGATACTATCACAAGGGACAGTAAAGCTGGCCACACACTAGACCAACTTCCATCCAACCAGCCAACTTGTTGATTGGTTGGAATAAAAATCTGGTAAGGTATGAAAGCAAATGACAATCAGCAATTTTCTCCCAAATGCCGGAAAATGAACAAAACTGTTGTTTGAACAAATTGTTTAGATCAAACATTTAAAAAACTTGTCTGACGACCATTTTCATCTGTTTTCTGGTATTTAGGAGCAAATTGCTGATAATCATTTACTCCCATTCCTTACCAGATTTTCATTCCAACCAATCAACAAGTTGGCTGGTTGGATGTAAGTTGGTCTAGTGTGTGGCCAGCTTAAGGGGGGTGCAGGTCATATTAGCCAACTCTCCCTCATTGTCAAGGAGATTCCTTGAAATACTAGCAATCTCCCTGACTCCCTGAAGAGTTCAGCAATCCCCCTTATTGCACCTTACCCCAATTATGAAGATGGTATATTAATAAAAAACAGAGATATATACATTGAAATAGGATCATTAGTATAATTTCCCTGCATTGGTTATAAGGCACAATGATGCCTATGGCTAAATGCATTTTCTGATAAGTATCAGTGTGTTTTCATCAACAAATAGATCTTACTAACTGCTTTAGGGCTCATTTACAATTGAATGTAAGTTTATTTTATGACACAACCTCTCCGTTGTAGCAGTAAGTGTGCACTTTAATGTGCACTCATAGGTGCTGATTTCACAATCTCCTTGAAATGCTTTTTCAAAAGTAGGCAAGTATGGTGTAGGTACTAATCATTCTGACCTGGGCCTCTTGGAGGTGCCTGGCAGGGGCCCGGGCCAGCTCCTGAGGGATACAAATGTCCCCCTTTTCAGCATGTGGCGCCACACATAATATTTGATTTATTTTTTTTCTGGAAGAGGCCCCGCGGCTGTCTCAACAGCCCCGCTGTCTGCAAAATTATCCCTTTGCGGACAGCGCCATCTTTCAAGTGATAAATTCAGAATAGATGTCACTGTGCATTTGAAGCAAAGACTATAGCACTGGGCCAGAGCCTTCACTAACTTTTACATATGCGCAATCTTTCCGAATATCACTGGGAAGATGGTGCCAGCTACAGAAGGTAACGGGTGGACCACTGCACGGAGAAGGGGGGGCTCCGTGTATGAGCACCCTGGGCTTTAATGCTGTTGGAAATGATGTGTGTGCAGGTGTTGATATTGCAAAGTTATTTAGGCACACACCAGCAGATGACTCAAAATATGAACAGCCCAGTTACTTAACCAGTGGTGTTGGTTTATTGATAGTAGATACAGCTGTACTCACTGTTATATGCATGCTGGTGATTGAACGGAGCAGGGTTTCCTACAGCTCACCAGCTGGTGAGTGTATGCTGCTTGCGGGTAGTGGTGCAGGAACAGCTTTATTTTTGGTAATTAACTGAGTCTGTCATATGAGTTACTGTAAACAGGAGACTCTTGTCTCCCATGTCACTCTACTCAGTACACAGTAAAAAACTAGATGGTCCCTGAACATGCTCAGGCGTGATCTATGTGACTATCTTGGAACAGGGCATGAAGCGCACTCCTCTTTCAACAAATATTCCCCTGTTGCTGCACCCTGTTGAAAAATTCAGCTCCTAAGTGAAATTTTTCTCACCTTCACACAGACAGCCTGCTGCTGCTATAGACAGGTTAGTGTGAAATATGCATGCATTGCTTTGCTAGTCCCCAATGCAAGGTATAACTAATGTAATCTCAGGATGGTGTTAGCTAGCAGTGAGAAGGGGGTGCATTCAACCCAATAATATTTAGGCCAGGACTAAACTCCACTGCGTATACGTATTTGTCTATTTGCAATAACACCGTAGTTGTCTATGATTTAGAAACAACAAATACATCACCGGGAGATTGGCTACTACAGGAATGTCATGACCGAACAGTCACCTGAGGAGAATGGACCACTCTAATGGTTGCCATTCATGTAAAATGTCCTGTAGGTGCTATGACTTTTCTATTTCAATGTCTTTTTTTGTTAAGAGAAGCAGGAACAACTATTTTACTTCATCTATGTGTGAGTCGATCTGTGCTTATTATACAGACACAAGCATTTGTACATCATTCCAAACAAAATACTGTGCCTTGAATACACCCTTGTTCATACCCAGGGGCGTTACTTTCTAGAGAGGAGGGGGCTCATGTGCATTCTCCATCATGGGCCCCCTCCTCTCCGTCCGGTGCAAGTTATAGACTCTGGGCACTAGAGTGTGCCCAGAGTCTATAGCGCATGCACAGGTCACCGTGAAAATGGCCTTGGCGGCCATTTTCCCTGTAGTGAGCATGCGCAAATGACGCGAAAATGTCCGCGGCTGCCATTTTCCAGTAGTTTTTTAAAGCGCAGACACCAGTGCCGGCGTGGGACTCCGGAGAGGTAGGTATAGTAATGATGCAGGGTGTGTGGTGCGGGCCCCCCTGGACCCAGGGGCCCGTGTACCCCGCACACCCTGCACCAATTATAAATACGCCTTTGTTCATACCTCCCAGAGCTGCATCTGTTCAAACCAGGACAGAAAGAGAAGGGACATAGTGCTTTGTTTTTTTAACGTGCAAGGCTGTCCCCCACCCCCTCCCCTCTCCTAAAAAAACCATCCATTGCTGAGCACACCAGCAATAAGTGCACCTGCCCATCGCTGTTATGTCATAAGCCAGCAAAACTTGTTGGCACTTCTCCCTCTTCTTTGGTTTTCCAAGATTCACTGAGTGAGATAAAATAACATATATAATTAAAGGGGTCCGAACGAACCCTGATAATTAACATACTAACTCGAAATTCATCATTGCTCCGGCGCGGAGACAGCTGATCTGAAAATCATCTGTCTCCGCGAGCGGCTTCATTTCTCCTTTCGGAGCAGTGAATCTTTTCACAGATCCTTTCAAAGCAGTGAGACAAGTGCGCATGCGTGAGCTATAGGTCACTCAAACGCACAAGATCCCTCTTCGCAACCCAGGACTCTTTCCCATAGTGAAGGCGCAGGTTGCGAACGGGAGCAAACGCCATCTGAAAATGGCGAATGCTGCCGCAGCAATACATGTTGGTAGCTGCTCAATCACTTCAGTAATATCACTCAGGTGCATGTAAGGGAGGGGTTATTATATACAAGAAACAGCAAAAAGTAATCCCCCAGCAATCAAATCAGCAATAAGATTTGAAAAACGACATGGCGGCAGATAATTCAGAGATCTCAGTTGCATATATTTGCAAAAATATGGCTAAACCTCCAGGCCACGTCATGGCTTCTCTGATACTGGAGGTCCCTAATACTTGGTCATAGTCTTGGGTGCAGCACCCCAAAAAGCCGGCGAAGGCCAGCCACCCCAGGGATCCACACCAGTGAAACACTAAAGTGTTAGTTTTTGCTTTATTCTTATTAACACTTACTATGTGTTAATAGGTGATACATAGGTGAAAGGTGTAATTAAAATGCTAAGAAAATAAATAAGTGCTAAATAAAGTGTGCCACCCATGAGCAGACCAGCCACACCAACTCTGGGGGGCACCGCACTCCAAACTCATCCCCAAAACTGATAACTATATCCAATTTGGATCATATAATTGGCCAATATAAGGCCACATGATAATGGCACATACAAATATACCTGAATTGAGAGCCAGCTACCAACATGTATTGCTGTACTGATAAGCATAGATGGAACCAGCGTTTGGAGGGCATGCTGGTTCTTGAAGTGCCATTAGGAGAACTTAGGGGTGACTCCAAGGTAAACTGTCTCTCAATTCAGGTATATTTGTTTGCGCCATTTTCATGTCACAATCCCGACTGCAGAATGCCCGCAAAAGATTTATGATAGGTGTCGACATACCGACCCCGAGGGGTGTCTAGGTTTAGGGCAGTTACTGGAGTTATCGCTAGGTTTTAGGGAGGGGGGAGGTTAGAGTTAGGCACCCCCCGTGATAGTTAGGTTTAGGGAGTGGTAAGGGGGGGCTAGGCATCCCCGGTGGGAGGTTAGGGTTAGCCACCCCGGGAGTTTAGGATTAGGCACCCCTAATGGAGGGTTAGGGGGGGGGAGAGGGAAGGGTTAGATCACTTACCTGCCGCTGTCGGGATTTCCTGCTGTCGGGCTCACGCTGTTGGGTTTTGAACCGCCGGCATTTAAATCCCATTAATTCAAATTCTCATAAGGGCTGCAGTTAGAAACTTTGATGGTTTCAGATAAATTCTTACCAATCAGGCTGATCTCTTCAACCCATAGCAAAGAGAGGGATCAGCATGTGGAAGTCGCTACTGTATCATACTTGCCAAATCTCCCTGATTGTCAGGGAGACTCCCTGAAATAGTAGCAATCTCCCTGACTCCCCAAAAGAGTCTAACATCTCCCTGATTGCACCTTACCCCAATTATGAAGCTGTTATATAAAATAAAAACATAGATATATACATTCAAATGGGATCATTAGTACTATTCACCTGCATTGGTTATTATAAAGCTCAATGATCCCTATGGCTACATGCATTTTCTGAGAAGGATCAGTGTGTTTTCATCGCCAAGCAGATCTTACTAACTGCTTTGGGGCTCATTTACATTTGTATAAAAATCAATGATATGACACGCCTCCCCAGATGTAGCAGTACACGCCCACTTTAATGTCTGTTTATAGGCGCTGCTTTCACAGTCTCCCTGAAATGCTTTTTCAAAAGTAGGCAACTGTATGAATGGCATCAGAGGTATAGCATCCATCGAGCCATGAGGCAGCAGTGGCCCTACTGCAGTAGTCCAAGTATGCTTTAAGGGCTCAGGTATACTTGGATCTTTGGGGTATATTTACTAAAGTGAGAGTTTTTAGAAGTGGAGATGTTGCCCATAGCAACCTATCAGATTCTACTTCACATTTAACTAGCACCTTCTAGAAGATAATAGCTAGAATTTGATTGATTGCTATGGTTAACACCTCCACTTCTAAAAACTGTAATTTAGTAAATATGCCCCATAGTCTCTCTTTGTGGCCACAGAACAACCAACATTGCCTGTTTAGAGACCATTATACGTGGATCTTACTGATGAACAGTCCTATAGAACATAAGAATGATTCATTTAAATCCTCATTAGATACCACACCTTTTCATTAACTAGTTCCATTCATTAGTTCTTTATTTTAACTACATATGTGGGACTACTGTATACCACATTTTTAATGGCCAATTAATAAAAGTTACATTTTAATAGAGGCAATAACGTTTCACGTACCCCACACTAATGGCCTGATTAGTAGCTACCTTAAGCATCAATACTGCGTTACCTTTGAAATTCTTTTTTTTAGATAAACTCCTTCTGTTTTATTTGAGATTTGTATCTAAACCTTTTGAGTTTATAAGCTGCACCCCTTTTGTCACTCAAAGGGCTCTATTTCCAACACTCCGCATTGGTAAAGCAGATTGTAGTGTGATATTAACGGCTGAATTCGCATTGCGAATTCAGGCTATATCACAAGGGTTTACTACACATCCCTTGCAGGGACAGAGCTTGCGATAAAGCTCGGTCCCTGTGAATCCCCTCCACACACTTATCACGGTATTTTCGCAAAAAATACCGTGACAAGTGCAGACACATGCGCCGACCTCCGCTAAGCCCCGCCCCTGGTGCTAAGCCCTGCCCCTGTGATCACGGACCCCCCCGCAACCCCATCTCCCTTAATTACACTTACCTGCAGTCATCGGTGCTCCGGAGATGTCCTCCGTGGCTCCGGTCAGCTGACATCCCATACTGTACTGGGACTCAGGGCCTGATTCAGAGCCGAATGCTCGCTCTGAATCAGGGCCATCCTACCTATTATTGGAGCGGCCTCCTGGCCGCTCGCATAGCTGTGGGTGACCACCCACAGCTTATGCGAGCGGCCAAAAAGATGGTAGGGTCTCGCTGCCGCAAGCACAGGAGTGCTTTTGGCTCTATCAGAGCCAAAAGCACTCCCACTGACAACACTAGTGATGTCAATGGGGCCGGCCCCAGACGGTAGGCGTTCCCATGGGAACGCCTCCGTCCGGGCAGCAACGCCCCTGGCACGCCCACCAAAGGGGGCGTGCTGTCAATCAACATCGACAGCACGCCTCCTTTAGTGCGAGACCCATAGCGACAGCTTGGCCGTCGCTATTTGGGTCTCGCGCATGTGCACGACAGAGCTCCTTCCGTTGTGCGCATGCGTACTAGGGCACAATCGACCCGCTCGCGAGCGGGTCTGAATCAGGCCCTCAGTCAGGTGATGACCGGGTACCAGTGCAGGCTGGGAGACAAGCTGACCGGAGGGAGGACATCACGGGAACCCCGATCACCGGTCCCTGGACTCAGGTAAGTTTTTTTCCTTTTTTTTTTTTTAGCAGTGATCAGCTTGCGGTCTGTTTAGACCACACGGCTGATCACTGGGCCGGCTCCGGGCTCTGCTCTGCCCATTAGAGCAGAGCAGTAGTCCGGTAACCGGGGGAGACCCTAGATAATGCCACCTCCAGGTGGCGTTATTATCACAGGGCTTTCCTTGGTATTTTTTCACAATTTATTTTTAACTTTAGCCTGATCACATTTCCCATTACAATTATGGGAAATGCGATCTGCTTACTAAAAATAAGTGATAATTAGGGCTTGGAGTAGAATTTTACGAATTCTACTCCAATTGCCCTGTAGTAACTTTAGGTGATACTAAAATAATGTGAAAAGGGTGTGAAAACACCCTTTCACTTTATCTTAGTAAAAATAATGTTAATAAATAGAGCTCCAAGGGAATTAATCCATTATAATAGGAACAGTTTAGGGTCAGTACCCAACAGAAGCATTTAATTGAGTTTTGTGGAAGACTGTGCAATTTTCATTTGTGATATGATTGCAATATATGAAACCTAATACCCCTTTTACACCGAACGAAAAATCCTGGGTTGATGCACGTGAGCGCGCATCAACCAGGGATTCTTGTCGGTGGAAACGGATCAATCGGGCTGGATTGCAGGGTTGAGCACGGGTCAGTCCCGTGTCACCCTGCAGTGTAAACGGCGCAACCCAGATCACAATGAACCGTGTCGCGCCGCATGCCGCCCGATTGGCCGGCTTCAGTGGCGTTTGGAGATGACATCATCTCCTAGCCTCCACTGCCGGGCCAACCAAAAATAGCAGCGCACCCCACCCACCTTCCGTACCTCCAGACTGCTTCGGAGTAAGGTAAGGAGGTCGCGGAGGGGGAGGGAGGGTAAGAAGCGCTGCTCACCTGCACCAGAGACCCAGATCAGTGCTGACCCGCCTCCGGTGTGAACGGTGCCGAACCGGGCTATGTAAAAGGGGTTCTGTCCCAGGTCTGATCCGGGTTGGAAACATGTTCCAAATCCTGGGTCACACCCAAGACTTTGGTGTAAAAGGACTATTAGTAAATACAAGACACAAAGCAAATTTTATTACTTAACATTTAATTTCTTGTTAGCAACATATTTAACTAATGTAGAAGGTTCAGTAGTAGGAAATTATCTTTCATCATTATACTTTATCGTTTTACCTGTTCCCGTCTTAGCTGAGCTTATAGTGTAAATTCTGTACACTAACTAAATATTTTGTCAGAAGCTAATTAAGGGGGTCTAAGTACTAAGCCTTGGAGAGAGATAAAGTATCAACTAATCAGCTCCTTACTGTCACTTTACAGGGTGTGGGCCCCATTTATTAACGAAGCTAAACAGCAGCAGTATTTTTTCTTTAGTATCAAAGTGATACAAATGAAAATGCCATTGGTATTTATCAATACTTACCCCTCTGGCGAGGTCCTCCGTTCAGCTGCTGTCAGCCTAACGCTGTGTGATGCGCATGCTCGACGGTCCATATGCACATGTCCATGACACGTTCACCCTTGGGGACTCTGCAGTGCCTGGAAGGCTTCGCTAAAGCCGGAAAGGGCAGCGCCGGGGCCCCGTTGCCTTCAGTGAGGACCGCATCACTCTCACCATCTAAAGATGGCTGTCACGCTCTGGACTTAAAACCACTTTCTTACCACTCCGGTGCCTGTCAGGATAGCACAGAGGACCGTTCTCGCTGCACATCGCTGCCGACTGGTGCTGAGGTCAGGGTTGTCTTAACAGCAGTGTAGGCCCTGGGCAAAGCAATGCACTGGGGCCCCTACCCACCCATTCACAGGAAAAAAATGTAAATGGTCAATAAAATTAAACCCTCCTGCAGACCTCCCACACATGCAGAGAGACTCTGGACCTCATTCAGAGTCGGTCGTTGCGGCCGCACGGTCGTACGGGAAAAGGGGCCGGATATGCAAATGATGCACTCGCATGTTGCGTCCCTAAGATCGGATCGGCAGCTGGCCGACCAAGGGGAGGAAGCGGCCGGAAGACAAAAAAATACGCCCCCTTCTCGTACGCATTACACGTCATCTCCGGGCATATAAGGATTAATCGAGACCATCGGGAACAATCGGAACTGGTCGTAGAGCTTAAGGTTGACCATACCCTCTCTTAAGCTCTACAATCATGTCAGTGTACAAACCACCCATGTCACGTGTGCTATGACACTACTTTGTTAATTATGCACTCCCATAAAACGCCGTTTGCATAATTAGGCACGCCTGCGTTCGGATCTCCACTCCCCCGTTTTCAAGCACCTTCCCCTGTTACCACCCACAAGCGCCTCAATCTGTCACTCAAACTACCGACCTGGCTGTGTTCAAGGAGAGATAAATTTCTGATCGTAGCGGCTAGTTTGCGCACGCGCATTGCGAACTTTACGCATGCGCAGTTTAGCGAACATCGGTGGCGTACGACCGTGCGGCCGCAACGACCGACTCTGAATGAGGTCCTCTCTCTGACTGGTCTGAAGCCGGTGGATGAAATTAAACTGGGACTGAGCTCAGAATACAATGCACCGGCAGCAGGCTTATAAAAATATAAAAAAATTACCAACTGACCGTGGCTGCAGGGGGGCGGGTTGACGGGCCCCTACAAGCTTCAGGCCCTTGGGTAACTGCCCAACAAGCCCAATGGAAGAGATGGCCCTGGCTGAGGTCTGTCTGTGCTGCTCCTGCCCCATCCGCACAGTCTGCTGTTACTGAGCATGGAGATGGCTCTCCACAGCCTCTTGCTCACAGCGTGTCTTCTCAGCATGAGGGCAGACAGGCTGCACGCCAGAGTTCCCTCCTAAACAACATTATGGGCACAGCCATATTGGACTCTGGGCCTGATTCAGAGCCGGACGCAATTAGCGCTTGCTCGTCCAGAAAATAGGGGTGGCTATTCAAATGAACCGTTCGCTCTTTGCAGTCTGTTCACGCCTCTAGGTCTGAACGAGCGAACAAAACTTGCGGTCGTTTTTTGGGAAACTACGCCCCCTGGCCGCTCGCATCCTACGTCATGTCCGCTATTTATTAGATTAATCGAGTACATCGACCAGCGTATGAACTGCTTGCTATTCTTGTGGTTGGTTTTTGCTACCACAATTTTGCGAGCAGTTCTGGCTATAAAATAACCCAGTGACGTGGTCAATGACGCTGCTGTTTTAATTATGCACACCCATAAAATGCCCGTTTTGACCTTTAAGCACGCCTGCGATCGGATCTCCACTCCCCGTTTTCAAGCACCTTCCCGTTACCACCCACATACGCCTCTTTCTGTCACTCAAATTATCAGGCATTCGTTATTTTGCGAGCACATGAATTTCGACCGCACTGACTGGTTCGCGCATGCGCATAACGATCCGTACGCATGCGCAGTTGGGCAAACATCGCTCGGAGCGAACGAGCGGCCGCTTACGAGCGGCTCTGGATCAGGCCCTCTGTCATCTGATGCTCTTCCTACACTCAGATTGCTGCTCCCAGACCAGCTGATCACAGCATCCAATCCCTGGGAATGTCGCTTCTTGCTGAAGTTACAGCTCAGTGCTGAGCTCCCAGGCACTCTGTATCTGTACGGTCCCAGTCCATTATATCCAGTTCCTATATCTGGTAAACAATTTTCCTATACCATCTTGCACACCAGTATGATTTTTACCACTGAGCCTTGTTTTTACAGCCACCATCGGTTCCAACCAATACCCTCCAACCATCGGTCTCATCCAATGCTTCCGACATCGGACTCTTATCAATTAAGTTCCTCAATTAATCAACATCGGTCCCAACCGATCAAATCCAACAACATCGGACTCTTATCAATTAAGTTCTTCAATTCATCAACATCGGTCTCAAACCGATCCAGCTCTCAAACCAGCATCATCAGTCCCAATCCGATTCTGCTCATTCATTCAGTACTATCATCTCCAATTCTCATTCCAACCTGCTGTTTAATAAAGACATTCCATTATTGTTCTCGCCATCGGGCTCTTCATCCTCTGCAGCTTCTACAGCAATACACGAGGAAGTCCTGGCTCAAGCCACCCAGGTTTATGCACACCTCCCAAGTCTCTTCTTCAGCCTCCCACGCCTGTTCCAGCCGAAGCCAAACCTCAGGCTTGACAATGGTGAGAACGATGCTGTGACAAACAACGGAAATCTTAGATGTGGGTTTGAGCCGACCTCATCAGCGACGGACCCGGTGGTGATGCCAGCAACGACGAACGACGGCGGGGGGGGAGCCATGCTGCATTCAGCAGCATGGCATCATTAACAATATCCCCAGATTGAGCTGCATGTACAGCCGACTGGGGATATCATTAACGACCCGCAGATGCGCGCATAGATGGTCGTTTGGACCATGCACACTAGACGATATGAACGATATATCATTGAATGATATCGTTATCGTTCATATCATTCACTTTTATCGTCTAGCGTGTACGTACATACACCCCTAACTTCCTAGAATGTTTTTAGACTGTAGGAGGAAACTGGAGCACTTGTAGGAAACCTGTACAAAGATGGGAAGTTCATACAATTGCCACAATGACCTGCTCGCGACTTAGCCCACAGTGCTGGGTGTAAGCAATGTTAACCATTGTACCACCATGCCAACTGGAGAGGACTTATGTTACTAAACAAGGGCCTGATTCGGAGTCGGACTAAATGAGGTTTACAGGCACATCTCGCAGATTTCAGCATACAGCGCCTGCGCCATAGAAATAATTATGTGCAGAATCATGCATACGCACATGGAGGTCGACAATTTGATCGGCCCACTCGGAGGTCGACAATTTGATCGGCCCACTCTCCGTGAAACTGGTGTAACTGGGCGGAGCCCATGTGGACGCATGGAACCATGTCATGGGCAACTTTAGTAATGTGCCAATGGAGATAGGACGCCTATTTCAGACAGATCTTTTGTACCCAGCATGTAGTTTGTGCATGTCCAGATAGTAATGATGGCGGCTGCAGCTGCAGATGGAAAATCGGTGGGCAGGCCGCCCTTTCACTTGCAGACGCAATGGATGTTCGGCATACCCAGGTATAGCATAAGATAGTTAGGAAGCTGCCGCAGCCCTATGGAATAGCAGTCAAAGGGGTATATTTACTAAAGTGAGAGTTTTTAGAAATGGAGATGTTGCCCATAGCAACCAATCAGATTCTACTTAACATTTAACTAGCACCTTCTAGAATATAATAGCTAGAAACTGATTGGTTGCTATGGGCAACATCTCCACTACCAAAAACTCTCACTTTAGTTAATAAACCCCATAGATGTGTCTGACTCAATCAGCCACAAAGGGGAGTATCCAATTAGCAGCGAAAAAGTAGCGTTGCTAATTGAACGCGGCGGGGCTATCCTATTAGCCCTGAAATGCTGCCCGAAGCTTGCACTTATCGTGGATATTTTTCGGGACCTGATGTGTCCCAAAAAGTAATCCACGATAAGTGCAGTGTTTTCACCACTTACATGGCTAAAGCACATAGGTCTGCGAGTTTATCGTGGGTCCTATGTGATTTTGTGAGAATTATCCTGTTATTTCGACCAAAATAATAGGATAGGGTGAAAAAAATAGGGTTTTTCGCCAATCGCGGCTATACATTAGCGCCCAAAGTCTCACTCCATATATATAATAGAACATATAGAATTTAACATGTTGCTGGCAAAAAAAACATCAACAATGAAGAATAGTTAACAAAATGCTGCATCTAAGCTGCTTACATTTTCAGTAAATGAATTAAAATGTGTTTTAAAGCAAGCAAGTATCCTGCAGAGGGCACTCTTGCTTCATACATGTCCCATTGCTGATAATGGCAGTTTTACCTTCCATCCACGTAAATAACTATAAATTGTTTAGAAATATGAACTTCCACTGTAGATTACTTAACCTCTGGAACATTTCTATCGTAATTTGTACTAATGCTGTAATACAGTATGTAATGATTAAAATGGGTCAGTTATAAAGTGAATTCCAAATAATAAACACTGAATAGATGTTTTCATTCTAGATGAAAAAACATTTTTTTTTTCTCAATGACCACTGAAGTGGGGAAATTGTATTTTAGCCAGTGGGAACCATAAGGGTCAATTAGGAAACAGACTCGCAGCAAAAGGGTCCTGTTAAAGTTGCAACATAAATAAAAAAAAATGTATGCACATTTCAAGGGACAGCAAATGGATATTGAAAGATGGTGAGTGTTCCCCACTGCTGCAAGATAGGAGCAATGATAAAATGGGCTATGCACCCAATCCACATGAATTAAATGTTATTTTGCAGCACAAGTTATTAAAATGTTTTGAAATAATATAAAAAAACCCTGTTTTTCTAAGATTCTTTGTTGAATACAGTTCACTGGCAATAAGTAGGACGAGGTGCATTTCATATGCATGGAGGTAATTAAACACCCAAGCCTGTGGGTGTTTGCCTCTGGACTAGAAGGGGCTAGTTGTTTAGTGAGGAAGTGTTGTGGGGTGGGGTTAGGTTTGGTTAGCCTATAGGATTGGGCAGGGGATGGGTTTCTCGGTGCTATTCCAGAGTTGCTGCTTGGCAACCCGGCGAATTGGGATCTACGAAAAAAAACGGGGATTTTCGGGAAATAATTGTAGGACCCCCCTAAAGATGTCCAGACATGGGCTAGCACTATGGGTATTTGCCTGCAGAAGAAAGTCTGGGTTTTAAATAGCCGCAGCAGGTGTTTTTACCCGACATTGAAGAAGTGATGCAGAAGAACACTTAGGTTATTTTTTTCATTTTTTTAAGTGGTCCCATCAAATTTGGGGTACATGAAAATGGGTGCTAGCATATTTTTAAGTCCCTAAAGTACTTTTTTTTTAAATTCTGCAAAAATGCACCTGCCGCCAATAGCCTATTGTAGAAAACACCTGCCGCATATTTACAGAATACCCCTGAACATATTTCCCTATTTTTAATCAATGTCTTCCCCTTTTTTTTTTTTTCACCCCAAATTTTCAATTAATTTTTTTGGGGTGTCCCTATTTTTTTTTAAACTTTTTTTTGACACAGTCCCTTTTAAGGGGTCATTCCCAAAGGTGCAGGCTATTTTTTTTAAGCATGCACCCCTAAACCCCAATTCTGCACTTTTTTTCGCCACCTATTCAGTGGTGAAAAGCTATCCCCGTTTTTTTTCAAAGACTTTTTGACCCGGCGAAAAGTCTTCAAAATTTAATACGGGGATAATTGAAAGATGCGAAAATGACGATTTTGACTTTGCGCTGCCTAACTGAATACCCCCCTATGCTGGAAATAATGTGTGTGCAAGTGTTGATATTGCAGAGTTATATAGGCACACACCAGCGGTGACTCAAACTATGAACAGCCAAATTACTTAGCAAACTATGGGGCCTATTTAACAACGAGTTTTATCATACGCAACGAGTGATAAAACTCGTTGTGTATGATAATGGTGCTCCAGCCAATCAGCTCCTAACTGTCATCTGTTTGAAAAATGACAGTTGGGAGCTGATTGGCTGGAGTACCTTTTATCATACTCAACAAGTTTTATCACTTATTGTGAAAGATACAACTCGTTGATAAATAAGGCCCTATGAACAGCCAAATTAATTATCAGTGGTGTTGGTTTATTGAAAGATAGCAGGAATAGCTGTTCTCACTGTTACATGTACACTGGTAATGGAGCAGGGATGCTGGAATAGCTTTATAGCAGGTATTTAACAGGGTCTCTCATAGGAGCTAAGTAAGACTTTTGGTCTCCCAACTCTACACAGTAAACATAAGATGGCTCCTTGTAACTTGCCTAGGGCCCCATGAAGTGTTAATCCGGCTCAGATCCATTCTTGTTACCCATCAATGTTTGATGGACATCCCTAGATTGGCTGCTATAGGCCGGGCCCTGGTATGTACAGACATATACTCCCCTGTTTGAATAAAAATGCCCTGCATGTCAATATGCCGAATTCAACATACCACTGTCCACCTTGTGTTTATCGACATTCTGAGGGGGAGATTTATCAAGGCTTATCATTTTTCAAATACAGCCTGTAAAATGAGAGTTAGAAGCTGATTGGTTGGTACTTTATCTCTCTCCAAGCTTTGATAAATCTCCCAATGAATGTCCATATGCAAACTACATCCCAGTGCACATGTAAGCTGTAAATTATTGTGAGATAACATGGCTAGCAGTCCCGTATAAGTCCCGTACTGCCTGGCCTGGCAACCTCTTTCTGCCGGACATGTGACATAATGACATCCCAGAGCAAGCTCCCGGTTCCTTTCTATGTAGCAAGCACCTCTCCAGGCACCATGCAAGATGGAAACAGGTGCCATCAGGGCAGAAACCATGGCACCCCCTCAGACATGCCACACCACCTTACAGCCCTGGTCCATGAAGCCCAGTCACCCTGCTTCAGGGCAGAAGCCTCACTGTTGTGTGTCAAATGCCCCTGCTCACCTACACTATGCCCCTTTGTACTCCAGTACAGAGCGATGGTGCTCTGCCTCCCAGCCCACCATGGGGGGTAAATTTACTAAAGTGAGCGTTTTCAGAAATGGAGATGTTGCCCTTATCAACCAATCAGATTCTACTCAACAATTAACTAGCAGCTTCTAGAAGATAATAGCTAGAATCTGATTGGTTGCTATGGGCAACATCTCCACTTCTAAAAACTCTCACTTTAGTAAATTTACCCCTGGGAGAGCTGGGACCCAAGGGCCTGAAAAACAGCCATACAAAAAAAGAATATTACAGAATGCATGGAAGAAGCGTAACCGCATTAAACAGAAATGACAGCCAGTGACTTTGAAATTAGCTTTGATGGTTGTTGGACTATTCAGTTGTTTTATTCAGGTTCCCATATTTGGGGAACATTATAGTAGGCACAATAAAATATACAGCCAGGTTTATAGATGCCATCTGTTAGTTCACAAGCAGATCTGTGGCGAGGAATTTTCAAGCAGATGTACCATTTAGGACGTGTTGATGTCCTTTACAATTTAAAGATAATCCAATATTGCAATTTTCTACAGTTTAAGGAAGGTGAAAACCTTTAAATACTGTACGTTGTCTCTAGGGAGCCATTTTACATTCACAGCAACGGTGCGGGGTGCGTGTGTATAGCATATTTCAGGAAACAATCTGCTGCTTCACATGTTAACGCTGCAGTTTTCCTACTTACACGAATGCTGTGAGCCCTCGCTCTGTGTGCTGGGGCTTTAAACCACTGATACAGTATTTTATAGATTTTACAAACAATTACTTGAGCGTGTAAACCAGTCTTATGTGAATATAAATGAGCACATTGCTAATAATGTCTAAAAAACCAGTTTGTCAGTTTGAACAGCTGCTATAATATTTGCATAATCCCCCATTATAAAAGAGAGAGACCAACCAGTTAATACTGGCAGCCTTAGAGATTGGCAAGCGAGGGGATTTATTTTTCCTTAATGGATACTTGGTTAATAATCTAGTGTTATGTTTGCTTGTAATGGTTCTTCCACCTTTTGATCACTTACACTGAACTTTCTATGCTTGCCCTTGATCAAATATTGCTTCCTGAAGAGCCTTTTAGCCATGTATTGTTCTGTGCATGCTATTTGTTTATTGCTTGCTTTGGGGTAAAGCACAGCCTTACTATCTACATTGTGGGCCCGATGGTTTACGTACATCTCCGATGTTTGTTGCATGCTCAGGATCTGACTGCGCATTTGCAGATCTCTGTCTGCGATGACGGTCGCTGTGCCCCCCAAAGCTGCAGCATGATTGACATGCTACGGCCGTTTAGGGGCAGCGACAGCCAGTGTTACAGAAAACAGGGTTGTGTCAGCCCCGTTTTCTGGACGTGCCGACGCTAGTGGCTTTGTCCTTGGGCGAAGCTTCACTGGCCCTGGCAGCATGAAAACACCGGCCTTCCTGAAAATCCCTCAGGTTACTTAAATGACAGATGTTGACGGAGGTGATCCGATGCTGCGGCTTTGGACGCAGTAGCGGATCACAAAAGCCGGCCCTGGGCGTCTTTTTATTATATAAAAATTTATATAATCGGGATGTAATTAAAATGCCGGCGGATGGGATAATGGCCACCGATAGTCACCCCCCGGGAAGGTTAGGGTTAGGCTGCGGGGAGGGGGTTATGGTTAGGCACCACTGGGGGAAGGTTAGGGTTAGGCACCCCCCCCTGGGAGGGTTAATTTTGGGTGCGGGAAGGGGATGTTAGGGTTAGGCAAAACCAGGAGGAGGTTAGGGTTAGGCACTGGGGGGAGGTTAGGGTTAGGCACCACTAAGGAAGGGTTAGGGGGGGAGAGGGTTAGTGATACCATACTTACCACTGCTGTCGGGATCATGACTGCGCGGCGTTCCTGCGTTGGGATTTGAACCAGCGGCTACTGAGCCGCCGGTATTTAATACCCATCCCATACAATCAAGTCAATTTCTGTGTCTGTTTTCCACCCTGGGCTTTCAAACTTTCAAATTGACATTTCCTTTGACATGGTAATTGGAAAGTTTGAAATCCCAGGTTTAAAGACATGAGGGTTTATGTAATAGCCTGCAAGATGCAGACATGGGTGGGATTTTAAAAAAGGGCCAATCATTTAAAAAGCAAACCAACCCGGTTTTGCTTTTTAAATTATTGTAGCTTTAAAAGTTATGGGCAGATTCGCTGAAATTGGGCCCTTGTATGTTTCCCGCAGTTTATTACATGATCCCCATGGACACAGAAATTTATTAGATTATTTGTATTTTTATATTTTATATGTGGGATTTTTTTCACTATTCTTTTTTTTTTGCAAACAATAGTGCACAACCCAATCACAGAAGGGACCTGAAAGAAAAAGCTACGGAGAACATAAAGGGCCTGATTCTGAGTCAGACGTAGCGTCAATGCCGTGCGAAGTTGGCCAATGTTTTAAGTCAGCGCATGTATCTGAGACGCAGAGCGCATGCGTTCCGATTGTTAGCAAACAGAGCTGCAGTACAGGATCGGTCGTACGCTCAGTCAGCGCTCCTGGGAGGTAATGGGGGCGGCCAAGCCGACACAGACATGTTGCGGGCTTATCGCTGAAAGAGGCTGCGTTCAGAGACGCTGAACCGCTCACACAGGGGGCCATACTCAGGCGGATAATCTGCACCTGCCAAAGATTCCATGGGGCATCCGATGGTGGCGTCAACACAATGGACTGAGACTAGGTTATATGATGAAATAGAAGTCCTTTATTCCTACGGCGTTACGGGGCTATGCCCCCATCTTCAGGGACAAACAGTATGAACTACATACACAGACAGAAACATATTTATACCATAAAACACTAAACAATAATAAACAATCATTGTACTCACCTGGAAGGCACCGTCCGGTCCCGCCAACGCCGCACACGCCAAACAAGCACTGCACCGTCGCGGTGACGTCACCGGGTGGCGCCGACCCAGGAAGTAAAGTAGATAAAAACTGTGGATGCGTTGTCATGGCAACATGCATGCTGTAAAATACAAATAAACAAACAGACGTATATAAACAGAACAAATGAACATAAAAAGATGCTTATGGTTCACAAAAACTAATGTCAGTTAAATTCAGAAACAAAGAATTTACTAAACATGACTGGCCAAAGGCCTTAAACTGTTCATGAATGAGGGGACATCACAATGGACTGATCCTAGGACTAATGTAACAAAATTTACCTTATATCTATATATAACAAAAAATAGGTGATCCTCATTAGATGTAAATAACTAACAAGACAAGCATTAAAGGAAACACTGCAATCCTAACGATTCGTTGAGCCCTTTAGGGACCAGTGTGTTCAATAGATGAATCCATTTACATTCTTTGCGTAAAAGTGTCATATTACGATTACCACCCCGCATAGAAGGAGGGACATGGTCTATAATAATAGACCGTATGCTAGCAATGCTATGTTTAGCAGTAAGGCAGTGATGTGCCACTGGCTGATCAATGTGGCCAGATGTCAATGCACTACGGATGGCACTACGATGTAGGGCCATACGTTCGCGGAATTGGCGTTGTGTCTTCCCGATGTAGGACAACCCGCATGGACAGGTTAACATATAAACTACATATGTAGTAGTACAAGTAACCGCATGTTGGATAAAAAATCTCTTACCAGTGTGGGGGTGACAGAAATATTTCCCCACTGATAAAGAGCGACAGGTGACACATCCCAGACAGCGGTGACATCCTCGTCGGTAACTAAGAAAATGTGAAGGATGAGGGCTCCCCATACCTGTAACATCTAATTTTACCACGTGGTCTCGTATGTTTCTCCCCCTAGTATAGCTAGGCATTAGACATTTATTGAGTAAAGAGGGAAGATCAGGGTCACTATTTACTATGGGCCACCATTGTTTTGCTAGTTTACTGGTATACAAGCTGTTGGTATTAAACTTATTAACCCAAGGAATGCGGTTAAAAGGTAAAGTGGCTCTGGATTTGTGGCTAGGCTCAAGAGTCTTGGCACGCGGGGTGTTCATTACTTTCTGTTTTAGCATATTCAGCTCAGATCTATTGTAGCCACGAGCCACAAATTTGTTGACCATATTATCAAGAGCTGGTTCAACCTGACAGGGATCAGAGGTGATACGTCTGACTCGTAGTAGCTGTGAAAAAGGAAGACCCTTACGTAGAGGGGCTGGATGAAAGCTATCGTTCCTGAGGATAGTGTTTCTGTCCGTACTTTTAACATATAATGAGTTGGTAATAAAATGATTTGACAAATTAATATCAATATCCAAATACTGAATAGATTTAGAGTTGATATTAAAAGTCAATTTAACTACTCCGTTCTTCTGATTGACATTATCCAGTAATTCTAACAGCGCTGATTCAGTGCCTGACCAGAAAATCAGGAGGTCATCGATGTATTGCCGATAAAGGATTATATCACTTAACAAGCTCCCATCTTTGTATAGTAAATTTTGCTCTATGCGGTACATGAAAGCATTCGCGTAGGAGGGGGCCACAGCTGACCCCATAGCGCATCCAGAGCATTGAATATAGTATCGGCCATCGTACAAAAAGTAATTTCTGGTGAGCACTAGTGACAGTAATTGAATGAACAGCTCAACACTAGGGCCCTTATAAAGGGGATTATCAGTGATCACAGATCTCACTGCCTCCACACCCTGGTCATGGGGAATGACGGTGTAGAGGCTTGTGACATCAGCACTGCAAAGTAAAGTAGCATCTGGTAGAGGCCCCAAAGTGTCCAATAATAACAACAAAGATGTAGTGTCCTTGACATACGATGGGATGTCTTGGACACATGGATTCAGTAAAGCATCTAGGTATACAGATACTGGATGAAATAAAGAGCCACGTGATGAAATTATGGGGCGCCCCGGTGGATCCACAAGAGATTTGTGGATCTTGGGTACCACATAAAACAGAGGAACAACAGGAAATTCTGTACATAATGCCTGACCTAATGCTTTAGAAATCAACTTATCAATAATAGCTTGACCAATAACTGTATCCAATTCTGTTTTAAACGTGCTAGTAGGGTCATGAGATAATAAACAATAAGTAGATGTATCTGACAACTGTCGTTGACATTCATGACGATACTTGGACAAATCTTGGACTACAGTGGCACCCCCCTTGTCCGCACCTCTGATGACAATGTCTGTTCGTTGCGAAAGTGACTTAAGAGCCATCATTTCATTTTTAGACAGATTCATAGGGCGAACTATTTTGGGGGAAGGCTCTTGTCCTAAATTGTTCAACAATCTGGTAAAAGATTTGATCGAAGCATTATGTGTGGTAGGATCAAAAGATGATCTAGGTTTAATCGATTTGAGTTGAAGAGGAATATCATCTATGTCCTGATTAAATGGTATGACCGGTGATGAGTCAAAGTATTCCTTAATACGTAATGTCCTGTTGAGACGATAAGTGTCTACCTTCCATTGAAAGGGATCCATACGGACTGTGGGTACAAAAGATAGGCCCTTAGAGAGCACTTGTGTCTCGAATTCAGTGAGGGGTTTGGATGACAGATTAAACACTAATTCCTGGGTTGACAGGGCGGTCTTCGGCTGTTGCCTCCTGTTCTGCCGCGTCCTCCTGTTGGAGTGTGGTAAAAAGTAGACCGGGTTTGTAACCCCATAGGGAGTGCTGAAGTAGTGGATAATGGCAAGGTAGTTTCTGGGTCACTCATGGAGGTGCTGGAATCGTGTTGATATCGTAAATGGGCTCTCTGTTTACGAGTAAACATATAAGGTTGCAATGATCTAGCGTCTCTAGCATTAGAGTGATGTATCCAGTTATATACACGATGTTGCTGGTAGTCCAATTGTACCTTCCGCAGTTTTTCTTTCTTAAAGACTATCAGTTCACGTTTATAGGTATCCATCTGAGTTTGTAGTTTTTCAATCCATGGGTTACCGGTGTCTGCTGCCAAAATGGGTTTATGGATTTTTTCAAAATCCAATATTTTTTCTTTATAGATGTTAAGTTCCCTAGTAGGTTCTTCTATAGCAAGCAGTAATAAGTCCATCAAGCATTTATTCAAAATACTGATCGATTTCTTACAGATGGATGGATTATAACGGCCAATCGTAGGCATGTTTTTCACTCGGAATCCACGTGGGATTTGTTTGTTCTTGTAATAATCCGACAAGCTGATTCCGTGGTAAAGTTAATCACATTCCTTCTGCTTCAATTTTAACCATTGCTTGAAGATTATATCATTGGGAGGAGTAGTGGCATCGTCATCTAGGCCTCTGTTATAAAGAATCGCAGATGCCTCCAGATCAGAATAGCTGAAGGAATCACCAGTGTCCACTGTAGCTAAATCAAAGGCTGTCTCACATTCTGTGTTAGGGACAGACATGTTGTTTCAGTAATCAGATGGATAACCAGTATGTCCAAATTTGTGAGACCAAAAAAAGGCAAGAAAATGCAAAAAATGTGATACAATTAAAAATAATATAAATAAAAAATAAAAAATATATATATACAGCAATCCACTGGGTAGGGGGAAGAAAGGCAACTCAACCCCTCTTATACCAATCCAGGTTCCAAATGTAGAGTAGAGTGTTAAATGAAGGTATATCCAGGTGCCATGGCTAGGGAAATCACAGATGGTGGTGCAATATTCCCAATAAACTTGAAAAGCAGGTGATGCCCGGCACTCAAAGGTAAATCCAGTAATGCTGCGGTGCCCTCTCAGGATGATCACATCCAATGCATAAAGGAACAGGAATGAGCGGCACTCAGCAGACTAGGTTACATGATGAAATAAAAGTCCTTTATTCCTACGGCGTTACGGGGCTATGCCCCCGTCTTCAGGGACAGACAGTATGAACTACATACACAGACAGAAACATATTTATACCATAAAACACTAAACAATGATAAACAATCATTGTACTCACCTGGAAGGCACCGTCCGGTCCCACCAACGCCGCACACGCCAAACAAGCACTGCACCGTCGCGGTGACGTCACCGGGCGGCGCCGACCCAGGAAGTAAAGTAGATAAAAACTGTGGATGCGTTGTCATGGCAACACGCATGCTGTAAAATACAAATAAACAAACAGACGTATATAAACAGAACAAATGAACATAAAAAGATGCCTATGGTTCACAAAAACTAATGTCAGGTAAATTCAGAAACAAAGAATTTACTAAACATGACTGGCCAAAGGCCTTAAACTGTTCATGAATGAGGGGACATCACAATGGACTGATCCTAGGACTAATGTAACAAAATTTACCTTATATCTATAGAACAAAAAATAGGTGATTTTCATTAGATGTAAATAACTAACAAGACAAGCATTAAAGGAAACATTGCAATCCTAACGATTCATTGAGCCCTTTAGGGGCCAGTGTGTTCAATAGATGAATCCATTTACATTCTTTGCGTAAAAGTGTCTTATTACGATTACCACCCCGCATAGAAGGAGGGACATGGTCTATAATAATAGACCGTATGCTAGCAATGCTATGTTTAGCAGTAAGGCAGTGACGTGCCACTGGCTGATCACTGTGGCCAGATGTCAATGCGCTACGGATGGCTCTACGATGTAGGGCCATACGTTCGCGGAATTGGCGTTGTGTCTTCCCGATGTAGGACAACCCGCATGGACAGGTTAACATATAAACTACATATGTAGTAGTACAAGTAACCGCATGTTGGATAAAAAATCTCTTACCAGTGTGGGGGTGACAGAAATATTTCCCCACTGATAAAGAGCGGCAGGTGACACATCCCAGACAGCGGTGACATCCTCATCGGTAACTAAGAAAATGTGAAGGATGAGGGCTCCCCATACCTGTAACATCTAGTTTTACCACGTGGTCACGAGCAGGAGGACGAGGAGGGCACAGGAGGCAACAGCCGAAGACCGCCCCGTCAACCCAGGAATTAGTGTTTAATCTGTCATCCAAACCCCTCACTGAATTCGAGACACAAGTGCTCTCTAAGGGCCTATCTTTTGTACCCACAGTCCGTATGGATCCCTTTCAATGGAAGGTAGACACTTATCGTCTCAACAGGACATTACGTATTAAGGAATACTTTGACTCATCACTGGTTATACCATTTAATCAGGACATAGATGATATTCCTCTTCAACTCAAATCGATTAAACCTAGATCATCTTTTGATCCTACCACACATAATGCTTCGATCAAATCTTTTACCAGATTGTTGAACAATTTAGGACAAGAGCCTTCCCCCAAAATAGTTCGCCCTATGAATCTGTCTAAAAATGAAATGATGGCTCTTAAGTCACTTTCGCAACGAACAGACATTGTCATCAGAGGTGCGGACAAGGGGGGTGCCACTGTAGTCCAAGATTTGTCCAAGTATCGTCATGAATGTCAACGACAGTTGTCAGATACATCTACTTATTGTTTATTATCTCATGACCCTACTAGCACGTTTAAAACAGAATTGGATACAGTTATTGGTCAAGCTATTATTGATAAGTTGATTTCTAAAGCATTAGGTCAGGCATTATGTACAGAATTTCCTGTTGTTCCTCTGTTTTATGTGGTACCCAAGATCCACAAATCTCTTGTGGATCCACCGGGGCGCCCCATAATTTCATCACGTGGCTCTTTATTTCATCCAGTATCTGTATACCTAGATGCTTTACTGAATCCATGTGTCCAAGACATCCCATCGTATGTCAAGGACACTACATCTTTGTTGTTATTATTGGACACTTTGGGGCCTCTACCAGATGCTACTTTACTTTGCAATGCTGATGTCACAAGCCTCTACACCGTCATTCCCCAAGAACAGGGTGTGGAGGCAGTGAGATCTTTGATCACTTATAATCCCCTTTATAAGGGCCCTAGTGTTGAGCTGTTCATTCAATTACTGTCACTAGTGCTCACCAGAAATTACTTTTTGTACGATGGCCGATACTATATTCAATGCTCTGGATGCGCTATGGGGTCAGCTGTGGCCCCCTCCTACGCGAATGCTTTCATGTACCGCATAGAGCAAAATTTACTATACAAAGATGGGAGCTTGTTAAGTGATATAATCCTTTATCGGCGATACATCGATGACCTCATGATTTTCTGGTCAGGCACTGAATCAGCGCTGTTAGAATTACTGGATAATGTCAATCAGAAGAACGGAGTAGTTAAATTGACTTTTAATATCAACTCTAAATCTATTCAGTATTTGGATATTGATATTAATTTGTCAAATCATATTATTACCACCTCATTATATGTTAAAAGTACGGACAGAAACACTATCCTCAGGAACGATAGCTTTCATCCAGCCCCTCTACGTAAGGGTCTTCCTTTTTCACAGCTACTACGAGTCAGACGTATCACCTCTGATCCATGTCAGGTTGAACCAGCTCTTGATAATATGGTCAACAAATTTGTGGCTCGTGGCTACAATAGATCTGAGCTGAATATGCTAAAACAGAAAGTAATGAACACCCCGCGTGCCAAGACTCTTGAGCCTAGCCACAAATCCAGAGCCACTTTACCTTTTAACCGCATTCCTTGGGTTAATAAGTTTAATACCAACAGCTTGTATACCAGTAAACTAGCAAAACAATGGTGGCCCATAGTAAATAGTGACCCTGATCTTCCCTCTTTACTCAATAAATGTCTAATGCCTAGCTATACTAGGGGGAGAAACATACGAGACCACGTGGTAAAACTAGATGTTACAGGTATGGGGAGCCCTCATCCTTCACATTTTCTTAGTTACCGACGAGGTTGTCACCGCTGTCTGGGATGTGTCACCTGCCGCTCTTTATCAGTGGGAAAATATTTCTGTCACCCCCACACTGGTAAGAGATTTTTTATCCAACATGCGGTTACTTGTACTACTACATATGTAGTTTATATGTTAACCTGTCCATGCGGGTTGTCCTACATCGGGAAGACACAACGCCAATTCCGCGAACGTATGGCCCTACATCGTAGTGCCATCCGTAGCGCATTGACATCTGCCACAGTGATCAGCCAGTGGCACGTCACTGCCTTACTGCTAAACATAGCATTGCTAGCATATGGTCTATTATTATAGACCATGTCCCTCCTTCTATGCGGGGTGGTAATCGTAATAAGACACTTTTACGCAAAGAATGTAAATGGATTCATCTATTGAACACACTGGCCCCTAAAGGGCTCAACGAATCGTTAGGATTGCAATGTTTCCTTTAATGCTTGTCTTGTTAGTTATTTACATCTAATGAGGATCACCTATTTTTTGTTATATAGATATAAGGTAAATTCTGTTACATTAGTCCTAGGATCAGTCCATTGTGATGTCCCCTCATTCATGAACAGTTTAAGGCCTTTGGCCAGTCATGTTTAGTAAATTCTTTGTTTCTGAATTTAACTGACATTAGTTTTTGTGAACCATAGGCATCTTTTTATGTTCATTTGTTCTGTTTATATACGTCTGTTTGTTTATTTGTATTTTACAGCATGCGTGTTGCCATGACAACGCATCCACAGTTTTTATCTACTTTACTTCCAGGGTCGGCGCCGCCCGGTGACGTCACCGCGACGGTGCAGTGCTTGTTTGGCGTGTGCGGCGTTGGCGGGACCGGACGGTGCCTTCCAGGTGAGTACAATGATTGTTTATCATTGTTTAGTGTTTTATGGTATAAATATGTTTCTGTCTGTGTATGTAGTTCATACTGTCTGTCCCTGAAGACGGGGGCATAGCCCCGTAATGCCGTAGGAATAAAGGACTTTTATTTCATCATATAACCTAGTCTGCTGAGTGCCGCTCATTCCTGTTCCTTTATGCATTGGATGTGATCATCCTGAGAGGGCACTGCAGCATTACTGGATTTACCTTTGAGTGCCGGGCATCACCTGCTTTTCAAGTATATATATATATATATATATATATATATTCTGAATGCAATTAATATAGTGCCCTAACATTATAATAATTTCATTAGACTGCAGTATATTCTAGCAGTGCTTCAATCTGTAGTGTACAGAAACCTTACTCTCCATCAGCAGCAGTAGAAATATTGAGCAGGCTGGGATGTTGGCACATGTATAACGGTGAATGTGACAATATCTGTCTGCATAAGATACATTATACCAATCAAATGTGCAAATCGATGCACATCTAGTACAGAGCACGCGGAACAATCCTCACTACTTCTTTTGCGCAGGTTATCCGCTCTCCGCTCTGTCTACAGGTGACATTTTTCCAGCTATTTATGATAGTGAGCAGCAGTACAATGGGAATTAGAAATAGAAACATATTTTAAAACTCCCACACAATTTCTTTAGCTATTTGATATGTGCAAAGAGTGATGGGAACTGAAACCTTTCCCCCTGGATGTATAAAGTGGGAAGAAAATAGTCTGAAATGTGAATGCAGGAGAACAGACGGAATATTGGAAGTGGTACTGTAGTCAGTTTATATTCCTCCAGGAAAGGGAGGAATTCATATAGTTTAGCATGTAGTGATAGCTGGCTGGCTGCATTAAAGGGCTTTTACAATTGGAAAGTCCCTGCATGTACGGACTATGGGTGGCCACACACACACCCCCCCCCTCCGCCATCAGGACACCCATGGGGAGGAAATCAAGATCTAAACATTTCTACAAAATCAGAATGGCCGCAGTCACGTTAATTTAGAAATTGGATACACAACAGGAGAGTATTTCTCATAGAGGCCCTGCACAACACACAGGCAACCTCATCATTTTATTACACATGCATTCTTACAGGTACAGTGCATCTGGAAAGTATTCACAACGCTTCACTTTTTCCACATTTTGTTATGTTACAGCCTTATTCCAAAATGGAATAAATTCATTTTTGGCCTCAAAATTCTACACACAATACCCCATAATGACAACGTATAAAAAGTTTTTTTGAGATTTTTGCAAATTTAATAAAAAAAAAAACACTAAGAAATCACATGTACATAAGTATTCACGGCCTTTGTCATGAAGCTCAAAATTGAGCTCAGGTGCATTCTGTTTCCACTGATCATCCTTGAGATGATCCTACAGCTTAATTGGAGTCCACCTGTGGTAAATTCAGTTGATTGGACATGAATTTGAAAGGCATACACCTATCTATATAAGGTTCCACACTTGACAGTGCATGTCAGAGCACAAACCAAGCATGAAGTAGAAGGAATTGTCTGTAGACCTCCGAGACAGGTTTGTCTCGAGGCACAAATCTGGGGAAGGTTTCATAAAAATATCTGCTGCTCTGAAGGTCCCAATGAGCACAGTGCCTCCATCACCCATAAATGGAAGAAGTTCGGAACCACCAGGACTCTTCCTAGAGTTGGCCGGCCATCTAAACTGAGTGATCGGGGGAGAAGAGCCCTAGTCAGGGAGGTGACCAAGAACCCGATGGTCACCCTGTCAGAACTACGGCATTCCTCTGTGGAGTGAGGAGAACCTTCCAGAAGGACAACCATCTCTGTAGCAATCCACCAATCAGGCCTGTATGGTAGAGTACCCAGACGAAAGGCACTCCTTAGTAAAAAGCACATGGCAGCTCGCCTGGAGTTTGCCAAAATGCACTTGAAGGACTATCAGACCATGATGAGACAAAGATTGAACTCTTTGGCGTGAATGCCAGGTGTTATGTTTGGAGGAAACCAGGCACCACTCATCATCAGGCCAATACCAGCCCTACAGTGAAGCATGGTGGTGGCAGCATCATGCTGTGGGGATGTTTTTCAGTGGCAGGAACTGGGAGACTAGTCAGGATAGAGGGAAAGATGAATGCAGCAAAGTACAGAGACATCCTGGATGAAAACCTGCTCAGAGCACTCTTGACCTCAGATTGGGGCGACGGTTCATCTTTCAGCAGGACAACGACCCTAAGCACACAGCCAAGATATCAAAGGAGTGGCTTCAGGACAACTCTGTGAATGTCCTTGAGTGGCCCAGTTAGAGTCCAGACTTGAATCCAATTGAACATCTCTGGAGAGATCTGAAAATGACTGTGCAACGACGCTTCCCATCCAACCTGATGGAGCTTGAGAGATGCTGCAAAGAGGAATGGGCGAAACTGCCAAAAGATAGGTGTGCCAAGCTTGTGGCATCATATTCAAAAAGACTTGAGGCTGTAATTGCTGCCAAAGGTGCATCAAGTATTGAGCAAAGGTTGTGAATACTTATGTACATGTGATTTCTTATTTTGTTTTTTTTAAATTAAATTTGCAAAGATCGCAAAAAACATTTTACACATTGTCATTATAGGGTATTGTGTGTAGAATTTTGAGGACAAAATGTGCCACCCATAACAAATAATCATATATTAGCTTTATGAATAGAATTTATTTTGAAGACTATTGAGTGCCAAAACTGGTGAAAGTTACACAAAGCTGGCTGTCCCAGAAAATTAAGAAAATTTTATGCAGTGACTGGTGTTCAGTTACAGTATTTATTTATTACTTTATTTGCGCACTAAATACTATCCGGATGCACTGTATGGGGCTAGATGGATCAATGCTAAAATTAGGTCAAGCCTATGAAAATGCTGTTTTGGGTTGAAGCTTCGACCCAATATGCAACAATAATCTATAGATGATTTACTACCTTATACTAATGCAAGAATCCATAGGGCTAATGCAGGGGTTCATGTGTCTGCTAGCAGATGCCCGTGCAGCCCCTCTGATTTCATGTCGGCCATTACAACCATCATCTTTAGTATCTGCACCAGCCCCATGATTGGTGAAAGAGATCCATCAGGCACAGGCTTATGATACGTGCCCATGACCCTCCCACATGTGACTAAATTTTTACTGCCCATTTGCTGACCCGAAACATTCAATTTCATGGAAAGATAGATGTGTCCAAGTTCCGTGCGACTCAGAGTAGGTCGGAGATGCGTACAAATGCGTAAATTCATATCTGCGCATGTGCTATAGGCAAACACTCACCATTTGCATCCATGCACATAGATCCAACAGAATCAGCCCCAAATACCCTACTGGCTGTGGTGACAAATCTACCTGTATAGCCAGATTCCTAACACAGAGCAGGATTATACATGAGTACTCTAGACTTACCAGGGTTCAGTGGGCAATGAGGGGCCCTGGATTTCGTCAAACCTTTTTTGTGTTATATTTTGACAAACTGAGGAAGTAAAGCCCTAATCAGTATCAGGCAGGGCCGGCTTTAGGGGTGTTCGACCAGTGCGGTCGCACAGGGGCGCCACCCGTAGAGGACGCACCCCTCCCCAGCATCCCGATTTCAGCGGGACAGTAGTGTCCTGTTGTTCCACCCGCAGGCCGAAGTGGCCCGCGGGTGGTCAAATCGGGAGGCTGGGGACCTGCTGCGGCGGTGCCGGACCTCCGGAGTGTGAATGACTCACTGACGGGAGACAGCTGGAGGAAGCCCAGCCAGTGACGGAGTGCTGGGCTTTACCCCCAGCCTGACGTTATTTGGAGGCGTGCCATGCGGGCACGCCTCCAAATAACGTCACATGGGGGTGTGGCCTATGGTAATTAGGCCACACCCCCAAATAAGGGTGCCTTCTCAAGGGCCGGCACAGGGTGCACCAACCCCTGGAGCCGGCCCTGCATAAAGGTGTCATATAGCTTTGGGGATACAGCTTTGTTCAGGGCCGGATTATAGGTGGGGAGGTCGCCAAGGGACCTCCACACATTGGGGAACCCCACACTGCCGCAAACATTGCCTGCAACTTACCTTCTCTCCCTCCCTCTCTCTCCCTTACAGGTACCACCTGAGAGACCACAGGGTAGAAATTATATTAATGTGTCTGGGTTTGGTCTATATCAATCCCCGCCAATAGGCATTTACACATAGGCAAAGTTTAGGGAGGGCGTGTCGACGCTAAGTTGTGGCTATGTGAGATACACCTGTTTTTAGGCAGATGTCTTAGGACACTTTTCATACAGATGCGTGCTGATAGTGGAGGTGGCTGTGAAAGCAACGGTATGGACAGGGGTGGTGCTGTCACCTTGTGCCTGCAATTTTGCATAAAGACAAATATCTGCATTATATATCCCTCAGCCCCACTGAGGTCTGCACAGTACATGCTCTAGATCCGAACCAAGAAGCAGAGTGATAGCGTAAGCTTACTGTCATCAAAGGCGGTGTACCGGCAAGAGCTTTTTACTAATACAGCTTTTATACATAAATTCCAGGTCTGAGCCGGAGGTTGGAACAGGGTTCCAAACCAGATAAGACCTGGAATTTAGCCGGCGCCGACGGATATTCCTGAGTTGGCGCTGTCCACACTGGAGCCGGGTCTGCAGTGCCCCAGCTCTTCCGGCGTGGAAGTGGACGTTTGGAGATGACATAATCTGCAAGCGCCACTGAAGCCGGCCAATCAGGTCATCGTGACCCAGATCGCGCTGTTTACACTGCAGGGTTTCACGGGTCATTCCCATGTTAAACCCTGCAAGTTACCTGGGTTGGATTGCCGGGAATCCAATCCTGTCCTCTTTTACACCAAGGAGCTACCCGGGTTTACCCTGCTATAACCCAGGTTTTAGCTCTGGTGTAAAAGGGGTATAAATTCTGATTAGGGGTGAGCGGGTTCGGATTTCTGAAATCCGAACCCCCCCGAGCCCCCCCGATCCGAGTCCGATCCGAGTCAGGCTCGACTTTTCCCGCCTGACTCGGATCTGAAATCGAGGCAAAACGTCATCTTCCCGCCTTCCGAGTCTCGCGGGTTTTGGATCCTATATAAGGTACACACGTCGGCGCCATTTTCTCACTCGGCTGTGGACAGTGAAGAGGGAGGGTGGGAGTTAGGGCTGTGTAGTGTAGTGTAGTGTAGTGCTGCTGTTGTCCACTACTTCAAAGTCCATAGGGGCTGGCTGTGTTGTGCTGTGCTGCTGTTGTTAATAGGGGCTGTGTCCACTACTTCAAAGTCCATAGGGGCTGGCTGGACTGTGTTGTGCAGTCAGTTCTCCATAGGGGCTGTGTCCACTCCAAAGTCCTGTGCAGTGTCCCAGTCCTAAAGGAGTGCTGTAGTGTTGTCCAGGGGGTGCTCTGTCCATCAGGGGTGCTCCCCCCAAGTGCTAAAAAAATAATATATTTTCTGTGTTTGTGAATTGTGTGCGCAGTAGCCGCACGTGCATCAACAAAGTAGTGCCAAGCGTGCGCCTGTGTCATAAGTAAAGGGCCGGCTGGCTTGACCGTTAAGGGTGCTGTAACCCCCGAAAGTACACTCCAGTCCAAACCAAAAAAAAATTATTTTCTGTGTTTGTGAATTGTGTGCGCAGTAGCCGCACGTGCATCAACAAAGTAGTGCCAAGCGTGCGCCTGTGTCATAAGTAAAGGGCCGGCTGGCTTGACCGTTAAGGGTGCTGTAACCCCCGAAAGTACACTCCAGTCCAAACCAAAAAAAAAATTATTTTCTGTGTTTGTGAATTGTGTGCGCAGTAGCCGCACGTGCATCAACAAAGTAGTGCCAAGCGTGCGCCTGTGTCATAAGTAAAGGGCCGGCTGGCTTGACCGTTAAGGGTGCTGTAACCCCCGAAAGTACACTCCAGTCCAAACCAAAAAAAATATTATTTTCTGTGTTTGTGAATTGTGTGCGCAGTAGTCGCACGTGCATCAACAAAGTAGTGCCAAGCGTGCGCCTGTGTCATAAGTAAAGGGCCGGCTGGCTTGACCGTTAAAGGGTGCTGTAACCCCCAAAGTACACTCCAGTCCAAACCAAAAAAAAAATTATTTTCTGTGTTTGTGAATTGTGTGCGCAGTAGCCGCACGTGCATCAACAAAGTAGTGCCAAGCGTGCGCCTGTGTCATAAGTAAAGGGCCGGCTGGCTTGACCGTTAAGGGTGCTGTAACCCCCGAAAGTACACTCCAGTCCAAACCAAAAAAAAAATTATTTTCTGTGTTTGTGAATTGTGTGCGCAGTAGCCGCACGTGCATCAACAAAGTAGTGCCAAGCGTGCGCCTGTGTCATAAGTAAAGGGCCGGCTGGCTTGACCGTTAAGGGTGCTGTAACCCCCGAAAGTACACTCCAGTCCAAACCAAAAAAAAATTATTTTCTGTGTTTGTGAATTGTGTGCGCAGTAGCCGCACGTGCATCAACAAAGTAGTGCCAAGCGTGCGCCTGTGTCATAAGTAAAGGGCCGGCTGGCTTGACCGTTAAAGGGTGCTGTAACCCCCGAAAGTACACTCCAGTCCAAACCTAAAAAAAAAATATTTTCTGTGTTTGTGAATTGTGTGCGCAGTAGCCGCACGTGCATCAACAAAGTAGTGCCAAGCGTGCGCCTGTGTCATAAGTAAAGGGCCGGCTGGCTTGACCGTTAAGGGTGCTGTAACCCCCGAAAGTACACTCCAGTCCAAACCAAAAAAAAAATTATTTTCTGTGTTTGTGAATTGTGTGCGCAGTAGCCGCACGTGCATCAACAAAGTAGTGCCAAGCGTGCGCCTGTGTCATAAGTAAAGGGCCGGCTGGCTTGACCGTTAAGGGTGCTGTAACCCCCGAAAGTACACTCCAGTCCAAACCAAAAAAAAAATTATTTTCTGTGTTTGTGAATTGTGTGCGCAGTAGCCGCACGTGCATCAACAAAGTAGTGCCAAGAGTGCGCCTGTGTCATAAGTAAAGGGCCGGCTGGCTTGACCGTTAAGGGTGCTGTAACCCCCGAAAGTACACTCCAGTCCAAACCAAAAAAAAAATTATTTTCTGTGTTTGTGAATTGTGTGCGCAGTAGCCGCACGTGCATCAACAAAGTAGTGCCAAGCGTGCGCCTGTGTCATAAGTAAAGGGCCGGCTGGCTTGACCGTTAAGGGTGCTGTAACCCCCGAAAGTACACTCCAGTCCAAACCAAAAAAAAAATTATTTTCTGTGTTTGTGAATTGTGTGCGCAGTAGCCGCACGTGCATCAACAAAGTAGTGCCAAGCGTGCGCCTGTGTCATAAGTAAAGGGCCGGCTGGCTTGACCGTTAAGGGTGCTGTAACCCCCGAAAGTACACTCCAGTCCAAACCAAAAAAAAAATTATTTTCTGTGTTTGTGAATTGTGTGCGCAGTAGCCGCACGTGCATCAACAAAGTAGTGCCAAGCGTGCGCCTGTGTCATAAGTAAAGGGCCGGCTGGCTTGACCGTTAAAGGGTGCTGTAACCCCCAAAGTACACTCCAGTCCAAACCAAAAAAAAATTATTTTCTGTGTTTGTGAATTGTGTGCGCAGTAGCCGCACGTGCATCAACAAAGTAGTGCCAAGCGTGCGCCTGTGTCATAAGTAAAGGGCCGGCTGGCTTGACCGTTAAAGGGTGCTGTAACCCCCGAAAGTACACTCCAGTCCAAAGCCAAACCAAAAAAAAATTATTTTCTGTGTTTGTGAATTGTGTGCGCAGTAGCCGCACGTGCATCAACAAAGTAGTGCCAAGAGTGCGCCTGTGTCATAAGTAAAGGGCCGGCTGGCTTGACCGTTAAAGGGTGCTGTAACCCACAAAGTACACTCCAGTCCGAACCAAAAAAAAATTTATTTTCTGTGTTTAGCCGCACGTATATATCAAATCGATATAACATAAATGGAGGACCAAACTTTCTCCGATAAAAATAAAATAGAGAAAGATCAAGAACCACTTCCTCCTAGTGCTGAAGCTGCTGCCACTAGTCATGACATAGACGATAACATGCCATCAACGTCGTCTGCCAAGGCCGATGCCCAATGTCATAGTAGAGGGCACATACAATCCCAAATGGCAAAGTTCAGGAAAATGACCTTGAAAAAGACATTTAAATCAGCTGAAGAGAAACGTAAACTTGCCAATATGCCATTTACGACACGGAGTGGCAAGGAACGGCTAAGGTCGATCCCTAGTATGTTCATGACTAGTGGTTCAGCTTCACATGACGATGGAAGCCCTCCTCCCACTAAAAAAATCAAAAGAGTTAAGCTGGCAAAAGCACAGCGAAGAACTGTGCTTTCTAAGAAGATATCACAAATCCCCAAAGAGAGTCCAAGTGTGGTGGTGGTTGCGATGCCTGACCTTCCCAGCACTGGACGGGAAGAGGTGGCTCTTTCCACCATTTGCACGCCCCCTGCAAGTGCTGAAAGGAGCACCCACAGTCCACTTGCTGATATGCAAATTGAAGATGTCACTGTTGAAGTACAACAGGATGAGGATACTGGTGTAGCTGGCGCTGAGGAGGAAGTTGGCGAGGAGGATTCTGATGGTGATGTGGTTTGTTTAAATCAGGCTCCGGGGGAGACAGTTGTTGTCCGTGGGATGAAAAAGCCCATCACGGTCATGCCTGGGCAGAAGACCAAACATTCCACCTCTTTGGTCTGGCAATATTTCTATCCAAATCCGGACAACAACTGTCTTGCCATATGTACCATATGTAAAGGTGAAATAAGTAGGGGTAGGGACGTCAACCACCTAGGAACATCCTCCCTTATACGGCACCTGCAGCGCGTTCATAAAAAGTTACTGTCAAGTTCAGAAACTTTGGCTCAGACCGTAAGCAGTCCAGGGACACCTAAATCCCGTTGTCCTGTTGTATCCAAGCGCCTGCAAACCACACCGTCAACTCCCTCCTCGTCAATTTCCTCCTTAGTCAGGATCGGAAGTAGTCCTGCAGGCCATATCACTGGCATGACTGACTCTCCTATCCGGGATTCCTCCGGAGGATCCTGCATTGCTACGCCTACTGCTGCCGCTGCTGCTGTTGCTGCTGCTGCTGGGAGTCGTTCATCATCCCAGAGAGGAAGTAGGAACACCACTACTTTTACTAAACAATTGACCCTCCAACAGTCCTTAGCGAGGAGGATGAAGTACGACAGCAGTCATCCTGAAGCAAAACGTATAACTGAGGCCTTGACTGCTATGTTGGTGTTAGACGTGCGTCCGGTATCCGCCATTAGTGCAGTGGGATTTAGACAATTGATGGAGGTAGTGTGTCCCCGGTTCCAAATCCCGTCTAGATTCCACTTCACTAGGCAGGCGATACCGAGACTGTACAGAAACGTCAGAAAAAGTGTCCTCAGTGTCCTGAAAAATGCCGTTGTACACAATGTCCACTTAACCACGGACATGTGGACAAGTGGAACAGGGCAGACTAAGGACTATATGACTGTGACAGCCCACTGGGTAGATGTATCACCTTACGCAGCAACAGCAGCAGCGTCACCAGTAGCAGCATCTCAGAAACGCCAGCTCGTTACAAGGCAGGCTACGCTGTGTATCACCGGTTTCAGTAAGAGGCACACCGCCGACAACCTCTTAGAGAAACTGAGGGAAATCATCGCCCAGTGGCTTACCCCACTTAGACTCTCCTGGGGATTTGTGATATCTGACAACGCCACCAATATTGTGCGGGCATTACATCTGGGCAAATTCCAGCACGTCCCATGTTTTGCTCACACAATAAACTTGGTGGTGCAGAATTTTCTGAAAAGCGACAGGGGCGTGCAGGAGACGCTTTGGGTGGCCCGAAAAATTTCTGGCCACTTTCGCCATTCAGCGACTGCGTGCCGAAGACTGGAGCGCCAGCAAACACTCTTGAACCTGCCCCGCCATCACCTGAAGCAAGAGGTTGTGACGCGGTGGAACTCAACCCTCTATATGCTTCAGAGGATGGAGGAGCAGCAAAAGGCCATACAAGCCTATACATCCACCTATGACATAGGCAAAGGAGGGGGTATGCACCTGACTCAAGCGCAGTGGAGAATGATTTCCGTGTTGTGCAAGGTTCTTCAGCCCTTCGAACTTGCCACACGTGAAGTCAGTTCAGACACTGCCAGCTTGAGTCAGGTCATTCCCCTCATCAGGCTTTTGCAGAAGCAGCTGGAGAAAGTGAAGGAGGAGCTAAGACGGAGCGATTCCGCTCGGCATGTGGGACTTGTGGATGAAGCCCTTCATTCGCTTTGCCAGGATTCCAGGGTGGTCAATCTGTTGAAATCAGACCACTACATTTTGGCCACCGTGCTCGATCCTAGGTTTAAAGCCTATGTGGTGTCTCTCTTTCCGGCCGACACAAGCCTGCAGAGGTGCAAAGACCTGCTGGTGAACACACTGTCAGCTGAAGCGGAACGTGACACGTCAACGGCTCCTTCTTCATTTTCTCCCGCAACTGGGGCTGCCAGGAAAAAACTTAGGTATCCTAAGCAACCCGCTGGCGGTGATGCAGGGCAGGCAGGACCAAGTTTGGACATCTGGTCCGGACTGAAGGACCTGGCAACAATTTCTGACATGTCTACTGTCACTGCATATGATACTGTCACCATTGACAGAATGGTGGAGGATTACATCGGTGACAGCATCCAAGTAGGCATGTCAGACAGTCCATACCTGTACTGGCAGGAAAAAGAGGCAATTTGGAGGCCCCTGTACAAACTGGCTCTATTTTACCTGAGTTGCCCCCCCTCCAGTGTGTACTCCGAAAGAGTGTTTAGTGCAGCCGGGAACCTTGTCAGCGAAAGGCGTAGGAGGTTGCTTCCACAGAATGTGGAGAAGATGATGTTCATCAAAATGAATTATCAGCTCTTCCAGGGAGACCAGCCTCCAGAAGGTACAGAGGGACCTGTGGTGGTGGATTCAAGTGGGGACGAGTTAATACTTTGTGAGGATGAGGATGTACACACTGAAGAGGGTGAGGAATCGGTGGATGAGGAGGATGAGGATGACATCTTGCCTCCGTAGAGCCAGTTTGTGCAGGGACACATTAATTGCCAGCTTGTTTTGTGGGGGCCCAAACGAACCAATCATTTCAGCCACAGTTGTGTGGCAGACCCTGGCGCTGAAATGATTGATTTGTTAAAGTGTGCATGTCCTGTTTATACAACATAAGGGTGGGTGGGAGGGCCCAAGGACAATTCCATCTTGCACTTCTTTTTTTTCTTTGCATTATGTACAGTTTGGGGCCTAGTTTTTCTAACTGCCATCCTGTCTGCCACTGCAGTGTCACTCCTAGATGGGTCACGTGTTTGTGCCGCCCACTCGTGTCGCTTAGCATAGTCATCCAGCTACCTCAGTGCAACCTTTTGGACATGAAAACACTATTGTGAGGTGTGAGGTGTTCAGAATAGACTGGAAATGAGTGGAAATTAAGGTTATTGAGGTTAATAATAGCATAGGAGCAGAGAAACCAACAAATTCTGTGATTTTAGCTGTTTTTATGCTTTTTTTTAAAAAAATACAGATCCAAAACACAAAACCCAGAACCCAAAACACGGAAGGGTGGTTTTGGCAAAACCAATCCAGATCCAAAACACGAAGAAAGATCCAGATCCAAAACCAAAACACAAAACACGAAAAGTGGCCGGTGCACACCCCTAATTCTGATGAAAATTTTTACTTTCACATTATGAATTTAGGTGTAAATAATGTATCACATCCCCATTAAAAATGTGCATTGTGAGAAATAGGGCCCTAAGTCTTTGTGAACAGATAAAAAAAAAGATTCTTCAGATCAGTAAACAGAGGGAAAGACAGGCTAATTGGCAGGATGGAATAACATTACCCCTCTGAGAAGTACTAATTAGCCTCTTCTGTGATACCAATTAATCAATAAATCTCAATTTCTGCAGCATGTCAGATTACGATCATCAATGTGTTCTCGATGGCGTGTAACCATCTCTCAATAGTCTCTAGGAGCACAAGTTCAAGTACTGCACTGCAGAGGGATACATCTCTACCAACTGGCTGGTCATAGATTTATATTTGGCTGCACAACAAGTTTCAAAGAGTGAACAAGCTGTTCTTTATGTCCTTTGCAAACCAGGAAGATTAGGAACTGAAGTCCTTTAACCATCTGTTAAACCCACATAGCAACGCAAGCTTGTAACTGCATTGTGACTGCAGCAACTTGTATATATCCCTTAATCAATTTCACACACATGACATGAATATTTAATATTATTCAGTATATTTTATTTTGAAACTATGGCTTCTATTTATCAAAAGGCGAAGAGCCTT
The DNA here is from genome assembly GCA_031769625.1 of Taudactylus pleione. NCBI lineage: Eukaryota > Metazoa > Chordata > Amphibia > Anura > Myobatrachidae > Taudactylus > Taudactylus pleione. The sequence goes on from JAUIMM010000300.1 coordinate 673,892, forward strand.
TTTGCCTGTGACAATGGGTGTCTTCACTAGCCATAGGGATTTTTATCGCATTGCATCTGTCAAAGTTCCCCCATGTTTACACAAATAGGTGCAATTACCATACGGGGCAGTCTATTATCAAGTATTGCCGCGATGCCTGCTTGGCTAATACCATCTCAGGGTGGCATCAACAGATCAAATGTATTAAATAAGTATTGCCTTATTCCAAGAGCTAAATTTAATGCTGTACTATTTAAATAATATTTATTTATTTCTTTATTAAAATACTGATTATTCATTTGTGGAAAATATATATACAGCATATGCTGTATATGTGTGAACGTGTTCCCAAGTAGTGAGTACAAGCTGTAAATGGAGGCAGAACGGCTGTAATATCAGGTGCACCTCTATGTAATGTAACGCTGATACATTGTTCTTTTTTTTCCATAAAACAGACCAAATGCCATCAAATGTACAGAATCACAATAAAGTACAGGTTGAGTCTCCCATATCCAAAATGCTTGGGACCTGGGGTATTTTGGATAACGGAATATTCAGTATTTTGGAATATTTGCATATCATAATGAAATATCTTGGAAATGGGACCCAAATATACACACAGAATGCATTTATGTTTTATATACACCTTATACACACAGCCTGCAGGTAATTTTATTAAATTTTTTCAATAATTTTGTGGCTCAAGCAAAGTTTGTGTACAGAAATTAAATTAATTTATGTTTCATATACACCTTATACACACACAGCCTGAAGGTGATTATATACAATATTTAGAATAATTTGTGCCTTAGACAAAGTTTCTGTACATTGAACCAGCAAAAATCAAAGGTTTCATTATCTCAGTCATGCTAAAAATATTCCGTATTTTGGAATATTTGGATATGGGAGACTCAACCTGTATAGAAATAATGTCAAAAGTACATACACATAGCACACTTGCCTACTTTTATTCTTCCTCCCAGGGAGAAGCCCAAGGAGGAGAAGCAGGTGGGCAGTGATGGGGCGGGACCGAACAATTTGCATCATTAAGCCACGCCTCTTGTGGTAAATTGCTGAGAATAATGCAGATTTAAATAGGGGGCAGGGCCAAATGGCATACAAGAATCGCGTCATTAAGCTCTGCCTCCTACTCGGGGACTGCCGATCTGCGTGAAAATTCTCCCCATTCTGCCCATTTCACTAGGAAGTGGGCAGAATACCTACTCTTACAGGGGTGTGGGGGGGTTACCCAAAAAATCGGGAGCCTCCCACAGGTTCTGGAAGAGTAGACAAGTATGATACATAGGGGTTGGGTACGGAATGCCGGTCAGAATCCCAATGCCGGCATCCTGACAGGGTTAGGATACTGACCCTACTCCTTACCCTCCCTTCCCACACCCTAAACCTAACTTCCACCCCTAGTGCCTAAACCTAACCCTCCCCCTAGTGCCTAAACCTAACCGTCCCCCTAGTGCAGTGGTCTTCAACCTTGGCCCTCCAGCTGCTGTGGAACTACACATCCCAGCATGCACTGCCACTTTTTTGATATAACAGCATGCTAAAACTATGGCAGTGCATGCTGGGCTGTGTAGTTCCACAGCAGCTGGAGGTCCAAGGTTGAAGACCCCTGCCCTAGTGCCTAAACCTCCCCCTAGTACCTAACCCTCCCTCTCTGCACAGTAACCTATCCTCCCCCCATTGCCTAACCCTCCCCCTAGTACCTAACCCTCCCTCTCTGCTCCGTAACCTAACTTCCCCCCAGTGCCTAACCCTAACCCTCCCCTTAGTGCCTAACCCTAACCCTCCCCCTAGCCCCAATACTTACCATTGGGATGCCGGGGCGCTAAGATTCTGACAAGTGTCTGGATTCCAGCGCCGGCATTCTGAGCACCGGCATCCTTCGATAGCCAGGTTTTCAACTATCTCCCATGATATGGCAAAATACACAAAGCAGATAACAGCAGGATATTACAATGAAATATAATACATTCTTCATGTTTTTAGCTCAGAACAATTTGGTTCTTGGCAAATAGTTTTTTACGATAATTACATTGGGTCTGATTCAGAGATGGACTCAAAAGCTGTTGCTCCTGCGATCCCGGACGTGGCAGCTGTGCGATAATACGCAAAGTTGCAGCCGCTGGAATTTGTATTGAGATGCACACTGGTGGCATCGCATATTTGCAGCTTGAGTACAAGAATGAAACCATCAGACGCACAACGGCCGATCATCGGACTTCTGACTAACCCTGTGGTCGCGCAGGATGAGCACCAAACTGAGACGCTGGAGCCATCGCACCTGCATATGGGGTCGGGGGCGCAGTCACAAGCTGAGGCACACCCTGAAAACATTTGCGACATTCCTTAATTTGAGTCGCCACCACACCATTGCCTATGAAACACTTTGCAAATAAATACACACTGCGACCACCTTGTAAGACTATGGCGGCACATGTGCAGTGTGACTTATACGCATGCGCCATAGAAGAAAAATCTACATTGCGACCGTCTCTGAATCAGGCCCCTTGTCACTAATACATTTACATAGAGTACTGTGCAATGGTCAATCACAAGCACTGTTGCATCCATCGTTAGGGGAGATGTATCAACCCTCGGAGAGAGATAAAGTGCAGAAGTTGCCCAAGTCAATGTCTAGCTGTCATTTCATAGACTGCGCTAGATAATTGACAGAAGCTGACTGCTTGCTTTGGGCAACTTCTCCACTTTATCTCTCTTCAAGGCTTGATACACCTCCCCCATTGAGTGTACATTAGCTGGTCCAGATATGGGACCAAGATAAAAAGTAAAAAGCCCTCCTGTGTTGTGAAGGGTTAAAAAAAAACTAGAGACACAGTTAATGAGTAAAGTGAAAAATCGTACACTGTTGTATGTACACTGCTGAGATCATGATGTGCTGGGGGCATGACTACATTTAGTAGGGGTGTGCAATGTTTCCCTGAGGAAATAAATAACGCTTCTGAACCAGACTTCACCAAAAACATCACTGCTGTTCGCACACACCAATGTGAAGTGCGAGAAGCCCATGCTCGTGCGAGCGAGTCCCGGCATTCAGAGCAATAGTCCTGCCTGAACAATGTGCAGAGCATGTGGAAACTTATTGCCCCATATATACAGTTGCTGTTTTTTTTAAAATGGGAAATACAGGAGGCTTTTAATTTTAAACGAATCTGCATCCAGGAGCCGGGGACTAGGCTACTTGTGCAATGCGCATGTGTTATTCATGTGCAGTAGGGACAACAACTGTCCAGCAGTAACTCCCACATTGATAAATAGTCCTGACAAATATTTTCTTTTGCCGCCATGAACGTCGATAGGAAATAGTACTTTTTGGGACTATTTTATAAATAGACTCCATGCTAATTTTCTAAATAAATATTTTCGACATCATAAATAATGTATATATAATTTATAAACATATATAAGAAAATATTAGAAATAATTATAGTATTTTTAAGTTTTGCTCCTTTGTAAGAAGACAATTTATCCAGGAGGTAGCAATCTCCGGCTTGACATGGCAGGTCTTGCTGGTACTTGTAGTCAGGGGCTGGCTGGCAACTTTTAGCCTGGGGGCAAGTCCAGAGCACTGACCCATATTATGTGACAGCCCATCCATATATATGAGGTGTGTGTATGTGTGTATATGTATATATATATATATATATATATATATATATCAGTATATACACTAGTATATAAAGGAATCCGGCTGCTTGGCCCCCACAGCTGCTTTGCTCTTCCCGTCCCTTTATACTTGCATGCATGAACGTCACATCTTTAGGTAAACACTATCATTTCACATCATAAGCATCGGTGTCACAGTAACAAAATTCGAATTGGTATCACAAAGTGGAGCTTCTCAAGGGTTTCACTAACCACACATAGTTCACTTATGGTGTAAGAGTCCATTGTTTACTTTTGGGAATATTAAATTCTTCCCTCAGATGTGGCAGTACGGTACAATTCGGAAAAGGGGGGAAAAAAAGGAAAAATATATTGGGCCTGATTCAGGGGTGGATGCTGCTGTGTCGCACTTATGCTTGAATGTGGAGTCATGCTAGCAATAATATATAAATGCTAGTTTCAGCCTTCCCCCGCTGCAGATACCTGAACCAGAATGTGCAAGCCCTGAAACGCCCACTTTCTGGACCCCCGTGCACATTAGCACGGTAGATGGTTCCAGACTGTCCACCATCGTGTCCACTTGTACCTGCCTATAAATTGCTGCTATGTACTAATAGCCTAATGCTGGAAATTTCACAGAAATGGGGGATTCTATGGAGGGAGACAATGGGAGTCCTGTACCCAGCTTTAGGTAATGGGGGATTCTTTGGAGGGAGACAATGGGAATCCTGTACCCAGCTTTAGGTAATGGGGGACTCTATGGAGGGAGACAATGGGAATCCTGTACTCAGCTTTAGATAATGGGGGATTCTATGGAGGGAGACAATGGGAGTCCTGTACCCAGCTTTAGGTAATGGGGGATTCTTTGGAGGGAGACAATGTGAGTCCTGTACCCAGCTTTAGGTAATGGGGGACTCTATGGAGGGAGACAATGGGAATCCTGTACTCAGCTTTAGATAATGGGGGATTCTATGGAGGGAGACAATGGGAATCCTGTACCCAGCTTTAGATAATGGGGGACTCTATGGAGGGAGACAACGGGAATCCTGTACTCAGCTTTAGGTAATGGGGGACTCTATGGAGGGAGACAATGAGAATCCTGTACTCAGCTTTAGGTAATGGGGGATTCTATGGAGGGAGACAATGGGAATCCTGTACTCAGCTTTAGGTAATGGGGGACTCTATGGAGGGAGACAATGAGAATCCTGTACCCAGCTAAAGGTAATGGGGGATTAGATTGAGGGAGACAATGAGAATCCTGTACCCAGCTGAAGGTAATGGGGGATTAGATGGAGGGAAACAATGAGAATTTTGTGCCCAGCTTTAGGTAAGGAGGACTATGGAGGGAGACAATAAGCAGTGGGAACAGAGAGTAGCAGGGACTGGCCGCTGGTCCGATGCTGCTGCTGGTTAAGAGAAACCAGAGCATGCCTGGGCTGCCGCAGCAGCCTCTAATACAGGGGTGGATATACATCCACCGTCCCTGCTAATTTAATGTAGTGTGTTATAACACAAGCAACCGGGGAACATCCCATGCCAGCCTCCCAGCCTCCAGCAATGTGTGGGTAGTGTGTGACCACAGGCTGCCTGTGGCCCCAGAGTGTAAAAATTGTACCGGCCTGGGGGGGGCAGATGGCCCCCTGCCCCCTGGCCCAGCCCGCCCCTGCTTGTAGTTCAGCAACATCTGGAGAGCCACAGGCTGACCTATCCCTGTCTTCTGTTATAAACTGATATTTATGTATGTGTATAAAATCAGAACTACATTTTCAAGCTTGAATTGTAAGCAACGTAATATGAACATACAGGTTTTTTCATCTTTGCAAAGAAGGAAAATGCACATTTCTTTCAAATGTGGATGATTAAATCATATGGCTGAATACGTGGATAGTGGTATACATTGTATTTACTTTGACAGCATTGTAAGAGAACAACAGATAAAAGACGAATTTGCTCAATATGAACCCCATCGCACTACATCAATTGTTTGTAGTCTCTGAATGAATTGAGCCAAGATGACAGCTGATGCCACATTAGAGCTGTAGAGGGCACTGTTTGATCATGACATTTGAAATTCTGGTGACGCTAGCTCAACAAGGGCTATTTAAAAATCTGCTAAATAACACTAAAACGGCGGTTGTTCTCAGAAAATGGAGAGAAAGGCACCTGTTTTGCTATCTTGTATAATTAGTACACCTACATGTGGCAAGGATCCCTGACATCCACGTACAAGATTTCAGAGCAATAACATCACTTTGCATTTGCCAGTCTAAATGCCAGAGATTATATGAAAATGTACTAAATCCTACATGGCTGGAGAAAATTATTTTCAAGAAGTAACAAAGATGTAATTGTGAAACGAAAACACTTAATTCGTCATTACCTGTCATTATACTTCCACCCTGCGAGTTACACTAATTTGCGTGCCATATAGTAAATTCATTTTATTAAGTGACTAGAATCCGTGGTAGGAAATGCTGCATAGAGGTCAGGGAATATTAAGACTGAACAATCATCTCACAGACTCACACATTGCCATCAGGAAGTCACTGAGCACGTATCAGCCTGGTCTGATTCCATGATATGGCTTTTCTTCAAACCTGACTGAAATGGGCCATGAGTGTCACAAGTGTCATGAGCTGATAGATGGATTTCATGCAGCTGTTTCCCCTTTCTCCAATGACCTTTCTTGCAATGGGATGCTAAAAAAAATATGCTTGTTTGCTATCTATACCGGTAATAAATGTCTTTATTTTTTTCATAAAGGTTTGACAACAGTCTCCTTCACCAACTCCCTTTCTATAAAGAGCACTTGGCTTATTTTATAGGACCCAGTAAGACTAGATTTATGTGATCAGAAGATGGGAGAAAAGGGTAATGTTTGAATACTTTTATGTCGCTATCTCAGCTGCTACAGGTTCCTGCGAGTAACGAGGCACACTTAACTCTTGAGTTGATTGATGTTACTGTCTTATAAAATGGTAAGAATAAAGCAGAGTCCTGGCTTGTCACTGTGGGTTTGTACTTCCCTAATTAGAATCTTATTTATTAACAGTAATATATATAACTCAGGGCCTGATTTACTACGGAACACAACTGCAAATAGTGATTACGCACGTAGTACAACTGCGATAATATGCTAATTCATTGAGATCGCAATTCCGACGACTTTAGCTTACACACATCGGTAATGTTTAGAAAGACTGCAAAACCATCGGTAACATCGATTACCATCGCAGCCTCACGCACACTTATACCCCTCTTACACCGGAGCTAAAACCCGGGTTTTTGAACGGTTAACCCGGGCAGCTCCCTGGTGTAAAAGGGCAGAGAGTTGGATCGCCGGGTTGAGTGACCCGGCAATCCAAACCAGGTAACTAGCAGGGTTTAACATGGGCGTAGCCCGTGAAACCCTGCTGTGAGAACAGCGCATTCCGGGTCACGATGACCTGGAGTGCGCTGCTAGCCGGCCGATTAGTCCGGCTTCAGTGGCACTTGGAGATGACGTCATCTCCAAGCGACCACTTTCACTCCGTAAAAGCCGGGTCTATGCAGACCCGACTGCGGTGTGAGCGGCGCTGACTCGGGAATATCCCGAGTCGGCGCCAGCAAAATTCCAGGTCTGATCCGGATAGGAACTTTGTTCCAACTCCGGGTCAGACCCAGAATTTAGGTGAAAAAGGGGTATTACACAAGCCCAGACCTTACTCAGTAATTGCTAAAATCCACACACTATCAGGCCTCAGGCTGCGTATGGCATCACAGTGGATAATTTATGCACGCCCCTGCAACAGCGTTTAAACGTCCTGGCACGCCTGCATTTGGCCGATCACCACCCCCGTTACCACCCACAAACGGCACTTCCTGTCAATCACTCTGTGATGGGTCTACATAGTCACAGTCCCGATAGCAATGCTTAGTTCGCGCATGAGCACTGTGATGCATACGCATGTGCAGTACGCAATAATCGGACGATTGCGTGCGTATTAGCAACTGCGTTCATTGCTGAATCAGGCCCTCACCCATATTATGTAGCTCTTCCCACAGGATATCTCAGTCCTTTACATCAGTCCAATAGAGTTTACAATCTATGGGGGAGATTTATACTAAGTACTAACCAATCAGCATCTAACTGTCATTTTACAGGCTGTGTTTGAAAAATGATAGAAGCTGATTGGTTGGTACTTCATCTGTATTCACTTTATCTCTCTCCCCAATTTGATAAATCTCCCCCACTATTTCCTATCACATAGACACATATACACACTATAGTTAATTTTCTTGTCAGAGGCCAATTCATGGTTTTGGAGTGTGGGAAGAAACAGGAGCACCCCAGAGGAACCCCATACATACAAACACCTTGATCATAAACTGAACTCATAATCTCAGGGCTATGGGGCAGTAAATGCTAACCACTCTGCTAATCATGCTGAATTATCTGCAGGACCTAGGGACAACCAGGAGAAGTCAATAGTCAGCAGTCACCCAACACAGCTTCTTTTTCTTTGGCAGCAACATTGACCAACCCGCCGGTTAGCCCCCTGGACTTCAAAACTAGAAAATATAATTTTACTGTCATGTTATTGTGCTCTATCTCTTTCTACTTAAGGGGTCCACAACCCTACACCATTTCCAAGCTGTGTGTACTCTAGTTACAGGAGGAAGATTATTATTTTGCTTACTTTATTTTTACTAAATGACTGACTTAAATATGATGGTTCGTGATCCTGCTGTATGTGCAGGTCCTATAGCGTCATCATGGGCTGCTAATGTTACACTTTTCTCCATTGATAATGACACACAATAGGTTGGCTTAGTACTACTGGGCCCAGCCTCGAGAAAGAAGACGATGCCCTCCCTTGAGGGCAGAGTAAACTCACCCTGCCAAAGATAGGGTGTCCCCCAACTACCTCTTGTGTCACTGAGAAGCAATGCATTCCTGCCTGTGTATGCCTTTTGTGCTAATGAATTGCAATACAAATAATCAGCAAATTGAAAACAATAGAAAAACATTCAAAAATAACAAAGTCATTGGGACAGGGTGTATGGGAAACATCCAACAGGAAAGAAGAAATAACTTCTTGAACCCTCCATCCAGCACCTGTCCATCAAGATCTCACTATAAATCTGAACACTGTATAAACCAAACCATTAAACTTCTCTGTTCCACAAATTAGGCGCTTATGTGTCATCAGGCTTAGGCAGCCTTTCATTGTCTAAATTAAATGGGAAACTACAGCGTGTACTATTGATGATGATGATGATAATTTTACAAATTTTATTTTTTATTTTAATGGAGGATTCATATACGTCCAGAACTGATATGATTTTGTTTTTCTCCCAGTAAAAGCACTTTTATTTACCCATTATTTCTCTGCTACCTTGGCCTGTACACCTTTTGTACCTTACAGGTACATTTTAGAGGAAATCACCTTCTAGGAGCATCTGGATCAGAAAAAAAAATCCACCAAGCTGTCTGATAGGAAAACAATAAGGCTGTAAGGAGTGATATTTTTGAAAAGTGGTGTGTATTTAAACTAGATTAAACATAACAGCTTATGTCATGATTATAGCTTAATCAGGAAACCTATATATTTATATTATCATGATCTATCCAAAAATCTAAGTGTACTTTTGTTAGAATTGATGACTGCAAAATCATTGTGCTCGTTGTGACCATCTTCCAACTGTCATATACCTGAGGAAGTTGGTCACAATGAAACACGTTGGGTGGTTCTGTGCTGCTATGTGTCATCATCATTCCAAAGTTCCATAGCGGCGAGAGCACTTGCTATTCTGAGTACAGTTGTGCATGTGTTGGATTTGGTGACCATACTATGGGGTAGATGTATTAAACCTTGGAGAGAGATAAAGTGGAGAGAGATAAAGTACCAACCAATCAGCTCCTAACTGTCATTATTTTTTAAACACAGCCTGTAACATGACAGTTAGGAGCTGATTGGTTGGTACGTTATCTCTCCACTTTATCTCTCTCCAAGGCTAAGTACACCTCCAACTATATGTGATATTAGTATTCATATTTTATAAATATTGATTGAAAACAAAAAGTCCATGTTTACACAGTGTATCCCCTAAGTGATTGTGGGGGAGAGTCTTCTGCATGGTAATAAAGACATGAGATAAGCCCTACAGGTTTTTTTCCTAAGAGTAGGCATATTACTTCTTTGTGAGATTCAAGTGGCTTCTAAATACTACACCATGGGCTCAATCCAATTAGCCATGAAGGGGGCAAGTTGCTGTTGCAATGGCATATAAACTCCGGCAATGGCACTGAAATTCTCTCCCCTCGGGGAACGATCCCACCCTTGATTCGCACATTTCCTGCGAGTCTGGCGGTACCGTGTGGCATACAGATGCACATGCCCGGGCCACAAGGGGATTCGTGGCTAATTGAATTGAGCTCCATGAGCGCCCTTCCTGTTTTGTTTCTTTATATCTGTTTCTTAGATCTGTTTGCTGGCAAGGATCCCACAGCTGGAGTGGCGCTTTTCTCTTTTTTATTATTACTACTGTTTATTGTTTAGCTATAAAAAGATTGAGATTTTTTTTTGCTCATCTTAAATCGTAGAGGTGTTTAATAGTCCATGTGAAATATCATGGTCAGCTTTTTAGTCATTTTTATGCAGAATGGGTTGTGTTTTACTGAATTCTTTCACTTTGCTTTGCAACATGGGTTATCCTGGTGCAAATCTATACCCTTTAACTGGAATTGCTCTTAACACTGATCTTGGTCCTACTCCTAGGTTTAAAGTCTTTCCCCTATGGCGTTGGGCATATTCAGCTGTACCCACAGCTCCTGCAAAGGTAGTAGCAGAGCAGTGTCGGACTGAGGCATAAAGGGTCCACCGGGGAATGCAGTGGTAGGGGCCCATGCTTAAGGGGCGTGGTTATCCATCATAGGGGGTGTAGCAGAGTCATTTTCCAGTTGTACAGTAGTTCCAAGAAAACAGTCAGTAGGTAGGAGCATGCAAAGTGGATGAAAGGCGTTGCAGTGCACACTCTCTCTCTCTACAGAAATAAAGCTCCGTTTGGCTTCATCATTTCTTAAGCTGGCCATACACACTACAATTATCGGGGCGATCTGCCCGATATCCGTGGATAGACCCGATAATTGTAGCGTGTGTGCGGCTGACCGTGGGTTAAATATTGCTCGGTCGGCATGCCGGATTGTCCAGCATGCACGTCCGATGCGATATTTAGGGGGTAACCTGTCGGCCGCATCGAGCAGTGTATGCCCAGCCGCTGCCGACAGACAGACATTTCCTGTGTTCCTTCCCATGGAAGGAACAGGGAAATGTCCCCTCCCCCGGCAGCGGAGTGCAGAAGTCGGGCAAATACCTCACAGTGTATACCGCGGACATCTGCGGCTGGCAGGCTGCCAGACGGTGTGACAGACATTTTATCCGGACGTGTATGCCCAGCTGTACATTTTAGCCGTGGACTCTAGACACCTATTTCCTTGCAGTCTGTGTTAATGCGGTAAAAATGATCAAGTATAATGGTCTGAAACTCTCTTCAATGGTTAAGATAAGCCTAACGTTTAGTTCTAATTTATTCAGATGGCTTGTAATTTAAAAGATACTGGATTATTTTCATTAGCAATGAGCATTGCGGTGTGTATGGAGGACTGAACAGTTGTTAATAGAGAAACAGAGGTGCAGCAGTTCAATTGCTGAGAAAAAATTTAATTTCTACCAAATGGCCAGTCAAAGATTCCCTTCAAACCGCACAAGCCTCATCTGGTGCAAAAATAATCCAAGCTGTTATTTGTGTCCTTTTATAAACCAAGTAGATTGACAACTGAATCTAGCAAAGGTCTTTTGGCCATATGTTTACTAGTGATGGTGTAGATTGCTTTTTCACTTAATTAAGCAGCTGAATTTATTATTTTGTTAACCTCTTGAGTGACAGATGCATAGCTGGAATTTTTCAGTATTTTAAGACCATCTAATTATTATTCTGCCTTTGTTTCTGTGTATAATTGTGGGCGTAAAGTACACAACCAATATGCACACATACAGCTGCACGGCATTTGATCATTGCCTTAGATGCACTTATAATGAGCCCTAGAAAATGACTACCACGTCAGTATACCCTTTAAAGCTTGTGTTACTGTCAAGTTAAATAGCCGACGCAATAAAACTTTGATTTTGCTTTTTATAACAATGATGTTATGTGCACAATTATTTGCTCAGTGAAGGGTGTCATAGTATTGTGCTATGATTATTGCTATTCATCATCAACATTATTATTATTATTAATAAGAGCGGCCAATTTAAATGCCAGAAAATAATTAGATTTTTTTTGTGAGTAGTAGTTTGTAAAATTTGTGCCTGATTTTCCAATTCACTGACAAAATTGGAAAATTTGCAAATTGATTTGCGGATCCACTTATTATAACGTAATTATTTGCAGGATGTCTGATCCAGCTAGGTTCTGCCGTCACACAACCTCATTTCTGCTCTCTCTCTCTCTCTCTCTCTCTCTCTCTCTCTCTCTCTCTCTCTCGTGTATAATCAGGGAGGTGTTTTCACAGTATTGTCTTTTATATTTTCCTATTTAAATTTGCACATCTTTCGTTTCTTACACTTCACAGATAGGGCCTGATTCACTACCGATCGCAACTGCAATTGCGTTTACGCACGCAGTTCAACTGCGATAGTATGCTAATCCATTGTGATCGCTATGCCTCCGCAGCACCACATAAGGATGCCCACTTTACCTTACACATCCGTAATGTTTAGCAAGATGCGAAACCATCGGTACAATCGAGTGCCATCGCAGCCTTATGCACACTTGCACAAGCTCTGACCTTCATCGCAGTGGATATTTCATGCACGCCCTTGCAACGGCGTTCAAACGCACTGGCACGCATGTGTTTCCCTGACCTCCCCCCATCACCACCCACAAAGACACTTCCTGTGAATCATTCTGTGATGGGTCTGCGTGGTCACTGAGAAAGCAGTCCCAATCATAGTGGCCGGTTCGCGTACGCGCGTTGTGATGCATACGCATGTGCAGTATGCAACAATTGGCCGATTGCGTGTGTATTTGCAACTGCAATCCATGATGAATAAGGCCCATTATCTGTATTATTAGATTCATAGTTTCCAAGTGATTTTCAATGAATATAATATTTAGTTTTTAAGCATTGATTTTTTTTCCTTATTAAATATCAATAGCTAAGGCATAGAAGGCAATACTGTAGGTTACAGAGGGAGGAGAGAAAATATAAAAGTGTACAGTAAAGCCTAACAATGTAACAATACTACTCTGCATAAACAGGTATACAGTATGGAATAAGGTGAGTGAATTACGGGTTGGAACTAAGGGGTCATTCAGACCCGCTCGCGAGCGCAGGATGCTCGCAAACGGGTCGATGTTACCCCAATGCGCATGCGCACGACGGAGGGAGCTCCGTCATGCGCGAGACCCAGACAGCGACAGCCAAGCAGTCGCTCCGGGTCTCGCACCAAAGGGGGCGTGCTGTCGATGGTGACTGACAGCACGCCCCCTTTGGTGGGCGTGCCGGGGGCGTGGCTGCCAGACGGAGGCGTTCCCATGGGAATGCCTACCGTCTGGGTCCGGCCCCACTGACATCACTAGTGATGTCACTGGGAGTGATTTTGGCTCTGATAGAGCCAAAATCACTCCAGGGCTTGCGGTCACCGAGACCCTACCGCAGGGTCTCATCGCAAGCCCGATGCTCGCGATGGTCTTGACCATCGTGACCATCTTTTTGGCCGCTCGCATATGCTGTGGGTGGTCACCCACAGCTATGCGAGCAGCCAGGAGGCCGCTCCATTTTTAGGTAGGAGGGCACTGATTCAGAGCGAGCTCTCTGGTCAGAGCGTCCGGCTCTGAATCAGGCCCTAAATGTTCCCATTCATTGCACCAGGTAAAAGTGGGTAGAGGAGAGTTACATTGGGGAAAAATAATTTACATGGTTTTACAGTTGCCTGTATTGGGGTGCTAGACTGCAAGTATGTTATCCTATATTATATATAGGACTCTGCTGTACTGAATTAGTTTTGCATATAGTGGGATGGAGGCTGGGGTTTGGTAATTGATCATCTTTGTCATTGTAATGCACGTCCCTTATCAAGACCCTACACATGCGTTTTGGTACAGCCTTTTTCTTATTATCTACTGCATTCTTGTATACTGGGCACTTTAAGATTATTGTCCGAAAAGATGGTGAATTCCTAATTCTATCTAATTCCATCCCAATATCATCCCATAATAAAGCTACAGATAGAGGGGAAGTGTCAGGGTTCGGCCTAGGATCGGCCATTACTCACCCCTGCACCGGCTTCCCCTGATTTCTCGTGCAGTCAGACGTCAGGTGCGGCAGAAGGTTACGCGCTGAGGATTTTGCCTTAGGTGCTTTTGGACTTTCATGTGTGGCTCCGTGTCTTGGTTTCCGAGGTTGCCATCATGGGCGTCGCCATGTTAGTCTTTCTCACCTGACTGTTCCCTTAACCAATGGTAGCGTAGCCTAGGTCAGCTGACGCTGATCTCCAATGAACTGCTACTGTAGGGTATATAACTAGGCTCTGGACACCCGGAAGTTGCCTGTGCAACGTCGTCACTACTGGTGTATGCTTGTAGTCATTCCGTTCCAGGTTCATGTTCCTCACTCCCAAGTTATTGCTTTATCATCTTGTTACCATCTTCTGGGGCTTCTGGATTCGCACATTGTGTACTCAGTACACACCGTTAAGGACAATTACCGAACCATCCTCCGGTGCATCTGGATTCGCACATTGGCCCTCATTCAGAGCCGTACGCTCTGAGCCGAGCGCACGCTCTGAATGAGGGCCGGGCTCCATTTTCATGGAGCGTCCTCCTGGACGCTCGTATAGCTGTGGGTCACCACCCACAGGCTATACGAGCGTGCATTGTGATGGCCGCGATGGTCGAGACCATCGCGACCATCGAATTTGCGAGCCGGAGCCTGCGGTTGAGGTTTTCAACCGCAAGCTCCGGAGTGATTTTGGCTCTATCAGAGCCAAAATCACTCCCACTGACATCACTAGTGATGTCAGTGGGCCGGCTTCTGACGGGAGGCGTTCCCATGGGAACGCCCCAGTCAGGGAGGCATGACCCCGGCACGCCCACCAAAGGGGGCGTGCTGTCAATCAACATTGACAGCACGCCCCCTTTGATCGGACACAACGAGCAAAGGACTTTCCTTCGCTCATCGCGTCTGGCGCATGCGCACGACGGAGCTCCCTCCGTCGTGCGCATGCTCAGTCCATAACATCGACCCACTTGCGAGCCGATAGCTGCTCGCGAGTGGGTCTGAATCAGGCCCTTTGTGTACTCATTACACACCATTGAGTATGAAGACCAAACAATCCTCCGGATGCGTCTGGATTCGCACTTCATGTACTCTGTACACACCAACTGAGTACAACCACCGAATCATCTTCTGTACCAACGGTACACCAGTATCCACACTCTGTGCAGTCAGCGAAACCACCACCCTCCTCCAGTGCCAGCAGAGTATCCTAATCCTCAGTGGACCTTCCCTCTTGTCGTTCTGTACTATTACTGAAAGCAACCCCATTGTACCAACTCAGGGCCTGATACAGAGACTGACGCTCTGAACGATCGCTCGGTCTGAATCAGGACGTTTTTTTTAGTCCGGCCTCCTGGCCGCTCGCATAGCTGTGGGTGACCACCCACAGCTACTGCGAGTGGCAAGGTTAATGGTCGCGGCCAGGTCAAGACCATCATGACCATCAGGCTTGCGATGAGAGCCTTGTGGTAGGGTCTCGTGGCCGCAAGTCCCAGAGAGCTTCTGGCTCTAATAGAGCCGGGAAACTCTCCCACTGACATCACTGGTGATGTCAGTGGGGCTGCCCCCAAACAGCAGGCGTTCCTTCGGGAAAGCCTCCGTTTGGCTAGCCACCCCCCTGCCCGCTTACCAAAGGGGGTGAGCTGTCAATTACCATCGATAGCTCGCCCCCGTTGGTGCGAGACCCGGAGTGACGGAGCACCCGTCGCTAGCCGGGTCTCGCGCATTGCGCATTATGGATCCGGCTCCGTCGTGCGCATGCCCAGTGGGCAACATCGACCCGGTTGCGAGCGCTCAGAGCTTGGGACCGGGTCTGAATCAGACCCTCTGTACCAAAGGGTATAGAATACGTATTAGTACTTCTCCAAAATACTTCCTTTGGACCATAGTGGTGTACCTCACTCCATTTCTTACTCGTATCAGATACCTGTCCAAAGGGCTGCGACCTGCGTGTCAGGAGCAGCAAAGTCCAATATCCCGCTTGGAGGGGTCACTTGTGAACACCTTCTGGCAGGTTAGACTTTGGCCAGGTCTAGTCAATATCCGATACTTGTGGATGAGGAGAACTTACATTCAGGCCCCTTGCCTCTGATTCCTTCCTCAACCTAGGACCTCAGCTTTCAACCCCTCAATAGGGGATTCCTTGGAGCCGAGCATGACAGGAAGTCATGAAGGGAAGGGGGTGGGGAAATACAGAGGGAATGGGCATTGTTGGATACAAGCCATATACAATAGAAAATGGAGTCACAGTAGAGTACTCATAATAGTGATTATTATGGGGAAACTGAGCCCAAGGTAAAGGATGGATCTAATTGTACTGAGCAGCAGATGTATATAATATTTTCCAGGTTTAAGTTCACTCTTTTGATCTGCCCATTGTGCTGTAGGCTGCATGCAGATTCCTAAATTTTTACAGAAAGCTTTACAGAATCTAGAAATTAACTGAGTTTACCCGACTTGATACAATTTCCTGAGGGCAGCCATGTTGTAAAAAATATGTTTGATGAAAATCTAGGCCAATACAGGGGGGCAAAATGTACAATCTTAAAAAAAGATCCACTGTCACTCAGATCGTGTCATGCCCCCTGGACTGTGGTAAGTCTGAGATGAAGTCCACGGAGAGAGTCCATGGTTTATCTGGCACTGGTGGTTTATCTGTACAGGTTTTGAGAAGGTTTATGCTGGGTGCAGGTAACACAGGCAGACACAAAGTCATTGACATCCTATTGTAAAGATGGCCACCAAAAGCTACTTGATACAAGTTTCAATTTCTTCATGCCTATGCCACCAGAGAAAAGTGAACAGTGTGCCCAAGGCAATAGCTCCAACAATTTCTAATCATTAGTACAATCAAAGGAATGTGTAAACGAATCAGCTTTTCCATTCTTAGTTCCTGGTCGGATGGAACTGTAATGATTAGATTTTGTTCTGTATAAATGGTCACTGGGAAGATTGCTCCCTCCAGCAGACGGCACCATTCCTCTAAGGATAATTTGGAGGCTACCAGTTACTTGCCTGCAAGTCTATAGTTCTTTCAACAGATTTTTTTTATAGGAAATAATCTGGAAATGAAAGTTTGTCTGCGAACTGTCATTGAAAAAGAACTACTCCTAACCCACAAGAGTATGCATCCAGCTCTAGAAAGAAAGTTATAGAATTATCTGTATTTTTTTCAGCATAGGTGCCATAAGGAAGGCCTTCAATGAGGAATTAAAGGCTCACACAGCTTCTGATGGCCAGACTCTGGGATTAACTTCTTTGTAAGAGCCGTAATTGGCACAACTACAGAGGAATCTTGCTTTATAGATTGTCTAGTAGTTGGCAAATCCAGGGAAATGTTGAGTGGATTTCTGGCCTGATGGTTGAGCCCTATCTTGAATGGAGTTAACTTTCTCTGAATACATCTGAAGCCATTGACTAGACAATATCTACCAAAGAAAAGAATGGTAGGACTGCTGAAAGGAAACTGTTAGAAATGGTCTCTCCTGAGATTTGAAAGAACTTTTTGAACATGGACTCAACGAGAAGAGAGAGACTTTGAAAGACCAATATATCATCTAAGTATACTACAACATATTTATGCAAGAACTCTTGGAAAATGTATTTCATGATGCTTTGAAAGAGTACAGGGGCATTGCTAAATCCAACCGACATGACCAGGTATTCAAAATGCCCATCCCTGGTATTGAATGCAGTCTTCCACTCATCTCCAGGTTTAATTTAAAGTAAGTCATATGCTCCATGTAGATCCAATTTTGTGAAAATCTGAGCCACTTTTATGTGGACTAATTCTGAGATGAGAGGAATCTGATCTTGATTTTGATAGCATTGTGTCCTCTGAAATTGAGTTGAAAGCCCCTTCCTTCTTCTCTACAAAGAAGAACCCCAAACTAGCTGGTTAACAGTATTGCTTAATATATTCTGGAATTGGTAGATCCCTTGAAAAGCCCCAAAGCTAATGCCATGGAAGTTTCACATCTTGTTGGAAGGCATTCTTAATCTGTGGAGGAACAGCAATGCTGGTCTTTAGACACCAAAGTTGACACACAGGATCCCAAGCTAGAAATTGCTCCATGTTCCAATACCAATTTGGAGAGTGACATTGGAGCTACGATAGTCTTAAAATATTAGAGCTGATGTTTAAGGAAAACTAAGAATGATTTCCTCAGCCACAATTTTAAGAGTAAGGTGTAGTCTCTTACCAGTAATGGAGCATTTGGAGATCTTGTCCCCATCGATTCCAAGTAGAGATGGGAAGATAAAATTTTCAGCTGCTCTGAAATCCATGAATGCTAAACTCCAAATAACTACTTAAGGGAAAACAGAGCAATACTGAAGTAGAAAACCATTCAACAGACTTCAAGTATGGAGGGTGACAAAGGGAAACTAGTGTAGCCTCTCCAATATTACCAAGGTTTTGATGTTTCCCAGCACATTAGTACAGTTATCAAGTAGTTTTCTAGTGAATCAAAGTGCAGACAAAAATTATTTTTCATGCTGTTACCTTGCTCTCCTGATGACACAGACCTACAGGGTCAGGAATACGAGGTATCACAGGGAATTTAAAGCAAGGAGCCAACTTAGGGTCTCATTCAGACCCGCTCGCGAGCGCAGGATGCTCGCAAGCGGGTCGATGGTACCCAAATGCGCATGCACACGACGGAGGGAGCTCCGGGTCTCGCACCAAAGGGGGCGTGCTGTCGATGGTGAGTGACAGCACGCCCCCTTTGGTGGGCGTGTCGGGGGCATGGCTGCCAGACGGAGGCGTTCCCATGGGTACGCCTACCGTCTGGGTCCGGCCCCACTGACATCACTAGTGATGTCAGTGGGAGTGATTTTGGCTCTGATAGAGCTTGGGGTCACCGACACCCTACCGCAGGGTCTCGTCGCAAGCCCAATGGTCGCGATGGTCTTGACCATCGCGACCATCATCATGGACACTCGCATAAGCTGTGGGTGGTCACCCACAGCTATGCGAGTGTCCAAGAGGCCGCTCCAATTTTAGGTAGGAGGGCCCTGATTCAGAGCGAGCGCTCTGGTCAGAGCGTCCGGTTCTGAATCAGGCCCTTAATCCCAGAGTGCCGGGCCACTAGCAGAGATTCCATACAGAATACAAGGCACACAGGCTGGAAGCTGTGTCAGTAGCAAACAAGATCTAGTACACATTACACAGTAGGTCAATCAATATATAAATATATATGTATTGATGGATCAGACTGAAGACACTTATATTCTGGTACTGTGTAGCACTCAGAGTGAACTTATATTGGCAGGCTTGTTCATATTTGGTGCCATAATGATCATGTGCCGTAATGATCTGTGTCTTTAAAATTTGCCCACGGACTAGGCTCCCATCTGGAGAAGTCAGTGGAGACTAGCACACAATCACAGATTTAACTCAACTAAAATCAAATTGAATTTAGACTTAACTGTCAAAATCCATTTCAAAATCGAATTCGATGTTCTATTTTGACTAGTGATTTTTTGTTTGGTTTTGGATGTTTTGTCTATTTCAAAATCGAACATAAAAATCGAACAACATCCCCAAAATATTTATTTTAAACCTGCTTCATACTGCTGATTTTAGCATGCTTCTTTTGTGTTATGTGTATTAAAGTGCAGGGGTGCGTGGGATAGAATTGGGCTTCAGCTCTGGCTTGGGGTGACCTGGAGAGGGGGGATGCCTTTAATGGGGGGTCTCCACATCCCTAGGAATCCCCAATCTGGGCTGACTAGTGTGGGGTGATTAATGGTTTGGCAGGGGGGCCCCATGAAGCATGTCCCCCTGCTGTGGCATTACACCCCCACTAGTAAGAGCATGAAGCAGGTCTATTATTTTAGGAATGTTGTGTTCGATTTTGTGTTCGATTTCAATTAGAATATTACTAAATCAGGGAATCCTATGTTGGTCTATTGAAAATATGGGGGACCCCTACGTCTTTTTTCCCCAGCATTTTCACAACCAGGACTGACTCATAGAGCTCGGTGTTGGTTGTGCTTTTGAGGGGGGGACCCCACTTAATTTTCTTTCTTTATTTTTGCACTTTCGTACACATAACACAAAAGAAACCTGCTAAAATCACCAGCATGAAGCAGCTCTATTATTTTAGGGATGTTGTGTTCGATTTTGTGTTCGATTTGAATTAGAATATTAGTAAATAATGGGATCCTATGTTGGTCTATGTAAAAGTACAGATGTTTAGATGATATTCGATCTTGAAGGGGATTCAGTTTTATATATTCGATTTCACATTCAATTTGACTTTAGTAAATCTCTGCTGCTCATTATCGAATGCAAAATCACCCGAAATCCAAAATCAACCAAACTCAAACTTTTGTAAATACTGTATACCCTTTTTCACACTTATTAAAAATTGTATTGCAGTTCAATTACCGTATAGTTGTGAACCAATTTTCCCATAGATAATACACCAAACTGTAGGGGTCATTTAGACCTGCTCGCGAGCGCAGGACGCTCGCAAGCGGGTCGATGTTCCCCCACTGCGCATGCGCACGACGGAGGGAGCTCCATCGTGCGCATCCGCGAGACCCGGTGAGCGACGGGCTCTCCATCGCTCCGGGTCTCGCACCAAAGGGGGCGTGCTGTCGATGTTGATTGACAGCACGCCCCCTTTGGTGGGAGTGCCGGGGGCGTGCCTGCCAGACGGAGGCATTCCCATGGGAACGCTTACCGTCTGAAGCCGGCCCCACTGACAGAGCCAAACTCACTCCAGGGCTTGCGGCAGCGAGACCCTACCGCAGGGTCTCCGTCGCAAGCCCGATGGCCGCGATGGTCAAGACCATCGCGACCATCATCATGGACGCTCGCATATGCTGTGGGTGGTCACCCACAGCTATGCGAGCGGCAAGGAGGCCGCTCCATTTTCATGGAGGAGGGCACTGATTCAGAGCGAGCGCTCTGGTCAAAGCGTTCGCTCTGAATCAGGCTCAGTGTTCAGTGAGCAACGTTATTAACATTTAAATTGTCTAGAGATTTTATTAAAAATAGAGAAAATGACAGTGTTTATCTGTAATTGGCCACTGACTTGACTATGGTATATAGCATAACAATGTTTTTTTTTTAAATACTAATAGTGTATGTCCAAGAGTATAAGAAAATTACTATAACAATTCCTAAAGCATGTTAGAAAAGGTGACTAAAAAGTAGGGGTGTGCACCGGCCACTTTTCGTGTTTTGTGTTTTGGTTTTGGATCTGGATCTTTCTTCGTGTTTTGGATCTGGATTGGTTTTGCCAAAACCACCCTTCCGTGTTTTGGGTTCTGGGTTTTGTGTTTTGAATCTGTATTTTTTTGAAAAAAAGCATAAAAACAGCTAAAATCACAGAATTTGTAGGTTTTTCTGCTCCTATGCTATTATTAACCTCAATAACCTTAATTTCCACTCATTTCCAGTCTATTCTGAACACCTCACACCTTACAATAGTGTTTTTATGTCCAAAAGGTTGCACCGAGGTAGCTGGATGACTATGCTAAGCGACACGAGTGGGCGGCACAAACACGTGACCCATCTAGGCGTGATACTGCAGTGGCAGACAGGATGGCAGTTTGAAAAACTAGGCCCCAAACAGTACATAATGCAAAGAAAAAAAAGAGGTGCGAGATGGAATTGTCCTTGGGCTCTCCCACCCACCCTTATGTTGTATAAACAGGACATGCACACTTTAACAAACCAATCATTTCAGCACCAGGGTCTGCCACACAACTGTGGCTGAAATGATTGGTTCGTTTGGGCCCCCACAAAACAAGCTGGCAATTAATGTGTCCCTGCACAAACTGGCTCTACGGAGGCAAGATGTCATCCTCATCCTCCTCATCCACCGATTCCTCACCCTCTTCAGTGTGTACATCCTCATCCTCACAAAGTATTAACTCGTCCCCACTTGAATCCACCACCACAGGTCCCTCTGTACGTTCTGGAGGCTGGTCTCCCTGGAAGAGTTGATAATTCATTTTGATGAACATCATCTTCTCCACATTCTGTGGAAGCAACCTCCTACGCCTTTCGCTGACAAGGTTCCCGGCTGCACTAAACACCCTTTCGGAGTACACACTGGAGGGGGGGCAACTCAGGTAAAATAGAGCCAGTTTGTACAGGGGCCTCCAAATTGCCTCTTTTTCCTGCCAGTACAGGTATGGACTGTCTGACATGCCTACTTGGATGCTGTCACCGATGTAATCCTCCACCATTCTGTCAATGGTGACAGTATCATATGCAGTGACAGTAGACATGTCAGAAATTGTTGCCAGGTCCTTCAGTCCGGACCAGATGTCCAAACTTGGTCCTGCCTGCCCTGCATCACCGCCAGCGGGTTGCTTAGGATACCTAAGTTTTTTCCTGGCAGCCCCAGTTGCGGGAGAAAATGAAGAAAGAGCTGTTGACATGTCACGTTCCGCTTCAGCTGACAGTGTGTTCACCAGCAGGTCTTTGCACCTCTGCAGGCTTGTGTCGGCCGGAAAGAGAGACACCACATAGGCTTTAAACCTAGGATCGAGCACGGTGGCCAAAATGTAGTGGTCTGATTTCAACAGATTGACCACCCTGGAATCCTGGCAAAGCGAATGAAGGGCTTCATCCACAAGTCCCACATGCCAAGCGGAATCGCTCCGTCTTAGCTCCTCCTTCACTTTCTCCAGCTGCTTCTGCAAAAGCCTGATGAGGGGAATGACCTGACTCAAGCTGGCAGTGTCTGAACTGACTTCACGTGTGGCAAGTTCGAAGGGATGGAGAACCTTGCACAACACGGAAATCATTCTCCACTGCGCTTGAGTCAGGTGCATACCTCCTCCTTTGCCTATGTCATAGGTGGATGTATAGGCTTGAATGGCCTTTTGCTGCTCCTCCATCCACTGAAGCATATAGAGGGTTGAGTTCCACCGCGTCACAACCTCTTTCTTCAGGTGATGGCGGGGCAGGTTCAAGAGTGTTTGCTGGCGCTCCAGTCTTCGGCACGCAGTCGCTGAATGGCGAAAGTGGCCAGAAATTTTTCGGGCCACCCAAAGCGTCTCCTGCACGCCCCTGTCGCTTTTCAGAAAATTCTGCACCACCAAGTTTATTGTGTGAGCAAAACATGGGACGTGCTGGAATTTGCCCAGATGTAATGCCCGCACAATATTGGTTGCGTTGTCAGATATCACAAATCCCCTGGAGAGTCTAAGTGGGGTAAGCCACTGGGCGATGATTTCCCTCAGTTTCTCTAAGAGGTTGTCGGCGGTGTGCCTCTTACTGAAACCGGTGATACACAGCGTAGCCTGCCTTGGAACGAGCTGGCATTTCTGAGATGCTGCGACTGGTGACGCTGCTGCTGTTGCTGCGTAAGGTGATACATCTACCCAGTGGGCTGTCACAGTCATATAGTCCTTAGTCTGCCCTGTTCCACTTGTCCACATGTCCGTGGTTAAGTGGACATTGGGTACAACGGCATTTTTCAGGACACTGAGGACACTTTTTCTGACGTTTCTGTACAGTCTCGGTATCGCCTGCCTAGTGAAGTGGAATCTAGATGGGATTTGGAACCGGGGACACACTACCTCCATCAATTGTCTAAATCCCACTGCACTAATGGCGGATACCGGACGCACGTCTAACACCAACATAGCAGACAAGGCCTCAGTTATACGTTTTGCTTCTGGATGACTGCTGTCGTACTTCATCCTCCTCGCTAAGGACTGTTGGAGGGTCAATTGTTTAGTAAAAGTAGTGGTGTTCCTACTTCCTCTCTGGGATGATGAACGACTCCCAGCAGCAGCAACAGCAGCAGCGGCAGCAGTAGGCGTAGCAATGCAGGATCCTCCGGAGGAATCCCCGATAGGAGAGTCAGTCATGCCAGTGACATGGCCTGCAGGACTACTTCCGATCCTGACTAAGGAGGAAATTGACGAGGAGGGAGTTGACGGTGTGGTTTGCAGGCGCTTGGATACAACAGGACAACGGGATTTAGGTGTCCCTGGACTGCTTACGGTCTTAGCAAAAGTTTCTGAACTTGACAGTAACTTATTATGAACGCGCTGCAGGTGCCGTGTAAGGGAGGATTTTCCTAGGTGGTTAACGTCCCTACCCCTACTTGTTCCACCTTTACATAAGGTACATATGGCAAGACAGTTGTTGTCCGGATTTGGATAGAAATATTGCCAGACCAAAGAGGTGGAATGTTTGGTCTTCTGCCCAGGCATGACCGTGATGGGCTTTTTCATCCCACGGACAACAACTGTCTCCCCCGGAGCCTGATTTAAACAAACCACATCACCATCAGAATCCTCCTCGCCAACTTCCTCCTCAGCGCCAGCTACACCAGTATCCTCATCCTGTTGTACTTCAACAGTGACATCTTCAATTTGCATATCAGCAAGTGGACTGTGGGTGCTCCTTTCAGCACTTGCAGGGGGCGTGCAAATGGTGGAAAGAGCCACCTCTTCCCATCCAGTGCTGGGAAGGTCAGGCATCGCAACCACCACCACACTTGGACTCTCCTTGGGGATTTGTGATATCTTCTTAGAAAGCACAGTTCTTCGCTGTGGTTTTGCCAGCTTAACTCTTTTGATTTTTTTAGTGGGAGGAGGGCTTCCATCGTCATGTGAAGCTGAACCACTAGTCATGAACATACTAGGGATCGACCTTAGCCGTTCCTTGCCACTCCGTGTCGTAAATGGCATATTGGCAAGTTTACGTTTCTCTTCAGCTGATTTAAATGTTTTTTTCAAGGTCATTTTCCTGAACTTAGTCATTTGGGATTGTATGTGCCCTCTATTATGACATTGGGCATCGGCCTTGGCAGACGACGTTGATGGCATGTTATCGTCTATGTCATGACTAGTGGCAGCAGCTTCAGCACTAGGAGGAAGTGGTTCTTGATCTTTCTCTATTTTATTTTTATCGGAGAAAGTTTGGTCCTCCATTTATGTTATATCGATTTGATATATACGTGCGGCTAAACACAGAAAATATTTTTTTATTTTTGCTGGAGAGTAGTGCACTTTAAGAAATGAGCCAGCTGGCTCTTTACTTATGGGACACAGGCGCACGCTTGGCGCTGCTCCTTTGTTGATGCACGTGCGGCTACTGCGCACACAATTCACAAACACAGAAAATAATTTTTTTTTTGGTTTGGACTGGAGTGTACTTTGGGGGTTACAGCACCCTTTAACGATCAAGCCAGCCGGCCCTTTACTTATGACACAGGCGCGCGCTTGGCACTACTTTGTTGATGCACGTGCGGCTACTGCGCACACAATTCACAAACACAGAAAATAATTTTTTTTTTGGTTTGGACTGGAGTGTACTTTGGGGGTTACAGCACCCTTTAACGTTCAAGCCAGCCGGCCCTTTACTTATGACACAGGCGCGCGCTTGGCACTACTTTGTTGATGCACGTGCGGCTACTGCGAACACAATTCACAAACACAGAAAATAATTTTTTTTTTGGTTTGGACTGGAGTGTACTTTGGGGGTTACAGCACCCTTTAATGGACAAGCCAGCCGTCCCTTTACTTATGACACAGGCGCGCGCTTGGCACTACTTTGTTGATGCACGTGCGGCTACTGCGCACACAATTCACAAGCACAGAAAATAATTTTTTTTTTTATTTGGACTGGAGTGTACTTTGGGGGTTACAGCACCCTTTAACGGTCAAGCCAGCCGGCCCTTTACTTATGACACAGGCGCACGCTTGGCACTACTTTGTTGATGCACGTGTGCCTACTGCGCACACAATTCACAAACACAGAAAATAATTTTTTTTTTGGTTTGGACTGGAGTGTACTTTGGGGGTTACAGCACCCTTTAACGGTCAAGCCAGCCGGCCCTTTACTTATGACACAGGCGCACGCTTGGCACTACTTTGTTGATGCACGTGCGGCTACTGCGCACACAATTCACAAACACAGAAAATAATTTTTTTTTTGGTTTGGACTGGAGTGTACTTTGGGGGTTACAGCACCCTTTAACGGTCAAGCCAGCTGGCCCTTTACTTATGACACAGGCGCACGCTTGGCACTACTTTGTTGATGCACGTGCGGCTACTGCGCACACAATTCACAAACACAGAAAATAATTTTTTTGGTTTGGAGTGTACTTTGGGGGTTACAGCACACTTTAACGGTCAAGCCAGCCGGCCCTTTACTTATGACACAGGCGCACGCTTGGCACTACTTTGTTGATGCACGTGCGGCTACTGCGCACACAATTCACAAACACAGAAAATATATATTTTCTTGGTTTGGACTGGAGTGTACTTTGGGGGTTACAGCACCCTTTAACGGTCAAGCCAGCCGGCCCTTTACTTATGACACAGGCGCACGCTTGGCACTACTTTGCACGTGCGGCTACTGCGCACACAATTCACAAACACAGAAAATATATTATTTTTTTAGCACTTGGGGGGAGCACCCCTGATGGACAGAGCACCCCCTGGACAACATTACAGCACCCCTTTAGGACTGGGACACTGCACAGGATTTTGGAGTGGACGCAGCCCCTATGGAGAACTGACTGCACAGCACAACACAGCCAGCCCCTATGGACTTTGAAGTAGTGGACAACAGCAGCACAGCGCAGCACTGCACTACACTACACTACACTACACAGCCCAGCCAGCCCTAACTTCCACCCTCCCTCTTCACTGTCCACAGCCGAGTGAGAAAATGGCGCCGACGCGGGTACCTTATATAGGATCCAAAACCCGCGAGACTCGGAAGGCGGGATGATGACGTTTTGCCTCGATTTCAGATCCGAGTCAGGCGGGAAAAGTCGAGCCTGACTCGGATCTGCCTCGGATCGGGGGGGCTCGGGGGGGTTCGGATTTCAGAAATCCGAACCCGCTCACCCCTACTAAAAAGTAATGTACACAGTGAACACTGGCTTAGCTGCGATGGGAACCTTGCATACATATGTGTCTCAGGGGGAATTAAAGGTTATAATAAGATTTCAGTATTTATACTGTACAATGGGTAATAGAGGTGACTGAATGCATTTAATAATGTACGTAAAGATTAAAATTAAGAAAACATACACTTTAAAAAATTATATTAAATCTGCAGCGTATTGTTTTTACACTTGGGCAATGTGGGCCTGATTCATGTTTGTACGCAAATACAATCGCAGTTGCGATCACTCACGGGTCGCAATTGCAAAATTATGCTAATGATTTCCTCTGCCATCCAGTGTATAGAGAAGCCCACTGAAAACATCTCACATCCGCCGCTAACGCACATAACTGGAAACATCAGAAATATCAAATACAGATCAGGCGGCCACCAGCCTGCTGAGTAAGTCTAAGAAGCCGCAGCCACACCGGGTCTCCAAACACAGAGAGGGCTCATTTTGATCATTAGAATTCTTAGGGGCATATTCAATTCGGTGCGAGAATAGCAAAAAAACCAGCACCTGAGAGGTTTTTCCTGCAGGTGCGGGTTTTTTGCTATTCAATTAGGTGTGTTTTTATTTTCACGCCGGGAGGTTTTTTTTCACGCACCTCCAGAGCAAGTGTAATTTTTCCTAAAAACCTTATTTTTAGGAAAAATCAGTGGGACTTGCTCTGGCACATACCCCCCCCTCCAAGGACTAATTAAGCAATTGGAAGTCTTCAATTAGCTTAATTAGTCCTTAATTACTCAACTTCCAAAGTGCTGTCTTCTTCATCCAGCGTTGGAAGCTGGCTCTTCTGCAGCAGCGGTGAGTATGTATTGTGTGTGGTGCTTGTAAGTGTGTATGAGTGACACTGTGTGTGTGAATGAGTGTGCGTGACCCCTGGTGTATGTGTGCCTCCCCCCGGAATGGGCACTGGGAGAACTACATCTTCCAGCAGCCCCTGGAGCCTCCCAGGAGCCCCCGAACTCCCAGCAGCCCCCTCTCCAATAAGAAGAGAGAGGGGAGGCCACCGTGAGCCGCAGAGACCACCGCAGACCCCCGGCCAGGTAAGTGAAGAACTTTTTATTGTTATTTACGCGGCGCTGGGTTTTCAGTGCTGAAAACCCCGTGACCACTATTTTTTAAATTGAATACCGTGGGTAGTGGGACCGCGCATACCCGTGGTATTTCTAGATTGGGCGCAAGGTTTTTTCCTCGCTAAACCTCGCACCCAATTGTATATGCCCCTTAGTGTTTATAGTCTGCACCTGCATCTTCCCTTTTTTTCTGCTGTAGAACTACAGGTCTCAGCTTGGCACCTCTTATTATTATGGTCTCACCTCTTATTATGTTTAAGATTACAATATGCAGCCCAGCCCTCCTTATTTCCTAAGTCTAAGATGCCGCAGACACAGCGGGTCTCCAGACACGCAGAAGGCTCTCCTGCTGTGAGCAAGAATGCAATGGCTAATTTATGCACACCCAGAAAACAGTGTTTAAACAGTCCTGATGCATCTGCGTTTCTATAGCCACCCTATTACCTCCCCAAAACACTGGCAACCTGTCAATCACTTTGCTAATTAATCCTCTGTGAGAACGTAATCACAAAACAATCGCTGCGCATGCCGAGTGTGGCTTATACGCATACACAATGGTTAATAATCACTCAATATACGTAAACATCGACATTTGCATAAGAACATGAATCAGGCCCTGTCTACAGTGTTGCAAAGATATTTTTTCACTGCTACTCTAAAGGTGCCCACACACATAGCGACATTTTACACGATTTGGCCGATTTCGACGAATCGTGATGACGAATTGGTTAAAAAAAGTACAAATCGTGAGTTTATACTCACGAGCACGATGCCGATGCGCGTCCCTGCTCGTCGTATATCGCATCTTCTGATCTGCCATGCTGTAGGGCAGATTAGCCAACCATGAACACGATGGAAGCCGATCGTGAGGTTTTTTTTCCTCACGATGAATCGTACGATTCATCACACAATGCGGAATTTGAGTGACAGAAGCCTGGACATCTTGTGCAGCATCGTGTATGGAGCAAGACAGTCGCACTTTGGGAGCCTGCACACTGAAGTCTTGTTTTGTTGGATATTTGGTGAGTATTTGTACAGTTTGCAACCACACTGACCACCAATATGTGCCCCCAGGTAATAAATGCATGACCCAGCCACCGCCCGCCGTATTGAGGTGGGCAGTGGCTGGGTCATGCATTTAAGCTCCCACTGCCCACCAATGTGTGCTCCCAGGTAATAAATGCATGACCCAGCCACCGCCCACCGTATTGAGGTGGGCGGTGGCTTGGTCATGCATTTAAGCTCCCACTGCCCACCAATGTGTGCCCCAGGTAATAAATGCATGACCCAGCCACCGCCCGCCGTATTGAGGCGGGCGGTGGCTGGGTCATGCATTAAGCTCCCACTGCCCACCAATGTGTGTAATACATCAAAAAAATAAATAAATAAACACGTATTTTACAAAAAAATCACCATACATTACATTTAAAAACACACATTATTTAAAGATGGGGGTCTTCTCCAGCTGTTGTGGAACTACAGATCCCAGGATGACCTGCCACCCACCTTTGAAACTGTTTTTAGGGCATCCTGGGATCTGTAGTTCTACCACAACGACAGGCCCAAAGGTGGAAAACCCATACTGTCAAACAAAGAAAAACATTATATTACCAAGCAATAAACACATAACATTCCTGTAAAAGAAAACATGATTAGAATACCATAACAAACCTTTAAAAACCTGTAAAAAAGAAAATATTAAAACATTAAAAATGTGAACTATAACAACATTACATTTAACAAAACTATATACACAAATATTTAAATATCCTTTTTTTTTCTTATTCATAGATAATGTCCATGGATTCAGAACGTGAATTCGTTACAGGATTCATTGAAATCCTGCACTCGAAAGACTGTCTGTGGAAGATCAGTTCTCGGAAGTACCACAATAAGTCGCACAAGTTGGCCGCACTCGAGGAACTGATGGTGTATACGAAAAAATACATATCTGATGCAGACCTGAAAACTGTACGGCAATAGATTCAAAATCTCAGGACAGTGTACATCAAAGAAAAAAAGAAGGTGGATGACTCCAAAAAATCAGGAGCGGCTACAGATGAAATATATACTCCTGCGCTGTGGTACTACCAAATGATGTCATTCATCAGTGAACAAGAGCTGGGGAATAAAAGGGAATCAATCATCTTGATGTCTGAGCGTGAGGGAGATGAGGAGGTTGCAGAAGTCTTGGTAAGTAGTGACACAGTTTAAACCAAAATCCTTAATGTTTTTGTTGTTAAATCCCAAATGTCCAATTTAGTCAGTAGTTCACAGACAGTCCTCTTGCCATGGTACAGCACCTGGTCCATTGAAATAGGTCATGTACTCCTCCCTCACTTCTTTGGCACGTGCGGTGGATGTTGTTGTAGTTTGTAGTGCAGACACAGATATCAAATGTTCAATGTCCTCCAGGGGTTCTACATCTTCTGGTCTAGCTGGGACTGTTCCTCGTTGAGTAGATTTTCTTCGCAGAAAGTTGTGCAGCACACAGCACGCCATCACGACCCAGTCTATCTTCTCCACATGTAGATTGATGGTGGTGTGGAAAATGCGGAAGCGGTTGCTCATTATTCCAAATGCATTTTCCACAATGCGCCGTGCCCAGGATAGACGGTAGTTGTAGATCCTTTTCTCTCTGGTCAGGCCCCTGTGTGCAAATGGCTTCATCACATGTTCATGTAATGCAAAAGCCTCGTCTGCAACGAAAACTTAATTTAGGCCGTGCTTTATCTGGTCCAGTGAGGGCAAGTTGAGGGTTTGTTGGCGAGTCTCTGGTAGAAAGCCGTCTTTTTGAAGGACCCACCATCCGAAGCACGGCCATTCTTGCCGACATCCATAAACAGAAATTCGTAGTTGGCATTCACCACTGCCATGAGAACGATGCTGAAGAATCCTTTGTAGTTGTAGTAATATGATCCGGTGTTGGCAGGTGGGTTGATGCGGATGTGTTTCCCATCGATGGCTCCTCCGCAGTTAGGGATATTCCAATGTTGTTCAAAATCTTCCGCGATGCTGGTCCACTCCTCCACGGTGTTAGGAAACTGTAAAAATAGTAAAAAAGATGTTAAAACATGACTATATTATTTTTTATATCTTTTTTCCCTATATAGACTCCCACCCAAGACCCTGATTTAACATCCACACCGGACCTCAGTCTGCACGGTGGCGACAGTGATCCGGAGAATAACACACAAGTGGAAACTCAAGTTCCACCTGGACCCTCATCTTCTCAACAACCCCAAAAAAAGAAAAAAAAAGGCAGAAAGGAGAATTTTACAGAACGAGAGGACCATTTTTTACAAAACGCAGAACGGCTGCTGCAGAAACCCCCAGATGCAATAGATGATTTCACAGCTCATGTGAACAGCACATTGAGAAATCTGGATGCAGATATCCAAAGAAATTTTTTAAAGTTAAACTACGACCTCTTGAGTCGCTGTATGAGCAAAAATATCTCAAATTCTACATACATTGCAGATCCAATGCTATTTTCCCCTGCCCCAAATAGGTATGTACGCCCCCCCTGCCCAGTTAGATATTACTCCCCCACCAAGCACCCCAAGCACCAGCACCACCTTGTATAATGCTCTGCTGGATGCAGCAGATGAGTCGCCCCAATATACAGCGATGTAAATTTTTTCTTGATTTTAATATCACCAAGTTTTATGAATTCTAATAGGTGCTTGCTGCATGGGATAGGGTGGTGATGACGCCATTTGGACAAGGTCACTACGCACATGGCACAAGTACACATTGCTGGAAGCCGGGGCCACAATGTATACTTGTGCCATATGTGTATTGGCCTGTTCAAACTGGCGTCTGACCCACCCTATCACATACAGCCAGCTACCTTTTGGGATTCATAAAATTTGGTGATATTTAATTTGGTAGTTTTTTTGTCTTGCTTTTAATGTCACCAAATTTTATGATTTCTAATAGGTGCTTGCTGCATGGGATAGGGTGGTGATGACGCCATTTGGAAAGGTCACTACGCACATGGCACAAGTACACATTGCTGGAAGCCGGGGCCACAATGTATACTTGTGCCATATGTGTATTGGCCTGTTCAAACTGGCGTCTGACCCACCCTATCACATACAGCCGGCTACCTTTTGGGATTCATAAGATTTGGTGATATTTAATTTGGTTGTTTTTTTGTCTTGCTTTTAATGTCACCAAATTTTATGATTTCTAATAGGTGCTTGCTGCATGGGATAGGGTGGTGATGACGCCATTTGGACAAGGTCACTACGCACATGGCACAAGTACACATTGCTGGAAGCCGGGGCCACAATGTGTACTTGTGCCATGTGTGTATTGGCCTGTTCAAACTGGCGTCTGACCCACCCTATCACATACAGCCGGCTACCTATTGGGATTCATAAAATTTGGTGATAATGTTCTTTTGTAAAATTGTTATAAAAAAAGGATATTGCACACAGTTTAGTGCACAATTTCAGTTGCCTGCAGGTCAGTGCACATTGTACTAAAAGAAGGCAATTTTTTGCTTTATGTTGAATAAAAAATAAAAATAAAAATTTTTCTTTGCACAAGAAACCAATGTGTGGTGTTTTTTTTAACTTACCTTGCAATAGTGGTACTGTAGCACTTTTACGATGGCTTTGCAGGTCTCCGGAATGATGACGCCCAAGGACTGAGGTGAGATGAGTGTCCCAAACTTCAGGTCTTCCAGTGACCTTCCTGTAGCCAGGTACCTCAGGCTAGCCACCAGTCTCTCTTCAGCAGGGATTGCCCTCTGCCACCTTGTGTCCTGTCTCTTGATGTGGGGGCTCACCAGATGCAGCAATTCTTGGAAGCTGGCGTCATCCATGCGCAGATAGTTCCGATAGTCATCCGGGTTGTTCTCCTTGATCTCCATCAGCAGGGACATGTGAGAGCGGGTATCCCTTTGTAGCAGCCACTCCTTGGTCCAGCATGCTCTCGTCCTTCTTCGCTAGGCCCTCTTCCTAATCTCCCGGACCCCAGCTTCAGTGACCAACACTCTATACTGATAGGGACGCATCAGTACAGATTTCAGGAACAGGATAGAATGCAGGTAGGTAGCACACACTTGCAGGTAGAATAAACTTTGTATAAGGCAAGCCAAATACAAAGAGCACAGTAGCAATGTACAGGATTCGGCAGGAATACACCTAGCCTCATCTAGTAGCAGAGCTGAATATACAGAGAGTTTAAAGGACGCGTGCTGTTTATACTCCCTAGCTAGCCCCTCCCATTATTATGGCTATTTAAATTTCCCACCAATAGTCAAGAGCCTGTTTTTTTTTTTTCAACTCACGATTTGTTATGGCCAATCTCACGATACGTACGATCCGATAGATCGTGAGATCGTAAGACAGATTGGGTGTCTTTTATCCAAAATTGTGATCACGATGGCAAGGGAGCTCCCGTGAAAGTTCATGAGGAAATTGGCCATAAAATCGTATCGTGAGCACATCGGTATATGTGTGGGCACCTTAAGCTGGCCACACATCTAAAGATTATCTGTCCAACCAGCCAACTAGTTGATTGGTTGCAATGAAAATCTGGTAAGGTATGAAAGCAAATGACAATCAGCAATTTGCTCCCAAACACCGGAAAATGGACAAAAACTGTTGTTTGAACAAATTGTTTAGATCAAACATTTAACAAACTTGTCTGACAACCATTTTCATCTGTTTTCTGGCATTTAGGAGCAAATTGCTGATCATCATTTATTCCCATATGTTACCAGATTTTCATTCCAACCAATCAACTAGTTGGCTGGTTGGACAGATAATCTTTAGATGTGTGGCCATCTTAAGGCTATATAAATAATTTTAAGGCAAAAATTTACTTTCCGTAAAGCTTTGTAAATAGGAAAATACTAATAAATGTAGCAAATATTGTTTTTTTTTTTACAATGGTCATGGCATTAATTTGCATGGAAATAATATATGGGCTGCTATTTATTACAATTTTTTTTTTTAAATTCATTCATTTTTTTTTTTAGAAAAAAACTACCTAACTTCATTAAACAGCAGAATATTCATGAACAACTTTTATTAGCAAAGAATAATAAAAGCACCGATCCTGCACTGTGGTGGTGGAGGAAATATTTTTAAATATTATTATTAACATAAATGTCTACAGCGGTTATGCGTACCTGTTCTTGTAACCATTTTATTTATAGCTTTTCTGAAATGCACCAGATGTATCTTCATCGCATTAAGGATCCTTCTGGTGCCCACAGGGTTAAACTTATATTCAAACCAAAAGCTAAATCCGACGAGCTAGTTTCTCTCCTTTCCATTTATTTACACATAAATCCTCAAAAAGCCTTTAAGCGTCTAGTTTAGCATTTCTATTGACTCTATACAAATCAGTCTATTTATTGACCCGAAAGATGGCAAATTCCTAATCCCATCTAAAATAATAAAGCTACCCTCATCTCTAAATAAAATGTGAATTCTTCCCAATTGTGCAGTTTATTTGAATGAAATCTATTATGTGTTCTGTGCCACACTGCAATCATTGATATATGGTGCTGGGGATATTGTGACTTCAGGGATTTTGACACTGTGCATGCTAACTAGTGCAGCTGCGATAGAACCATTTATCATTACAGAAACCTTGAAGGTGTACAGTACTAATGCTGCTATGCACCACTTAATATGACAAGACTGGTGCTTCCGGAGATTATTCATTGAATAACATCAATGAGAAAGGTCATTTAGGACTGAATTTTGCTTATTCAAATAATAATTCTGCATTTGTAGTCACCACATTTGCAAAGGTTTTCCTGAAACTATTTATACCTTTGTACCTGAGCCATCCTTTCACTTTTGTATCTGGTAGAGCCGACCCTAAGCAATTTAATGCCCCTTGCAAGATTTTTGTTGGTGCCAACTAGCAGATAATCCCACCACCAAGCTTAGTGTTTATACACGGACACCGGATACGGTTTTTAGCTCCAGCTGAATCCTCCTCACTACACTCTGTGGGGGTGGCTCTGGCAGGCTGCAGGGAGTCAGTGACTCCGCAAAGACCCATGGAAGGGGGAGCTACTTTGGCTGGGCATGCACAGCAGCCCTCCTCCAGAGACCAGCGGCTATTTTTATTGATGCCCAGTGCCCTCTGCTCCCACTGTGCAGAGTTTGCTATTCTGCTCCAGCCTCCCTGGACCTGCTTGCTAATGCAGTGGTAGCCCGTTGTTGCTGGCTGTGAGCTGCCTGCTGCAGCTGGTGCAGCCTAACCACTAGAAGAGCCCCGTCATCCAGGTGCCCTGCAACTGCTGCCGGCTGTTCCACCACTGCCTGCCTGCTCACTGTTTGCTGCTGCCGGGCCCGATCGGAGCTCAGCTGACAACTCCCATCTGGCCTAGCAGCAGCAAACAGTGGGCCTGATTCAGAGCCGCTCATTCGCTCCGAGCGATGTTCGCACATCTGCGCATGCGTATGGGTCGTAATGCGCATGCACCAACCAGTCATTGCAGTCGGAAATCGCGTGTTCGCAAAATAGCGAGTGCCTGCTAATTTGAGTGACAGGATGAGGCATTTGTGGGTGGTAACAGGGGAAGGTGCTTGAAAACGAGGAGTGGAGATCCGAACGCAGGCATGCCAAACGGTCAAAACGGGTGTCTTAAGGGTGTGCATAATTAACAAAGCAGCGTCATCGGCCATGTCACTTGGTTGTCTCTTAGCCTGAACTGTTCGCATGATTGCGGTAGGAAAATCCAACCACAAGCACTGCGAGCAGTTCATACGCCTTTCGATGTACTCAATTAATCTAATAAATAGCGGAGATGACGTATGATGCGAACGGCCAGGGGGTGTCTTTACAAAATAGCGAGCGCATATTTCGTTCGCTCGCTCAGACATAGAGGCGTCAACAGACCACAAAGAGCGAGCGCTCTGTTAAAATATCCGGCCCCTTTTTCTGAACGACGGAGCGCAAATAGCGTCCGGCTCTGAATCAGGCCCAGTGTATGCTGTGCAGTGGCAGTAGCAGCTGTCCCTGCCTCGGTGCCTGCCCCAAACGTCCACCGGCCCTAGGTGGGCTTGGTTGCCCCTAGGTATTTGCTTAGTTTGCCTATGCCTAGGGCTGGCTCTGGTACCTGGTATTAGATGAAAACAAAGCAAAACAGTAAGTCTAGATCAATACAATTACAGTACTGTGTGTTAATGAACCTAGGTATTTAAGCATGTGTATCCCTCGTACACCTAACCATTCAAGGCGTCTTTCTGTCTGATAAATATAACTCAAAATAATAGTACATATATTAGTGAAGAATAAATCATTTACCAATTTAAACAGTAGGGATATTTTTAAAACATTTACATAATAATAATAATAATAATAATAATAATAATAGCTTACATTCTAAAAGGGAGGGACAGACAAACAGGTTTGACACAGATAATAATACAAACATAGATAATAATATATACATAATGGGCCTGATTCAGAGTTGTACGTAAACCTGATGGTTTGCGCACAACTCTGATGTTTAATGATTGGCCATGAAGACAAAGAAAAGAAGAGGTACTCTCTTTTTATGGGGCACTCGACCTACCCAGTTAAATTTAAAACTTAGATTTTAATAATTTGCCACTAAAAAATACTAATAATAATATTAATAATTACACATTTAGGGTTCTATTTACTACAATCCGCATTTGTAATGCAGATTGTAGTGTGATATTACTGACTGAATTCGCATTGCAAACTCAGCCAATATCACAGGGATTTGCTACAAATCCTTTGCAGGGACAGAGCTTGCGATAAAGCTCTGTCCCTGGGAATCCCCTCCAGAGCCTTATCACGGTATTTTCAGAAAAAATACAGTGACAAAGTGCCAGCACATGCAACAACCGGCCGCCGCTGCTACCCCCCCCCCCCCCCGGTGCTAAGCCCCAATTCTACTCCAGTTGACCTGTAGTAACTGTAGATGAAACTACAATAATGTGAAAAGGGTGTCAAAACACCCTTTTTCACTTTATTTAGTAAAAATAATGTTAATAAATAGAAACCTTAATATCAAAAGACATCTGTACACAAAACATAGAACAAAACAACATTAAGGGGCCTATTCATCATAACTAAAGTTTCCCAGGAGGTAATTAGGTTTAGAACTCGCATGGAGTTCTACCTTATTACCAGAGGAATTCGTCATTCCTCCTCCCTATAACTATCTATTCCGAAAAGCTGTCATTTTTGCGATGACAGCTTTTCGGGAAATATATAGTTATTCCTCTCTACACTAACTTACCGCAGCTGGAAACAGTGCTGCGCATGCTCTATTAAATTTGTTAACCCAGCGCATGCGCAGCATTGCCTACACATGCGGTAAGTTTGTGTCCTCCAGCTCCGCTCACCTGGCACTCTTCGCCTGACAGCTCCCCGGCTCCAAGTGGGGCCGGGCGCCGGGACTCCCCATAGCGCCCGCCATTTTAGATGGTGGGGAGGCTCTGTACTCCCCAGATTTCCCCCTCTCTGTCCCAGGGACAGGAGGCACGGGGATTTCTCTGGCCCCTAGTGTTCTGGTATCTCCTATAAGCCAGAACAGGCCAGTACACAGTGCACAACCACCTACTGTATTCGCTATCCATAGGCCGCAGTGGCAACAAGATAGAGCAACCCCTTATGGGTGCTCTTGGCCCAGATTGATGGCACCGATGTTGACCCCTCCACCTGCTGTGGCTACTGCACATGCAGGGTCGCAGGTTTGGGCTTATGGCCCTGGCCTCGCCCCTACTCCTACAATGTGCTTTGCCCCTTATTTTAATCAAGGCTTATATCAGCAGCCATTTGCCAATTCATTCCCGGGGCCGAGCCACCAATTTTACGCCCCTTCATTCTAGGGGTGTGCACCGGCCACTTTTCGTGTTTTGTGTTTTGGTTTTGGATCTGGATCTTTCTTCGTGTTTTGGATCTGGATTGGTTTTGCCAAAACCACCCTTCCGTGTTTTGGGTTCTGGGTTTTGTGTTTTGGATCTGTATTTTTTTGAAAAAAAGCATAAAAACAGCTAAAATCACAGAATTTGTAGGTTTTTCTGCTCCTATGCTATTATTAACCTCAATAACCTTAATTTCCACTCATTTCCAGTCTATTCTGAACACCTCACAATAGTGTTTTTATGTCCAACAGGTTGCACCGAGGTAGCTGGATGACTATGCTAAGCGACACAAGTGGGCGGCACAAACACGTGACCCATCTAGGAGTGACACTGCAGTGGCAGACAGGATGGCAGTTAGAAAAACTAGGCCCCAAACTGTACATAATGCAAAGAAAAAAAAGAGGTGCAAGATGGAATTGTCCTTGGGCGCTCCCACCCACCCTTATGTTGTATAAACAGGACATGCACACTTTAACAAATCAATCATTTCAGCGCCAGGGTCTGCCACACGACTGTGGCTGAAATGATTGGTTCGTTTGGGCCCCCACAAAACAAGCTGGCAATTAATGTGTCCCTGCACAAACTGGCTCTACGGAGGCAAGATGTCATCCTCATCCTCCTCATCCACCGATTCCTCACCCTCTTCAGTGTGTACATCCTCATCCTCACAAAGTATTAACTCGTCCCCACTTGAATCCACCACCACAGGTCCCTCTGTACGTTCTGGAGGCTGGTCTCCCTGGAAGAGCTGATAATTCATTTTGATGAACATCATCTTCTCCACATTCTGTGGAAGCAACCTCCTACGCCTTTCGCTGACAAGGTTCCCGGCTGCACTAAACACTCTTTTGGAGTACACACTGGAGGGGGGGCAACTCAGGTAAAATAGAGCCAGTTTGTACAGGGGCCTCCAAATTGCCTCTTTTTCCTGCCAGTACAGGTATGGACTGTCTGACATGCCTACTTGGATGCTGTCACCGATGTAATCCTCCACCATTCTGTCAATGGTGACAGTATCATATGCAGTGACAGTAGACATGTCAGAAATTGTTGCCAGGTCCTTCAGTCCGGACCAGATGTCCAAACTTGGTCCTGCCTGCCCTGCATCACCGCCAGCGGGTTGCTTAGGATACCTACGTTTTTCCTGGCAGCCCCAGTTGCAGGAGAAAATGAAGAAGGAGCCGTTGACGTGTCACGTTCCGCTTCAGCTGACAGTGTGTTCACCAGCAGGTCTTTGCACCTCTGCAGGCTTGTGTCGGCCGGAAAGAGAGACACCACATAGGCTTTAAACCTAGGATCGAGCACGGTGGCCAAAATGTAGTGGTCTGATTTCAACAGATTGACCACCCTGGAATCCTGGCAAAGCGAATGAAGGGCTTCATCCACAAGTCCCACATGCCGAGCGGAATCGCTCCGTCTTAGCTCCTCCTTCACTTTCTCCAGCTGCTTCTGCAAAAGCCTGATGAGGGGAATGACCTGACTCAAGCTGGCAGTGTCTGAACTGACTTCACGTGTGGCAAGTTCGAGGGGCTGGAGAACCTTGCACAACATGGAAATCATTCTCCACTGCGCTTGAGTCAGGTGCATAGCCCCTCCTTTGCCTATGTCATAGGTGGATGTATAGGCTTGTATGGGCTTTTGCTGCTCCTCCATCCTCTGAAGCATATAGAGGGTTGAGTTCCACCGCGTCACAACCTCTTGCTTCAGGTGATGGCGGGGCAGGTTCAAGAGTGTTTGCTGGCGCTCCAGTCTTCGGCACGCAGTCGCTGAATGGCGAAAGTGGCCAGAAATTTTTCGGGCCACCCAAAGCGTCTCCTGCACGCCCCTGTCGCTTTTCAGAAAATTCTGCACCACCAAGTTTATTGTGTGAGCAAAACATGGGACGTGCTGGAATTTGCCCAGATGTAATGCCCGCACAATATTGGTGGCGTTGTCAGATATCACAAATCCCCAGGAGAGTCTAAGTAGGGTAAGCCACTGGGCGATGATTTCCCTCAGTTTCTCTAAGAGGTTGTCGGCGGTGTGCCTCTTACTGAAACCGGTGATACACAGCGTAGCCTGCCTTGTAACGAGCTGGCGTTTCTGAGATGCTGCTACTGGTGACGCTGCTGCTGTTGCTGCGTAAGGTGATACATCTACCCAGTGGGCTGTCACAGTCATATAGTCCTTAGTCTGCCCTGTTCCACTTGTCCACATGTCCGTGGTTAAGTGGACATTGTGTACAACGGCATTTTTCAGGACACTGAGGACACTTTTTCTGACGTTTCTGTACAGTCTCGGTATCGCCTGCCTAGTGAAGTGGAATCTAGACGGGATTTGGAACCGGGGACACACTACCTCCATCAATTGTCTAAATCCCACTGCACTAATGGCGGATACCGGACGCACGTCTAACACCAACATAGCAGTCAAGGCCTCAGTTATACGTTTTGCTTCTGGATGACTGCTGTCGTACTTCATCCTCCTCGCTAAGGACTGTTGGAGGGTCAATTGTTTAGTAAAAGTAGTGGTGTTCCTACTTCCTCTCTGGGATGATGAACGACTCCCAGCAGCAGCAACAGCAGCAGCGGCAGCAGTAGGCGTAGCAATGCAGGATCCTCCGGAGGAATCCCCGATAGGAGAGTCAGTCATGCCAGTGACATGGCCTGCAGGACTACTTCCGATCCTGACTAAGGAGGAAATTGACGAGGAGGGAGTTGACGGTGTGGTTTGCAGGCGCTTGGATACAACAGGACAACGGGATT
This sequence comes from Taudactylus pleione, assembly GCA_031769625.1. NCBI lineage: Eukaryota > Metazoa > Chordata > Amphibia > Anura > Myobatrachidae > Taudactylus > Taudactylus pleione. The sequence goes on from JAUIMM010000300.1 coordinate 714,419, forward strand.
TAGGTGTCCCTGGACTGCTTACGGTCTTAGCCAAAGTTTCTGAACTTGACAGTAACTTTTTATGAACGCGCTGCAGGTGCCGTATAAGGGAGGATGTTCCTAGGTGGTTGACGTCCCTACCCCTACTTATTTCACCTTTACATATGGTACATATGGCAAGACAGTTGTTGTCCGCTTTTGGATAGAAATATTGCCAGACCAAAGAGGTGGAATGTTTGGTCTTCTGCCCAGGCATGACCGTGATGGGCTTTTTCATCCCACGGACAACAACTGTCTCCCCCGGAGCCTGATTTAAACAAACCACATCACCATCAGAATCCTCCTCGCCAACTTCCTCCTCAGCGCCAGCTACACCAGTATCCTCATCCTGTTGTACTTCAACAGTGACATCTTCAATTTGCATATCAGCAAGTGGACTGTGGGTGCTCCTTTCAGCACTTGCAGGGGGCGTGCAAATGGTGGAAAGAGCCACCTCTTCCCGTCCAGTGCTGGGAAGGTCAGGCATCGCAACCACCACCACACTTGGACTCTCCTTGGGGATTTGTGATATCTTCTTAGAAAGCACAGTTCTTCGCTGTGCTTTTGCCAGCTTAACTCTTTTGATTTTTTTAGTGGGAGGAGGGCTTCCATCGTCATGTGAAGCTGAACCACTAGTCATGAACATACTAGGGATCGACCTTAGCCGTTCCTTGCCACTCCGTGTCGTAAATGGCATATTGGCAAGTTTATGTTTCTCTTCAGCTGATTTAAATGTCTTTTTCAAGGTCATTTTCCTGAACTTTGCCATTTGGGATTGTATGTGCCCTCTACTATGACATTGGGCATCGGCCTTGGCAGACGACGTTGATGGCATGTTATCGTCTATGTCATGACTAGTGGCAGCAGCTTCAGCACTAGGAGGAAGTGGTTCTTGATCTTTCTCTATTTTATTTTTATCGGAGAAAGTTTGGTCCTCCATTTATGTTATATCAATTTGATATATACGTGCGGCTAAACACAGAAAATAATTTTTTTTTTGGTTTGGACTGGAGTGTACTTTCGGGGGTTACAGCACCCTTAACGGTCAAGCCAGCCGGCCCTTTACTTATGACACAGGCGCACGCTTGGCACTACTTTGTTGATGCAAGGGCAGCTACTGCGCACACAATTCACAAACACAGAAAATAATTTTTTTTTTGGTTTGGACTGGAGTGTACTTTCGGGGGTTACAGCACCCTTAACGGTCAAGCCAGCCGGCCCTTTACTTATGACACAGGCGCACACTTGGCACTACTTTGTTGATGCACGTGCGGCTACTGCGCACACAATTCACAAACACAGAAAATAATTTTTTTTTTGGTTTGGACTGGAGTGTACTTTGGGGGTTACAGCACCCTTTAACGGTCAAGCCAGCCGGCCCTTTACTTATGACACAGGCGCACGCTTGGCACTACTTTGTTGATGCACGTGCGGCTACTGCGCACACAATTCACAAACACAGAAAATAATTTTTTTTTTGGTTTGGACTGGAGTGTACTTTCGGGGGTTACAGCACCCTTAACGGTCAAGCCAGCCAGCCCTTTACTTATGACACAGGCGCACGCTTGGCACTACTTTGTTGATGCACGTGCGGCTACTGCGCACACAATTCACAAACACAGAAAATAATTTTTTTTTTGGTTTGGACTGGAGTGTACTTCGGGGGTTACAGCATCCTTAACGGTCAAGCCAGCCGGTCCTTTACTTATGACACAGGCGCACGCTTGGCACTACTTTGTTGATGCACGTGCGGCTACTGCGCACACAATTCACAAACACAGAAAATAATTTTTTTTTTGGTTTGGACTGGAGTGTACTTTCGGGGGTTACAGCACCCTTAATGGTCAAGCCAGCCGGCCCTTTACTTATGACACAGGCGCACGCTTGGCACTACTTTGTTGATGCACGTGCGGCTACTGCGCACACAATTCACAAACACAGAAAATAATTTTTTTTTTGGTTTGGACTGGAGTGTACTTTTGGGGGTTACAGCACCCTTAACGGTCAAGCCAGCCGGCCCTTTACTTATGACACAGGCGCACGCTTGGCACTACTTTGTTGATGCACGTGCGGCTACTGCGCACACAATTCACAAACACAGAAAATAATTTTTTTTTTGGTTTGGACTGGAGTGTACTTTCGGGGGTTACAGCACCCTTAACGGTCAAGCCAGCCAGCCCTTTACTTATGACACAGGCGCACGCTTGGCACTACTTTGTTGATGCACGTGCGTCTACTGCGCACACAATTCACAAACACAGAAAATTTTTTTTTTTTGGTTTGGACTGAAGTGTACTTTGGGGGTTACAGCACCCTTTAACGGTCAAGCCAGCCGGCCCTTTACTTATGACACAGGCGCACGCTTGGCACTACTTTGTTGATGCACGTGCGGCTACTGCGCACACAATTCACAAACACAGAAAATAATTTTTTTTTTGGTTTGGACTGGAGTGTACTTTCGGGGGTTACAGCACCCTTAACGGTCAAGCCAGCCGGCCCTTTACTTATGACACAGGCACACGCTTGGCACTACTTTGTTGATGCACGTGCGGCTACTGCGCACACAATTCACAAACACAGAAAATAATTTTTTTTTTGGTTTGGACTGGAGTGTACTTTCGGGGGTTACAGCACCCTTAACGGTCAAGCCAGCCGGCCCTTTACTTATGACACAGGCGCACGCTTGGCACTACTTTGTTGATGCACGTGCGGCCACTGCGCACACAATTCACAAACACAGAAAATAATTTTTTTTTTGGTTTGGACTGGAGTGTACTTTCGGGGGTTACAGCACCCTTAACGGTCAAGCCAGCCAGCCCTTTACTTATGACACAGGTGCACGCTTGGCACTACTTTGTTGATGCACGTGCAGCTACTGCGCACACAATTCACAAACACAGAAAATATTTTTTTTTTTGGTTTGGACTGGAGTGTACTTTCGGGGGTTACAGCACCCTTAACGGTCAAGCCAGCTGGCCCTTTACTTATGACACAGGCGCACGCTTGGCACTACTTTGTTGATGCACGTGCGGCTACTGCGCACACAATTCACAAACACAGAAAATAATTTTTTTTTTGGTTTGGACTGGAGTGTACTTTCGGGGGTTACAGCACCCTTAACGGTCAAGCCAGCCGGCCCTTTACTTATGACACAGGCGCACGCTTGGCACTACTTTGTTGATGCACGTGCGGCTACTGCGCACACAATTCACAAACACAGAAAATAATTTTTTTTTTGGTTTGGACTGGAGTGTACTTTCGGGGGTTACAGCACCCTTAACGGTCAAGCCAGCCGGCCCTTTACTTATGACACAGGCGCACGCTTGGTACTACTTTGTTGATGCACGTGCGGCTACTGCGCACACAATTCACAAACACAGAAAATATTTTTTTTTTTCGGTTTGGACTGGAGTGTACTTTCGGGGGTTACAGCACCCTTTAACGGTCAAGCCAGCCGGCCCTTTACTTATGACACAGGCGCACGCTTGGCACTACTTTGTTGATGCACGTGCGGCTACTGCGCACACAATTCACAAACACAGAAAATAATTTTTTTTTTGGTTTGGACTGGAGTGTACTTTGGGGGTTACAGCACCCTTTAACGGTCAAGCCAGCCGGCCCTTTACTTATGACACAGGCGCACGCTTGTCACTACTTTGTTGATGCACGTGCGGCTACTGCGCACACAATTCACAAACACAGAAAATATATTATTTTTTTAGCACTTGGGGGGAGCACCCCTGATGGACAGAGCACCCCCTGGACAACACTACAGCACCCCTTTAGGACTGGGACACTGCACAGGACTTTGGAGTGGACACAGCCCCTATGGAGAACTGACTGTACAACACAGTCCAGCCAGCCCCTATGGACTTTGAAGTAGTGGACACAGCCCCTATTAACAACAGCAGCACAGCACAACACAGCCAGCCCCTATGGACTTTGAAGTAGTGGACAACAGCAGCACTACACTACACTACACTACACAGCCCTAACTCCCACCCTCCCTCTTCACTGTCCACAGCCGAGTGAGAAAATGGCGCCGACGCGGGTACCTTATATAGGATCCAAAACCCGCGAGACTCGGAAGGCGGGATGATGACGTTTTGCCTCGATTTCAGATCTGAGTCAGGCGGGAAAAGTCGAGCCTGACTCGGATCGGACTCGGATCGGGGGGGCTCGGGGGGGTTCGGATTCATTCCCTGGACATTTCACCCAACAATATGCGGCCGCCCCAGCTATTTTTTCCCCTGTGCCCCAACAGGCCCATCATTTTCCATTGCAGCGTTCGGGATGGCAGTCAGTGAGCCAACCCCCCCTTCCACAAGCCCTGCCCCCGCCCCTGCCACCAACTCCTGTGCAGACAGCACCAGCTCAGCCCCATTCAACCCTCCCACCACAGAACGCCCTGCCTTAGCTTCCTACTATCTGTGCACCGGCAGCTTCTGTGTCTAACGCAAGTATGTCAAGTCCACAGGTCTCCTTGGTTCTGCCGTCCGTGTCGACTTCCGGAGATGCTGTCGCAGAGGAGCGTTTGTCGTGGGTTAAAACGCGGTGGGCACATCGAACAACGAGGGACACACTTCCACTTCCAGGGACGCTCCTGCGATCCCGTCAGTCTCTGGATCAGGTGAGATGAATGTTGATGTACGTTCAATTGCTCTGCTGTCGCATTCTGATGACTCTTCCGATTCATCTAGTTCAGGGGAAAGGCCGCTCAAGCTTATGAAATATTTTGTGCAAAAGTTGAAGGGTAAAGGCAAAAGTTCTAAAAGAGCAGGTAGCATAGCGGCCAGTTTTGTTTCGGATGTTTCGGGGGATGCGGTCCACTGCCCAACATGGCAATTTTGAGGGGTGTCAGGTCCAAGACTAGAGAGCGAATACGAAAATGTCGATAGGTCGACATGTTCGCAATCACACATGATGCTAAAAAGGCGTTAGATGTAGCAAAGAAGGGGGGCAACGGCAGCCGAGGAGGCTAGGAGGAGCTATCAGAATTGGCTTTCCGGAATGTATGTGTTTGCGGCGTGCTACATTGAAACACGCCCAGCTGAATGTATGAACGTGTTGAAGTACTTACATTTAGTGCAGGGCATGCAGGTTTTGGCCAGGCATAACTTTTGGAGGAAGTATGATGAGCTTTTTAGGAAAAAGCAGGATGGACAGAAAGTTTTGAGCTTTGGATTTAAGGATGTTGAGGTATGGCTGGAAGTTACGCAGCAGGCCCGAACATCTGTCGTTACCGTTGTGCGTAAACACCCCTTTCTGGCCCGCCCAGTATTTAAAACAGGCGGAAGGGGGAAGTGTTACGCGTTTAATAACTCCCAGTGTAGCAGAGAAGCTAGCTGCCGCTACCGGCACGTCTGCATGCTTTGTGGGGGTAGTCACCCAGCAAAGGACTGCAGTCATCCTGAGGGTCACGCAGCAGGAAAAGGGGATCAGCGAACAGGTTCTAAGTAAAGCTGTGTCTCCGATTAAAGTGGAGGTGTTAGAGCGTTGGTTGAGGTGTTATCCTCTTAAGGAGGAAGCGGCCTTTCTATTACAGGGTTTTAAAGAGGGTTTTAAGTTACCATTGGTTCTTCCAGTTTTTGTTTTAGGTAAAAGAATTTAAAGTCAGCTAGGGATTTTCCAGAGGTTGTAATGGAAAAAATACATGTGAAGCTGAGATTGGGGCGTATGTGTGGCCCGTTTACGTCACCTCCAATGGAAAATATTTGCATTTCACCGCTAGGCGTAGTACTAAAGAAATAACAAGGAAACTTCAGGTTGATACAACACCTGTCTTACCCGGACGGAGGGTCGGTAAATGATGCTTTAGATCCAGACGAATGTAGTGTCACCTACCAGTCATTTGAGGATGCACTTGGTATCGTGCGGGAGTTTGGGGCGGGGGCTTTGTTTGCAAAAATTGACATTGAGTCTGCTTTCAGGTTGCTCCTGTTGCATCCCGGGTAATTCAGGTACATGGGTTATAAGGTAGATGGCTCATTTTACGTAGATAAATGTCTACCTATGGGCTGTTCTATTTCTTGTTCCTTCTTTGAACGTTTTAGCTCTTTTTTATAGTGGTGTATTCAAGCAGGTACTGGCCAGTCAGGCGTCGCTCATTATCTTGACGATTTTCTTTTAATAGGGCCGGCCGATAGCACAATTTGTAGTGAGTTGCTGTTTTCGGTAAACATTTTTTGGGTCAATGGGAGTTCCCATTGCGCACAAAAAGACAGAGGGGCCTGCCACTAAGTTCTCTTACCTTGGTATTGAAGTTGACACAGATTTAGGTTTGCATAGACTCCACTGTGAAAAGGTTCGGAAGATTAGCGAGTTGTTATTGAGTTTTGTTTCAGCCAGGAAAATCACTTTGAAACAGCTGAGGTCACTGCTAGGTTTGCTCAGTTTTGCTCGTCACGTCATTCCCATGGGTAAGGTTTTTTGACGCAGGCTGGAGCGAGCCTCCGTGGGCATCAAAAAGGCTCACCATATGATCTGCCTTTTTGGTGGACATGAAGGAAGATTTTAAGGTTTGGTTGAGATTCCTACAGGAATTTAATGGGGTTTGCATTTGGCTTGCTTTATCTGTGGCCAATCACGAACTTCAGTTATTTACGGACGCATCAGGGGCAGTGGGTTTTGGAGCATTGTTTGAGGGTGAATGGTGTGTGGAAGCTTGGCCCAATTCAGGGCATTTGGAGGGTCTGACACGTAACTTACTTCTTTTGGAACTATTTCCGATTGTGGTAGCAGTTGAACTGTGGGCTTCGAGGCTTAGCAATCGGAAAATCGTATTTTGGTGGGACAACTTGGGGGTGGTCCAAGCTATTAATAATCAGCGGTTGGTCTGCCCCCAAGTGCTAAGACTGCTTAGGCATCTTGTTTTTGTACGTCTGCTTAGGAATATTGATTTTACATCCAAGCATGTCTTGGGTGTTGAAAATGAGATTGCAGATGCGTTGTCTCGTTTCCAAAGGGATAGGTTTAGGTTATTGGCCCCATCTGCCAGGATTCATGAATTGCTTTGTCCTGCTTCTGTCTGGCAGATCATAAATCCGTTATTGAGGTACTCCCTTTTAGGGCATTTGTTCCAGGTACGTTGAGGTCCTATTCTGCAGCTTGGAATGAATGGCAGGTTTTTCTTGCAAGATCGGAGGCGGGTAAGGAGCTGCATGTCAGTATTCTGAGTTTGCATGGCACGGGCATGAGAGTGGGCGTTCAAAGGCTTCTATGTCTTGCGCATTGGCTGGCATTTCCTATTTCTCGCGTCTGAATGGTTTGACTGATCCTAGAAAGTCATTTATTATTGCTAAAGCGATGAGAGGTTGGGAGAGGGAGCAGGCGACTTTAGGTGATTCGTGCAGGCCGATAGATGTGGGTATGTTGAAGGATTTCATTTTGGCGGTCTCAGGCGTAGCTAAGGGTGATTTTGAAGCGGTTTTGTTCAGTTTGGCCTTTGCGCTGGCATTTTTTGGCGCTGTACGGGTTGGGGAGTTAGTAGCAGCAAATAAAAAATCAGCTAACACAGGGTTGCTAATGGGTAATGTGGTAGTTAAGGCTGATTTAATTCTGTTAAAAATACAGAAATCAAAAATGGATCAGAAGGGGGCGTTGGATTTCTGTCCCCTCGCATCTGCCCAGTATCCCTATCTAATAGGTATAATCGGCAACGTCCAAATGGGTGGGCTCAATGGCTTATTCATGAAGATCTTTCCCCCTATCGAAGTTCCAGTTCACAAGTGTCTTCAATAGATGCCTGATTGCTTTGGACGTGCCGATTGAGGAGTACGGCACCCATTCGTTTAGGATTGGGGCAGCAACTTGTGCAGCAGCCTCAGGTTCTTACACGGAGGTGATAAAGCACTTAGGTAGATGGAAGTCTTCGGCTTACAAGAGTTATATAAGGGGCAATAAATTGCAAAAGTAGTGGCACTTCTAGTGAGTTTGTTCTTTGGGAAACCCAGTACCTTATGCTCCTGCCACTAGGGGGGATTGGAGTTCTTTTCACTTTTGCCCTCAAAAAAGGTTTTGTGTCGTTCACCTCCATCTGGGTCGCCTAAACAACTCAGCCCCCCCCACTTTTTTTTCATTCCTGGTTGGTGTTTTGTATTCTTAATACACTCTATTAATGCTTTTGTTATATGATTTTTTTCCCCATCACAGGTTTTACGAAGAATGATTGCCGGGTGTGGATTGTAGGGCATTCTTTTGTGTACTGGGCTAGCAGGCATAACTCTACCTCAGCTCCTTTTAAGGTCTATTGGATTGGCTTGAGAGGTTTCAGGTGGAACGGCCTTTTGGACGTTTTTTGGCAGTCCGAGAGCAAGTGGGGGACCCCTGACTGTTTAATTGTGCATTTGGGTGGTAATGACCTTGGCACGTGTAAGGGGGTTGAATTGATTATCGCCATTAAGCGGGAGTTGAGGTTGATAGTGGCGCGCTGGCCACATGTTAAGCTTTGTTGGTCTGATATTATTCAGAGGATGTTCTGGTGCGGTACCCAAGGTGGGGAAGCCCTAGACAGAGTTAGGAGGAAGCTGAATGCTGCAGTGTCTAGTTTTGTGATTGGTTTAGATGGGTGTGCTATCAAGCACCCTCGTCTTCGCTATGGGGAGGCGCATTTATATAGGCTGGATGGAGTGCACCTCACCGACGAAGGTTTAGAGTTCTTTGTCTCGGATATCCTGGTTTCGTTGGAATAGTTTGGAGGGCTAGGTTTTTCTTTGGTGGCGTTACGTGGCCATTTTGTCCACATCATTGGCGGAAAGCAGTGCTCCTCGGCGGCTCAATTTGGCGCAGCAGAGCTTGCTAACATTTCCCCTTTGAGAGAGTCAAGTCGGTTACTACTTTAAGGGAGAACCAGGTCTTCATCCTAGGGAGAGAGAAGCACTCTGCTAATTAAGGGGAGGTGGTACTACCCGGGATGGCTTGCACACTGGGTGGAAAACTCCACCCCATTTTTGGTAAAGCGAGCAATTATTATGATCTGTAGACCAAGGTAGCACTGCTTTTTCACTTAGTAAGCAGATCGCATTTCCCACAATTGTAAAGGGAAATGTGATCTGACCAAATTTACTAAAATTATATTGTGAAAAAATAACGGGGGAAGACCTGTGATAATGCCACCTGGAGATGGTGTTATCCAGGGTTTCCACCAGGTCCTCGACTCTTGCTCTGTCCTAACAGGCAGAGCAGAGCCTGGAGCCATCCCCTGTGATCAGCTGGCTTTTTTTTCAGATCCGAGTCAAGAAAACTCGAGCCGACTCGGATCTGCCTCGGATCACTCATTAAATCCTTTGCTGGGATTACGCTGCTGGCTCATAACTACATCCCATATACAGTAGGGGTGAGTGGGTTCGGATTTCTGAAATCCGAACCCACCCCGAGCCCCCCCGATCCGAGGCCAATCCGAGTCAGGCTCGACTTTTCCCGCCTGACTCGGATCTGAAATCGAGGCAAAACATCATCATCCCACCTTCCGGGTCTCGCGGTTTTGGATTCTATATAAGGTACCCGCGTCGGCGCCATTTTCTCACTCGGCTGTGGACAGTGAAGAGGGAGGGTGGGAGTTAGGGCTAGCTGGGCTGTGTAGTGTAGTGTAGTGTAGTGCAGTGTAGTGTTGTGCTGTGCTGCACTGTGCTGCTGTTGTCCATAGGGGCTGTGTCCACTCCTCCAGTCCAAAGTCCATAGGGGCTGGCTGGACTGTGTTGTGCAGTCAGTTGTCCATAGGGGCTGTGTCCACTCCAAAGTCCTGTGCAGCGTCCCAGTCCTAAAGAGGTGCTGTAGTGTTGTCCAGGGGGTGGTCTGTCCATCAGGGGTGCTCCCCCCAAGTGCAAAAAAAATTAATATTTTTTCTGTTTTTGTGAATTGTGTGCGCAGTAGCCGCACGTGCATCAACAAAGTAGTGCCAAGCGTGCGCCTGTGTCATAAGTAAAGGGCCAGCTGGCTTGACCATTAAAGGGTGCTGTAACCCCCAAAGTGCACTCCAAACAATATAAAAAAATATTTTCTGTGTTTGTGAATTGTGTGCACTGTGGCTGCACGTGCATCAACAAAGGAGCAGCGCCAAGCGTGCGCCTGTGTCCCATAGGTAAAGGGCCGGCTGGCTTGACCGTTAAAGGGTGCTGTAACCCCCAAAGTGCACTCCAAACAAAATAAAAAAATATTTTCTGTGTTTGTGAATTGTGTGCACTGTGGCTGCACGTGCATCAACAAAGGAGCAGCGCCAAGCGTGCGCCTGTGTCCCATAAGTAAAGGGCTGGCGGGCTCATTTCTTAAAGGGTGGTGTAACCCACAAAGTGCACTAGTCTCCAACAAAAATAAAAAAATATTTTCTGTGTTTGTGTGCGCCTTAGCCGCACGTATATATCAATATAACATAAATGGAGGACCAAACTTTCTCAGATAAAAATAAAATAGGGAAAGATCAAGAACCACTTCCTCCTAGTGCTGTTGCTGCTGCTGGGAGTTGTTCATCATCCCAGAGAGGAAGTAGGAACACCACTACTTTTACTAAACAATTGACCCTCCAACAGTCCTTAGCGAGGAGGATGAAGTACGACAGCAGTCATCCTGAAGCAAAACGTATAACTGAGGCCTTGACTGCTATGTTGGTGTTAGATGTGCGTCCGGTATCCGCCATTAGTGCAGTGGGATTTAGACAATTGATGGAGGTAGTGTGTCCCCGGTTCCAAATCCCGTCTAGATTCCACCTGCATCCTCAAAGCAGCAGCGACAAGCGTGCATCTGTCTGTTAAAGGGTGGTGTAACCCTCAAAGTGCGCTCCACAAAAAATAAAAAATTCTTTTTTTTTCTGTCTTTGTGAATTGTGTGGGCTGTAGCCGCACCAGCATCCTCAAAGCAGCAGCGACAAGCGTGCGTCTGTCTGTTAAAGGATTAGATCGGTGACAGCATCCAAGTAGGCATGTCAGACAGTCCGTACATGTACTGACAGGAAAAAGAGGCAATTTGGAGGCCCCTTTACAAACTGGCTCTATTTTACCTGAGTTGCCCCCCTCCAGTGTGTATTCTGAAAGAGTGTTTAGTGCAGCCGGGAACCTTGTCAGCGAAAGGCGTAGGAGGTTGCTTCCACAAAATGTGGAGATGATGTTCATAAAAATGAATTATCAACTCTTTCAGGGAGACCAGCCTCCAGAACGTACAGAGGGACCTGTGGTGGTGGATTCCAGCGGGGACGAATTAATACTCTGTGAGGATGAGGATGTACACAACACTGAAGAGGGTGAGGAATCGGTGAATGAGGAGGATGAGGACGACATCTTGCCTCCGTAGAGCCAGTTTGTGCAGGGACAGATTAATTACCAGCTTGTTTAGTGGGGGCCCAAACGAACCAATCATTTCAGCCACAGTCGTGTGGCAGACCCTGACGCTGAAATGATTGGTTTGTTAAAGTGTGCATGTCCTGTTTATACAACATAAGGGTGGGTGGGAGGGCCCAAGGACAATTCCATCTTGCACCTCTTTTTTTTCTTTGCATTATGTACTGTTTGCGGCCTAGTTTTTCAAACTGCCATCCTGTCTGCCACTGCAGTGTCACTCCTAGATGGGCCACGTGTTTGTGCCGCCCACTCGTGTCGCTTAGCATAGTCATCCAGCTACCTTGGTGCAACCTTTTGGACATAAAAACACTATTGTGAGGTGTGAGGTGTTCAGAATAGACTGGAAATGAGTGGAAATTAAGGTTATTGAGGTTAATAATAGCATAGGAGCAGAAAACCCCACAAATTCTGTGATTTTAGCTGTTTTTATGCTTTTTTTTCTAAAAAATACAGATCCAAAACACAAAACCCAGAACCCAAAACACGGAAGGGTGGTTTTGGCAAAACCAATCCAGATCCAAAACACGAAGAAAGATCCAGATCCAAAACACGAAAATTGGCCGGTGCACAACCCTAATATACAGTATATTACCATACAGTATTACTGTATGACCTTCATGGCTGAGATTTGTGAAAAAAATTGAATAATTATATGCAATGTTTAAAAGTGTGGGCTATTTCTGCTTGCATATTATGTTACAGTGATGACTCAGGGGCCTTTTTATCAAATAATATTTGCGGGATATTTTCTGAAAACAGCCACAAATATTAAGTATCTTCTGGGTCCTTTTCCGTCGCTCCCAGGTGATACATGTGCCGACCGATGGCCACACATAGCTATACGCTATCACACTGCTTCCAGCTCTTCGCCAGCACAGGCTCTTATCGGCACCTGTCTCCTGGCAAGAGATGATTGGCAAATTGTACATGAAAATATTCATTTTCACTTTGTGAAATGACTGAAAAAATGTTTACCACATCTGCATTAAAAATGCAGATTGTGATAACTATGCCCCTCAGAGCTAGACCAACTTTAACCCTAGACGTTGTGGCTGGTTTACCACACAATGCCCACTGGTTATGGCCACCAAGCTAGCCTCATTAAGCAGCAGCTGACAAGGGGCAAGACAGGCAACAATAGGCTTAGCCAGGGGTCAGGGTAGGCAACACAGTCACTCAAGGATGACTTGTCAGAATAGCAATAGCAAATACTGATAACAAGCAATATGCACGGTTACTGCCTGCCTTATTTTATTTTAAATAGTTTATCTCTTTATAACAACAAAGAAAGATTATGCAACAGGGCAACTGCCTGTCTGCTTTAAGGCAACGCGTTTCATCCTGGGACTTTTTCAAGCTGAGTGCCCACACTGGAGTCCCTCTCTTAAATAGGGAACAAGGTGTTTCCAATCAAGACTTAAATGCAGAACATGAGTGATCACTTGATAGTCTCACATTCATTGAGAGACCAGTGGAATGGTCATTAATAGGTGAAAACAAGACAATAAATGCAGCATAAAAATATATACACTTTGCAAAATTTAGTTTTTAAAAAAAAGTTTTTTCTTTAAAAAAACCATGAAAGATTATTATCAATAAGTGTACATTTAAAAATTATTGGAACCATTTCGAAAGTACAATCCTTGGAATTATTTGTTTGAAAACTTTTGATGATCAAAAGAAAAAAATATATATAAAAAGATAACATATATCAGAAATCATGTACAGTGTTAATAAGGATAGTACTAATATTGGTAATAACTAGCTCTAAGACAATAGGAAAGAGCAAGATAGAAACAAAAGACAATGGGACTAGCTGGTTCAATTTAATAAAAGGGAGATGTCACTTTAGACCAATAATTATATAGATATATAAACACATTAGGATGTGTAGGTGCACACATAATAGTGATGGTAGTGAACGAGATGTACAAATAAACCTATAGGTTTAGCTAGAAATAAATACACGTACAATTGTATTGCGATTAAGAGGTCACAGCCACATTTATTGAATTAGGATTGCAGTTACGAAGGGTGGCAAGAAAAAGCAGTGCGAACCTCGGCCACAGCCACTATAAAGATATTTAAATAAATGGGGTGGCACCCAGCCAGCACAAATCGGATTGGGTGGTACCACTCCCCCTTAATTTTGCATAGCATTAGTCCCTCCCTAAGATGAAGACCATGTCCTCCCCTGAGGCAGAGACACACCAGCCGCTCTCAAAGGGGAAATGCTAATCAACCGTTCTTGCACTACAAGAGGCCGTCGAGGAGTACTGCTTTCCACCAAAGCTTGGTTCAAAGAACCACGTCCTGCCACCCAAAAGTGACGACCTACCCTAAACAACCAAGGCAATAAAGCCCTGCTATGCTGAAAAAACCCAACTGTCCTAACTAGATGCACCCTAAACGACAAAACCCCACTGTCCTGCACTGATACCAGGAAGTATCGGATCGCAGTCACCTCGCCAACCTCACAACTTAACTAGATGCAATTAAATTAATTTTAATATTTGTCTGATACTTGTAATAACCACAACCTTATGAGAAGCAACCATAAACACAAGTAGCACAAACAAACGATTCCCATAATAGAAAAATTAAATAGAGACAACTACAACCAACCCAATCATACTCTATGCGCCGAAACTGAGACCTCTAACCATAACCCGAGCAGCACGAACTATTCATACTCAATAAAAGAGAGAAAAATAGTAGCAGCTACCCTCAGCCCACTGCCTTTCTATGTGCCGAACCCATGACCCCTTAAGGTACCCACTCTCAACACTGCATAACCTAGGGGGTCCAAAAAAACGCAGCAACCAGTCCACCCTTACAGCTATATCACCACAACCAGCCTCTAGCACATACAAATTCCCAGAAGCCAACAAGAGCCTCCTGGCCCAGAAAGTGCAATAGGGCCCCACAAAAGCCAACCCGACATGACTCCCTAGTAAATTGAAATTCAATGAAAACCATACAGTATATCATTAAGTAAATCAATGTAATGAAACACAATATACATAATAAATACTAACAATACCAACTAATGTAATAAATTACTAACATACAATTTAATGTAGCCAGGGGGCGGGGAAACACATTTTGGGTGACCCATATGAACTATGAAGGTGAAAACCACAAAACCCGAGTGAGGGCAAAACTTAATTCCCCCAAAGTGGGGGGTGGCATAAGGTCTTGGGTTTCTCAAAAAGCTTGCAGGAAGAGCATATAACTAGCAAAACAAGGCGCGTTGCAACTAGATTTTAAAAGGCTGCTTATGTAAGGACAACCAAACTTGCAATGGAAAGCCTGAAAGAACCCACAGTCGCTGCACCACATGCCGTTTCTAAAGGACCAAGGGCCTGATTCAGAGCCGCTCACTCGCGCTGTGCGTTCGCAAGCGGCCCGATGTTCTGTGTACGTGCATGCGCACGCTTCATTCTGTGTGTGCACGAACTATACGCTGCGATCACAACCCTCTCGCTCACCCAGCAAAGGCAGCCCAGGGTAATAAGTGACAGGAGAGGCCGTTTGGGGGTGGTAACAGGGGCAGGACACTAATAATGGGGGGGTTGGAGATGCGAACGCAGGCGTGCCTGAGTGTTTCAACGCTGTTTTAGAGGCGTGCATAATTAACAGGCAGCATCATTGTACACGTCACTTTTTTTTACACTCATTATCTCGCACTGCTTGCGGTAGGGTAAAGCTACCTCAAGCACTGTGTTCACATCCGATTGTGCTCGATGTACCAATGTTTTAGTACAGTTCCTGGAGATGACGTGTTGCTGGTGGGTGGCTCTGCCTGTGTGATTGGGCATACGCATACACAAAGTGGCCGCTCACTAAGACATGGTGGGTGTGCTTATGCCTTGGCAAGCAATCGCTTCCTGTGGCGTCACTTTGACAAATTTTCATACACATCTAGCGAGCGTATGCAGATAGTGAATGGGTCTGAATCAGGCCCCAAGTGCATTCCATATGCAACTGATAGCAAAACTATGATACAGTTGACCAAAGGAAACACCCCTCAAGGCTGACGGACATTAGCAAAGCAGAGACACCGTTAAAGGGGGTAGTTCAGCGAGCACATCTTCTGAAGGGCCATAAAGTAGGTGAAACAATAAGATAATCAGAGGTACGACTGAGCGAAACGGACAATACATGAAAATATGATATACCCAACCTACGTTGCAGACAAAGCAGCCCTGGACATGTCAAGCACATACAACACAAGCCACACAAGCAGACTCACTAGCCATCGATATCTGTCCATCATGGAAAACAATCCTGAACAAGAATACATCTGCCATGCTCCAAGGCACTATCTACAGGTGCACAAACTGATGAAATGACAAACCCGTGAAAGCATCGCCTTGCCAACCAAAGTCACAGGACCATGCACAGTAAATGCCATAAAAAGAAAAAGGTACAGACTGCAACAAAATTTTTGCAGACATGCCTACAAATACAAATAACCTGCAATAACCAACAAATCTAAGCAAAGAAACAAGTGACCAATACGTAAAGCTAAGCAAAAATATAATTAACCGATATGTAAATGAGAGGTCTCCCCAAGGTCAAAACACCTACTAAACGAAACCGAAAACTGCACTCAACAAAGCTAAGGAAATAAACAAGCCACCACTATGAAAAGCCAAGTCAATGAAACCAGTAATTGATACGTAAGCCAAGCAAATATACAAGTAACCAAATACCCAAATAACTACCAATCGAATCACAAAACCTAGAAAAATCCACAACCAACCTCAGCTGGGTAAAAGTGAGCAGGAAGACATTGTAACCTACCAACCCGAAACACCACAACATCGTATTCAATATGACCAGTAAAAGATACCAAAACAGCCTAACAAATAATGTTCTGTAACTACTGAATGACTAATGGAACAAACGGAAAACAACACAACCCAAGATCAGTGAAAGAAAAATTACTCATGAATGCTATTGGAAAGTTACAGCTTTTAGACATTATTGATGGACATAAAAAACAGCCAAAACAGCAAAATCAGCTGAATAAAGTCTAAAGGTGGCCATACACGGGACGATTTTTAACACGATTTTGGCAGTTTCTACAGGTTGGACAGACCAATCGTTTGAAAATAGTAATATTTTGAGTCTTCTGCAACCCCAATGCGCGGCCCCACCGTCGTCTAGTTGGATAGCAGATCAGATGGTTTTGCAGAGAGATCTCAACTGATCGTGTACGATGTGATACACTTCTATGCATCTTATCCTATGATCTTAATGATCAATCGTACACCATTTGACCACATCTTATGAAGAATTTCAAGGGAAATCGTACAACTGATCTTACCAACTTTGAATCTCACTGTGTATGGGGGCCTTTACCCAACAAGAAAAGGAACAGAAAGTAAACAGAATATGCTGGAGAAAAAAAAATTAATGTGTATACCAAAGCCAAGTCAGACACTAAGCAGCCAAAACTGAGCCAATTACCAGAAACCAATGAATAGCACAGAGTTCAAATTCAAATCGTGAAAGCTGGAAAATTCCAACTACTAAGTTAAAACACCAGACAAGAGAAAAACGAACAGGGAGTAGTTAGGAGCAGTACGAAGCAATCTCACCAAAGACTGGGAATGAAACCAAGCTGATTACAAGCACGACCTTGTACGTAGCCAACAAAACGTAACTGTTATAACCTCTCATTAATGAATGCCCTTCAGTACCACATTGCCTAAAAACCTCACTGAACCCGACCTTCTCTTGCAAAGTCTCAAAGCTGAACGGGCATCTACTAAAAGCCTGAAAATGTATCATTAGATCCTGCGCACGGAGACACCTCACCAAAGACCCCAAACACTGCCTATGACTCGCTGACCCTTGTTTTATCCATACTCCTACAGCTGCTTCATGCAACCAATTTCAACCACAATCAGAACTGTCATGTTACTTACATGCAGAGCCACACACGGCAGAGTCAGTCCATGTAAAATTCCGTAATAAACACAAGTTAGGTCCAGGACAACCCATCCATGAAGTGTTCAGCGTAACCCAAACCCCCCCCCCCAGCATGACTAGCCCCATATTAGCAAAACCAAGAACCAATCATGAATGTTATTAGTACAAGTGCCATAAATTCTACACAGCCCTGCACTAGGTAAGCAATAAGAAAGCAGACCATAGCACAAGTTCAAAGCATACACACCAAACACAAAATTATCACCACGCAATGAACAGGGGCTGGGGTAATGGGAACTTGAATTTAGCTATCAAGAGTAAGCAGAGGGACGCAGGTTCAGCTCTCAGAGTACCTGCACCAAAGAATGGGCGAGCATACCTGAATAGGACCAAGTATTAATAACAGCATCAGAAGCATAGACCAGATGTCAATAAAACCACCATAACACGGTCCTGAACCCCATTATTACAGCTCCATTGCCGTCAGGGGGCGCAAGGTTACTTCCATAAACCCTAACCGCAATCTGTGTAAAATTGGCGGTAAAAAGCCATGAACCCAATAAAGCCATGTAATGGAAGCCTAGACAATAAAACACCCATGCAGGTGCTACGATCAACCTCTGTAAAGGCGATAAAAACCCTGTGCAAACAACTGATACACAAATCATACAGTACAAGGCCTGTATAAAGCAATGAAAAAATGACTGCAAACGCTTTTAAATAGTGTGCGGTGTTGGCAGCATGAATGCGCTAACATAGTCTCCGGATCCAGATGGGGATGGCCCTACCATGACGACCAAGGATATATGACTTGCCCAAAAGGGGATGTAGCAGTGGGGGCATAATGCTTATAGGCTGCCCCCCTGTCCCTTGAAACCAAAGGGGCAGCATGAGAGCCATGGGCATTTACTACAAAAACTTAAATGGCTGCCAGAGCCATGGGGGGCGGGGCTTTATGGCAGCTCGGAGCGCTGCCAAGCTACAGGGAGGGGGTTAAAGAATACTGCTGGAAGATGCCAGCTGCCCTCCCCCCCCAGTGTGACCCATGGGGACATTATCAATACAAACTAAAATAGCCACCACGACTTGGGGAGGGAGCAAATGACCAGCACAGAGTGCAGTAGTGGTGGGGCCGGGATAGGCCGGGGATGCCCACTTAACTCGCAGGACCCCTGGGAGCCAAGTTAGGACACAGGAGAGATACGCGATCCTGGCAACCCCGGTGGTGAGAAGCGGAGATGCTGCAGTGCGTTGGATGGCTATTAACGCCGGGGACCGCAGAGGTAAGCAGTAGACTGCGCCGGGCAGGAGGGGGAGAATATCTGTGGAACGAGGAATGTCTGTGGCTGAAGGAGGAGGGGGAGGGAGTAGCTGAAAAACCCAGGAGTTGCAGGGAGAAATAAAACCAAAATGTAAGAGGCAAAATATAAAAGAGAGGTTAGAACAGAAATGTGACAGGCAGGGAACGATGATGAGACATACTGTAGGTGGAGGAATGAGAAAGTGACAGATGGCTGAAAAACAGGGGAGGCTGACAGGGAAAGAACAGGAGAGAAAAGGGAGTAAAATGTGAAGTAAAAAAAGAACTGAATAGTAAAAAAATAGTATAGGGATGAAGGAAAGGCAACAATTGTTTGTTCTGTACTGAGGAAATCAAAACTGAAAAAGAGGAAGATGGAAGCTCTTCCTGTATTTTTATAGACTGCCTAACAACCCCTCCCACTCACACCTGATAGGCTAACTAACCCTGACATGCAAAACTTGTAAGCTAAAACAAACTACCCATTTTTAACCCCTAACCGTCTGTCTATCGATCCATTCCATAAAAAAAACCGGGTGCTTATTTCTCCTCACACTTAATTAAGTATTCATCTCTTTTAGCAGAGATGGTGATGTAACAAAGCATGCACCCCCAGGGCCACCCTCAGGGGTGGACTGCCGGGCCTGGAGTCCCAGGCCCGGACACTCTGCCTGTCAACAACTTACTAAAGTAAGTCTGCCAAACTTACTGACAGGCTCGGCCCCGGGGTTCTGCTACCACCAGTGGGCAGCCGCTGCCACTCGCACACACTTTTATATCCCCTCCTTATCTTAACTTTCACTGACAGGCTCGGCTCCCCAGCCGCCTGTGCCCACTGCTATGTCCTCTAACTATCTCCAATCGCCCGCCGCTGCTGCCGTGTATATGGCTGGCTGTAGGAGGCAGGCAGAGAGGATGCTCCCGGCTGATCGATTGTGTTATAGGCTAGCAGCACAGAGCAGCCGGGAGCATCACTCTCTGCCTGCCTCCTACAGCCAGCCATATACACAGCAGCAGCGGCGGGCGATTGGAGATAGTTAGAGGACATAGCAGTGGTAACAGGTGGCTGGGGAGCCGAGCCTGTCAGTGAAAGTTAAGATAAGGAGGGAATATAGTAGCGTGCGTGGGTGACAGCGGCTGCCCACTGGTGGTAGCAGAACCTCGGGGCCGAGCATGTCAGTGAGTTTAAATTTGGCAGTGGGGTAAGTAGTGGGTGGACGGGCCCCTCATTTGTGGGGGGGGGTTTGCTGTGAGGCTCTGTATAATGGGGGGGTGTTGCTGTGAGGCTCTGTATAATGGGGGGAGGGGTTTGTTGCTGTGAGGCTCTGTATAATGGGGGGAGGGGGTTGTTGCTGTGAGGCTCTGTATAATGGGGGCCAGGGGGCCCTGCCTATTTGGTCCGTCCCGGGCCCCAAAATTTCTGATGGCGGCCCTGTGCACCCCTATGTGCACTCATCTTCTGATATGTATCTAAATGGGCTCTTCTGCAAATAAAACACAGCACAGATGGCCAAGTACAAGGAAACAGTGGTAACGGTATTAATATTATAGTTCATAAGGAAGAATCTCTTCAGACTTTTACTCGGCTTTTCAAGGTGTTTTCCTCTCGCTTGACAGTTAGAAGAGCAGAGCAGTATATTGATGCGAAGCTGATGTCATGTGTCTACTTTAATGGGTCTGTGCATGGTTTTGCATTGCGGATGGTACATTTTTGTGGGGATGCAATTTTTTTAACTGGATGATCATGGTCGATCAGTGTAATTTGCAGCCAATCAGGCAGAAATGACCTGAAGAGAGTTGAATATTCTAACAGCTTAAAAGTGTTGCTTTTATGTCTTGGGATTGCAGAGGTTTTGAAACGTGAGTTTTCATTCTGTGGTGGCGATATCCACTTCTTATCAACTATTTCTAGATGTATTAGTAATATAATAGTATAATACATTAATATAATAATATAATACTTTTGTTGGTATACTTTCCATATCCCTGCAATTGGGATTCCGGCGGTCAGAATGCCGGGGCTGGAATCTTAACACGTGTCAGAACCCCGACCCTGGCATCCTGAGGGGGAGGGTTAGCATACCAACCGACAGGTGTCAGTATGCTAACCCTGTCAGGATGCCAGTGCTGAGATTTTGACCGCTGGGGTTATGAACGCTGGCATCCCATTCCCAACCCCTTTGTTGTACTCGGGAGAAACACAAAAATGTTACATTAATCTGGGCATATATGTGTAATAGTAGGAAATCCCTAAATCGATTTCTTTACTTTTGTAAACCAAAGTTTAGGCGGGATGTATCATACATCACATATTGCATGCGATAGCAATAGCAATGTTTACAAACGCTGTATGCATGAATAATTGCAAATATAATCATCCAATAAGAGCTGCACTTTGCATTGTGAGGACTTCCAGGTGTATGACCCGGGAGTCCCACTGCGAATGCTCGCCCGTCGGCCTTCGGATCCCTCTCTGGAGAATGTTGCGAAAAGAAGCCCACAGGCTTCATTTATAGATGGTGTTGCCTTTTGGGTACGATCTCCAGCAAGTTTCATTTTCCAGAGCTTTGCACAAATAGGGAATGTGTCAATCTTCCGAAAACTTCAGTTTTCAGAGTTTCGACTGCATTTTACCCTTAATCCCGCCCTTTACCTGCCTGCCATTAACTGTGTGGCCACAGGCAGCCATGTGCAATATTGTACATACATGGAAACCTGACCCCTGGCCCAGCTACCTACAGATGTGTCTTTTCTTACTTTTGTTTCAGTTGTGCCAAATAGCCACTCTCGGTGTGCTAAGTCCTGCGCGACTCATAATTAAAACACACAGAAGCAATTAAAACTACATTGCTAGCTTACGTTGATCAATTGGATCTATGACATTTGTATATCTGTGTGCGACTGAGTCTGAATCTGTGTGAAAAGGGCTCCGATGCAGCAGCCGCCAAGTTCTTTTGTGTTGCATCTGATACTTTGTACGTGTGTAATACCAATTCCTATGCCTATGGGGCATATTCAATTGTGTGCGAGAATAGCAAAAAACTCATATCTGTGAGGTTTTTCCTGCAGGTGCGGGTTTGTTGCTATTCTATTAGGTGTGTGTTTTTTTAAAAACACGCACCGGGATTTTTCACGCACCTCCTGAGCAAGTGTCATTTTTCCTTCAATCGAAGATTTTAGGAAAAATCACCGAGACTTGCTCTGACACCCCCGTGGCTCCCCCCTTTAGGACTAATTAAGCAATTGGAAGTATCCAATTGTCGGGAGCCGGCTCTTCTGCAGCAGGGTGAGTATCTCAGTGTGTGTGGTGTATGTAAGTGTGTATGAGTGAGTGTGTGTGTGTGTGAGACACCCGGTGCGGTGTGTGTGGCCCCCCCGGAATGGGCGCTGGGAGAACTACATCTCCCAGCAGCCCTTGCTCCTCCCATCAGCCCCCGGGACTCCCAGCAGCCCCCTCTCCAGTAAGAATAGAGAGGGGAAGCCACTGGGAGCCGCAAAGACCCCCTGCCAGGTAGGTGTATTTCTTTTTTCCTTTTTCAGAGCTGAAAACCCTGCGACCACTATTTTTTAAATTGAATACCGCGGGTAGCGGGAGCGCGCATACCCGCGGTATTCCGGAATTGGGAGAGAGGTGCGCGAGGTTTTTAACTAGCTAAGGGGTCTATTTACTAAGCAGTGTTAGGAGACAGAGTGAAAAGTGATAAGGTGCCAGCCAATCAGCTCCTAACTGCCATCTCACAGGCTGTGTTTGAAAAATGACAGTTGGGATCTGATTGGCTGGCACCTTATCACTTTTCACTCCTAATCCTCACGCCAAATTGTATATGCCCCTTAGGCAGAGTAACAATTTTACTCTCGGCAATTACTAAATAGCATTGATGGAAAGCTCTCAAAACAGTGTATAACACTCATATTACGATTTTAATAAGTAAGGCTGTCTTCTGGACAATGCTTTTATTGGTTAGCCACTAAAATCCAGCCTCTGTGTCGATCTTATTCATAAGCTGAAACACTAAACAGATAGGAAACTGGTATTTTTTCCCCAGAAAGTTGCAACTCTGAAAGTCATCTGCAAAACTCAGTTTAAAAATGTATTAATTCTCATGTTGCAGTAAGTTTAAGCCTCATCTTTCCCAGACTGGCCAAGCATGGCTTAATTTTTCTGTGCAATATATTACACACCAGTTACCAAGTGTAAATATTTAAATGCCTTGAGATTATGCAAGTCCCAATACATTAAACTTGATAGTATTGTAACTCCATTTCAATTAACAATGACGGCCTTGTAAACCTGGCTTGCTAAAGTGATAATATGCTGTCAGTATGAGCTTGGTCTCCGTGCTGGAGGCACTGTTAGGAGAATATAATTTGCTGCTGAATTTGAAATACATTCCTTATTCAACAAGACTGGAAGCGTTAGTGTTGAAGAAATTAGCAGCTCAGCCTTTATTTGTCAGCTGTCCTGATTCTCAAGAATAGTGCCAAATTGTATAGTATATTCAGGCAAATTTTTATCCCAGACATTCCTTTTTAAGGAATCATTTATTAAGGTAGTGCTTCTATTTAAATAGTATGTACTTAATTCTAAAAACTGGTCTATAGGTAAAGGAGAAGAAGAGAAGCAGTTGCTCCTAGCAACTGATTAGATTCTGACATTTATTCTAGTTCAGTCTACAAAATTAAAGTGCATGTCTGGTTGCTATGGGCAATGCCACATTTTGCAGACAATTAGTTATTTTGTATAAGGTATGATTTGTCAGACAACTAGTAAGTACTGTAAGCCTTTATTATGTCATATATTACTCAGTTAGTTGTGGGTTACATGTCCTATGTTCGCAGGCTAACATTTCACGTGATATGGAAGAAATTGCGTACCAATTCAGACTTTCTTTCATTTCAAATGTATGCTATTCACTCACAGTGCTGCCCTTTCCCTCTCTAAACAGTATAATTTCAAGACCCTTATACTTTTAAATTAAGTGACAAAGCTGCTTAGGAAAATAACAGCAGCCACAGCTCCAGGTCAGCAGCCAATCATCCGATCCTGCAGATGAGTCCCAGTTAATAAGATCAAATTCAAAACACAGAATGATCTCATTGGCCACTACTAGTCTGTCAGCTTCTAATGATTGGTCCTGTGATTGGTCCTGTGTCCATGACAGACTAACTGCGGCTGCTTTTAGTGGGCTAAACAGCTGCAGCTAGTTCCCGAGCCCCCTGCTCGGGAACTAGCTGCAGCTGTTTAGCCCACTGTTTAGACTTCCTGCCTGCCACCTCTCTACACTCCAATCTGTCCTCAGTGCTTCCTCTCCAAATGTACTACATCTGCCTCCCCTCTCCTACACTTGCTCCCTTCCCCTTCAGAACCTAGTTCAAACTGCTCACACTTACTTACAAAGCTGTCACACAATTTTCTCCTATTTACATCTCTGACCTTTTCTCCCTTCACACTCCCACCCACCCACTTTGCTCCAACCACAGAATGCTGCCTCTCCTCCCAACTGATTGCTTCCTCCCACTACTGCTGCCTGCAAGATTTTGCCCGAACTGCTCCTTACCACTGGAACTCTCTCCTTATTAAACTGTGCACCTATCTACAAAACTTTAAATGGACTTTCAGAACCCACTAGAAAAAAATGACATACCTTGCTGTGCTACTATATTGTTCCTGCACACTTTAACTCATGATGGTAAAAACTAACAATAAAATTAATCATTATAATAATAAGTGCAGATTTTATTATGATATGGTGGTTCCGGCTTGCACTTTACTAATGGAGTACCTGTCCCGGTAACTCAGAAAATATACATCTGGGTGAATAAAGGTTTCTTATTGCCATGAATTGTGGTGTTCAGGAATCTTTATTTTTGAGTGCTGGCTGAAAATATTAATTAAATATTATGTATATATATTAAATTATAAATATATTAAATAAATAAATATGCCCCCATGTCTTATTATCTGTTTTTTTCCAACTGGTAATGATTATAAATTAATTACATTAGTTTGCAATTTTCTACCCACTCATTGGCCCTAAGCATGACAGACATTCTGCTGTTCCCCCGAGGAGACAGTGTTTTGGATATTGCTAGTATGCAAATGATGCTTTCACTTTAATTGATCACACACAGCCGGGGACATGTTACCTGCCCTTCAGGTAAAGAAAAAATTGGTATTGCACAAGTCAATCTCCCACAAAGATGACATAGGACTTTCATATACTTGTTGTCGGGCCTTATATGCAACAACAAGTCATCAACAATTGCATCATGAGGCATTCCAGGCTGCTAAACATGGCATCTTAGGCAAGAGATGGTTGTGTGTGGTGCAATGAAATGAAGAATGTCCTAGAGATATCAAGGCTATGACCAAATAAGTTCCCTCATGCTCAAGCAGTCTACTCGGGTGGCCCACAGATTATAATCTTGGTTCTGAAGTGTCACCAAAATGATGGCCTCAACTTGTGTTTTCAAAAACATTCTGATTTATTATGTGGGCAGCTATGATCTACTGTAGATCTAATAAGCGATTGTTTTGTTATTTGATCTGTAATAAAACCTTTCATAGACGCATCCAGTTTTGCTTCAGCCCCTTTGCCTCTGGAGCTTTTTGGGCAGGGCACATTCCAATATCAGCATTAGTGATTCTTTTATGTGGGATGTTCTCAAGATCCAGATTGCGGGGATTCTGGCGTTCAGAATGCCGGCGCCGAAATACCGACACTTGTCAGAATCCTGGCGCCAGCACCCCGACCGCCAGAATCCTGAAGGTAAGTAGCGGGGTTGGGGGAGGGTTAGTGTTAGGAGTTAGGGTTAGGCACTTAAAGGAGGGTTAGGGTTAGCCACTAGGGGGGAAGGGGGAGGGGGAGGTTAGTTTTAGGCACTAGGGTGGTAGGTTACGGTCAAGCACCAAGGAGGGAGGGTTAGGGGCAGGGAGAAGAGGAGGGTTAGAATACTGACCGAGGAGTGTCTGTATTCTTCTAACCCTGTCGGGATGCCTGCATCAGGTTTCTGACTGCCGGGATCCCGAGCGCCGTCATCCCGTACCCATCCCCTTTTATGCAGTACCCCCATACATTAAACCTTAGAAGTGTTATACCATTGGCCTGCTTACTCCTTCTGGCATAGCAAATAAAAACAGCCAAAGAACTGTTTTGTTATTTTTAAATTGAAATTACAAGAAAGTGAACTAAATGTGTGTATATTTTTTTCCTAGACACCCCCAAGAAACGATGTTGTAGTTCTTGCTTTGACATTAATACACTCTCATAAACAACAGAAATGGCAATTCTACTGTATGTAGAGATTATCATAATAAAATCTGCACTTATTATTATAATGATTAATTTTATTGTTAGTTTTTACCATCATGAATTAAAGTGTGCAGGAATAATATGGTAGCACAGCAAGGTATGTCATTTTTAAAACTAGAAATCATCTTACCAAATCAAATTTGATCCAGGGTGGGGGAGATACAGAGCCGAATTAAGGGTGGGGGGGACGATACCTCGGTCACGCCTTTTTCAGGGAGTTTCCCTAGGCTGGAGGGTGGGTTGGCTGATAAGTGAGGAGGGTCAGATGATGACTGGGGGTGTGCTGGACAAAACATGGTGGCGGGCCAGACGACAAGTTGGGGCAGGCCAGAAGACAAATGTGGATGGTGCTGACAAGAGGAATGGGGATAGGTCCCCCAAAGGCTTAATCTGGCCCTGGGTAGATATGTACAGTAGAATCCCTAGACAATAACTGAAAGGGGGGCATAATGTTATAAAGAGGAGTTTGTACTCTTTCAAATAACGGTGACTCCACATGTGTTTGTCATAGTTGTCGACAATTTGGCTGCCAGGTCGGCACAGTGGGGGGCGTGAAGAGGGGCGTGACACACATTTGGGGGCGGAACTGGGGTGTGTGGATGCACGATCACATCATCACAGCCCTGCTTCCGTTTACACAATGCCGGGATTATGCAGCAGGGGGTAGGGCCACAATGGCACGATTCAGCACGAATCGAATCACTGGTTCCCACCCAACCACCCACTTGTATTGTATAACTGGACGGCTGCCGGGGTAAAGTGGATGCTGGCAGAGAGGTGCGGGCAGTCGCGACTGGCCAGGAGACTTGCCCACTCTTCCAGGAGGTCGGGAGCACCACTCGACTTTTGGGAGCCTCCTGGCTGATCCGGGAGAGTAGGCAAGTATGGTACCGGGTGCGAGCCCTGAAGGGGGCACCTCCTCCATTGTCACTCAGGTCCCAGCCGTTCCACCTACTGGCAGCGCTTCTAACTAGTAGTTCCAAAACGGAGAAGGAGTCGCTGAGCTGAGCCAATCAGCGGCGCTCCTACTCCACCCTGTCTGCTCTGCTGCACTCTGTGGTCTCTCTGGTCGCGTGACCCTGTGCCTGCCCCTTCTGAGGAGCCGAGACTCTGACACTGCAACTTGTCACCGGGCAGCGGCTGGCGCTGACTGCAAGAAGCGGGTTCCGGGAAATCAGCGCAGCCGCTGTAACTGACTGCGCCGCAGGGAGAGTGGCCAGGACCCGGAAGAGAGACTCTGAACGCTTTTATATTAGGTTTTAAGTATGGTACCACTATGGGGGCAATAGGGCACATTAAGTACACTCTTTCATCTATGGGAAACTTATGTTTTCCAAAGATGTTATGTTAGTGCAGGGTGATATTGTCTGGTGATCACAAGACAATAACTAACACAGAGCCACAACATTTGAAAGAGGGGATTAGTTGCCTTACAGACCTTGTTTAAAAGCTCACCTTGGTTGCGTGGCTATAAATCAGGAAAATTTATGTTGTCTAAAAGCCTATGATTTACCTCTGGTTGTGGATAAGTGCTGGTCGCATGCTATTTTATGGCCCAGATATCCCTGCAGAGATTTTTATTCTTGTTTATTGTTGTCCATTGTTGTATGTGTTTTATACTTGTCCAGATGGGGCAAAGGTTAAAAAATAAATCACAAGGTATCTGGATTGCAGGATGCGTCCAGCTGGAAAAGATCAGTTCCCTATACAGCATCATACCTGTGTGGAAGTATGTAGTGAGGATGGAATGAGTTAATAAGAGTGGAAAAATACTGCAGTTTCCTTTGTGTGGGAGTCTGGATATGAAGGTGCCAGGAAATTTACATAACAAACTTGAAAGAAAGATTAGAGAGTGAATGTGAAAGAGAGGAATTGTTAGTTCAAGTAGTACGAAAAAGCATGTAGAGTACGTCATTCAAATTCAGGTTTATGTGCAGACCCCTGTAAGACCTCTCTGTAGCCTAGTATAACCTCTTATCCATTGCCCCATCCCCCATTGGTGAACCTAGTGACTATGGCGGAGATGAATCAAACCTTTTATCCTGCATTGAAGCCAAACAGTCACCTTTACCAAGATGGCTGCCAGGACATGTTACTGTGAATGCCCGACCCTGTACCCTTGTGCCGCATTAGATGGTGCAATGAGTACTGCAAGGACATGCAGCACATGTTCTCCCGGGGTGTGAGTACCGTGGTTACCACTGCATTCTCTGTTTAAATATACAGATGTGTCCTCATGTATCCTTGCCGCTGCTGCAGAAAATCGCTGCATGCGTGGAGCGTAAACGTGCCACATTCACACCCGCGATCCTTAGGATCGCATGGTGTGAAGGGTCCAGCAGCTAGCGTACTGTGCCATGCACGGCAAATCGCACGGAGCGATGTGTGCGCACATTTGCCGCATTGGCAGCAACGATGTGAAAGTATGCATCTGTACCACGTGCTCTGTGTATTACCACTGTTACATCCGTTACTGCTGTTGTAATAATAATAATAATATTAATAATAATAATAAACCTGCATGCTTGTTAAAGACAAGCTGTCCACCCTAAACTTCATTTCACAATTTCGCTGGTGCCTATTCAAGTCAAATTCACAGAGTGCAAATGCATTGTGCAAAATAAAAGAGGGACTGTAATAGTGACAGTAACTCGATGCCTGCAACTATGGGGCATATTCAATTGAGCGCGACGTTTAGCGAGGAAAAAATCTTGAGCCCCTCGTGCCCAAATTTGGATTACCGCGGTTATGTGTGCTCCCGATACCTGCGGTATCCAATTTAAAAAAAGTGGCCGCAGGGTTTTCAGAGCTGAAAACCCTGCGCAGTGTAAAAAAAAATAAAAAAATTAAATTAAAATTACACTTACCTGCCCGGTGGTCTCTGCGGCTCCCGGTGGCCTCCCCTCCATCTTCTCACAGGGGAGGGGGCTGCTGGGACTCCCGGAGGCTGCTGGGAGGCACAAGGGCTGCTGGGAGATGTAGTTCTCCCAGCGCCCATTACGGGGGGGCATACCTACACTGGGGGGAACACACACACACCAGGGGTCACACACACACTCACTCACTCATAAAAACTCACACACACTGATATACTCACCGCTTCTGCAGGTCCTGACGCTGGATGCAGAAAACAGCACTTCGAAAGGTGAATATTACTGACTAATTAAGCTAATTGGAAATTTCCAGTCACTTAATTAGTCATTAGGAGGGGTGCCACCTTAATCCCAGAGCATTCCTGACCTATTTGACTAGCAAAAATCTTGCAGGAAAACCCTATTCTCGCCCCAAGTTAATTTGCCCTTATATGTCTTAGGGGTCTATTTACTAAGCAGTGTTAGGAGACAGAGTGAAAAGTGATAAGAAAGTGATAAGGTGCCAGCCAATCAGCTCCCAACTGTTATTTTTCAAACACAGCCTGTGAGATGGCAGTTAGGAGCTGATTGGCTGGTACCTTAACACTTTCTTATCACTTTTCACTCTGTCTCCAAACACTGCTTATTAAATAGACCCCTTAGACACAGAAAAGTGAAACATCCAGAGTTGGATTTTGCCTAGGGGCTGTGAGGCTGCAGCCCCCCCCAGTAAAATCCGCCACTTTAGTGTAAAGTCTCTACACTACTGTGACTGGCAGTGGCTTCCTATTGGACTGCCAGTCCGGGCTGCTTTTAGCAGAGAGCGGCTTCCAGTAGGAAGCCGCTACTCTGCCTTTTCACCAGCCCTAACCGGCTCCTAGAGCTGCAGACGATGCAGCCCTTTGGAAGCCGGTTACATGTGCATGCGTGGCTCCCAGCCGCTAGTGTGCATGCTCCGGTCCCAGCACCTGACAGATTGACCCTGGGACTCGCATGAAGAGGTGAGTGACCCTCACGTTTTCAGTGGTGGCAGCCTCCCTCATCTAAGAGGGTAGGAGCCGCCGCTGGTAACATCCAGAAACTCCTTGTTGGAATGGTGACAGGAATAACCATGAGTAACACAGACAGACCGACATGCAAGAGCTGTCTAATGGGTAAGCAAGCCTGTTGTCCCTTTCCAAAATTAGCAACCAGAGCTGAAGCACCCCTAGCATTAGTGCACACAGATGACTGTGGCCCGATGGAGGTGAAATCGATAAGTGACTACAGATACTTTCTAACGTTCATCGATGACTTCACAAGAATGACACATGTTTACTTCATTAAAGCAAAGAGCAAACTATTAACTAAAATTGCAGAATACAATAGATCAGTAGAAGCTTAAACTGGTCAAAGGATAAATGTCTTCAGATCTGACAATGGTGGAGAATATGAAAAAAGGAATATAACAACCTTTGAATAAATATGGAATTGAGCATCAACTAACAATTGTGTACACGCCAAAACAGAAAGGTGTAAGTGAGCGTGACAACCGCACAATTGTGCAAAGAGAATGGTCTTTGCTGCATGACGCCAACCTAGAAAAAAAAGCAGTGTCTACAGCAGTCTACCTAAAGAAATGTGCACCCACAGCTGAAGTACAAGGCAAAACACTTGTATAAGCGTGGTCTGGAAGTAAGTCAAGCATCAATCATTTCTGAGTATTTGGATCCAAGGCATATGCTCACATACCTAGGGGCCCATTTATCATTTTAATATTAATAACCTGATTTTGTGGAATACCCACAAATATTAATTATCTCCCAGATGTATTATGGAAGGATTGCAGTAGATATCTCCAATGTCAACAGCCACAACCCCCATAGGTTAACTTCCTATTAGAGATAAGCAGTTTGGATTCTGTGGAATCCGAACTGCCCCGAATACAGGGGATCTGAGTCCAGGTCGGGTGTTTCCATATGAATTGGATCCCACTTCGAGGCCGAACGTCATGCTCCGGATGTCGAATTCTCGCAAGAGTTGGTTTCTATATCAGGTGACGCGACCTTGACTCAGCTCCATTTCACTCGCATGCTGCACACTGCTCTGCTCATTAAAGTGTCCAGACTGTGACTACTTGGGCTGTAGCCCACTTTGTATACAAGTACTGTGACTCTGCTGGCCGTACTCCACTGGGTGGGTGGGAAGGCCCAAGGACAATACCATCTTGCACTACCTTTCATTTCTGCCACTGCTGTGTGGCAATATTTCATAGATGTGCTTTAAAGTGCTGTGTCTGTGCCACTGCTCTGTCGCTTAGTAACCATCCAGCTCACTGCAGACTTTGGCCAATAATGGTGAAAACAATATTTGTAAGCTGTGAGGTGGTCTAAAATGACTGTAAATTACTGGAAATTAATGTTATTGAGGATAATAATACTCTAGGAAAAAAAAAAGCCCATCGCGACCAACGGGCTTGCGATGGAGACCCTGCGGTAGGGTCTCGCTGCTGCAAGCCCTGGAGTGGTTTTGGCTCTATCAGAGCCAAAATCACTCCCACTGACATCACTAGTGATGTCAGTGGGGCCGACTTCAGACGGTAGGCGTTCCCATGGGAACGCCTCCGTCTGGCAGGCACGCCCACCAAAGGGGGCGTGCTGTCAATCAACATCGACAGCACGCCCCCTTTGGTGCGAGACCCGGAGCGACGGAGAGCCAGTCGCTATCCGGGTCTCGCGCATGCGCACGACGGAGCTCCCTCCGTCGTGCACATGAGCAGTGGGGCAACATCGACCCGCTTTCGAGCGTCCTGCGCTCGCGAGCGGGTCTGAATGACCCCCTAAATCCAAATCCAAAACCAGTCAGGGTGGCATGGTAAATCCAAAGCTGGACGACGAATCAGAGCCAAATCCAAATCCAGCAAAAATGGTCCGGCGCACATCTCTAGTTTCTAGAGGGGGTACGATGCTGTCAGATTTACCGAGCTCTGGAATGGGAAGCATTCTGGAGTACGGTCCCCGCAACTAATGCCATCTTAAGATGATGTTAGCTGCTGTAGCCTGAGGGCTGCTCTTCGCAGAAATTACTGGGAGAGGGTCCCGGAGGAATCTTCTCTGGCAATGGCCGCCACGCTCATGTTCCTGTGGATGCTCTTTGTAACATTCCCGGCGCAACTGCAATGTGATCACTTTAATTTTCCTTTTAGTTTGACAAATGTATTGTTGTCCACGTTAGTCTAACTAAAAGGTAAGTCAAAGTGAGATTGTGGAACATATAACATCAAGAAAAAGGCATGAAAACCCATAGTTTGTCACAACACGTTTCAGAATGCTATATTAAACACCTTAGTGGCCTTAAATTTGTGGGAATCCAGAAGGTATCCTGTGAAACCACGAGGTGTGATTAAAGCTTGAAGGCACTTGTGGTCCATCGCCCATTTCTGTGTACCCTGAACTGTCATTGTTTTGATGCCTTTCAGTTTAGAATTATTTATTGTTTCTATTTGTGCATGTTATTTTATGCAGTGCATATTTATGTTAGTTGTTCTACAAGTTAGACAAGTTATTCTTAAATGTTGGCAGGTGGCGTGTTTAATTCAGATATGGGTTAAAGCAAAGTCATTGTGTGCTGGTGCCCTGGATTGGACTTCTGGGCACCTGCTCCACAGGGAGCCAACTGTCACAAACCGCCATGGGGGAGAACACAGGATCAGTATGAGTCGGTTCAAATCCCGACAGCAGAAGCCTGGCAGTGAAGAACCCGACAGGTAAGTATTATTTCTATTTACTATCCTAACCTCCCCCCCCTAACCCTCCCTTAGGGGTGCCTAACCCTAACCTCCCCCCCAAGTGCCTAACCTAAGCCCCCCTCTAAGTGCCTAAACCTAACCCCCCCTTCCCCGCAGCCTAACACCAAGTCTCCGGGGGGGGGTACCTAACCCTAACCCCCCCGGGGGTGCCTAACCCTAACACCCCCTTCCCCTAGCCTAACCCTAACCTCCCGGGGGTGTGCCTAACCCTAAGTCCCCCCCCCGGGAGCCCTTAACCCAACACCCCCCCCCGCGGCTGTCTGCACCTGGCGTCCGGCTTGCCTTTAATCGGTAAGCCGGTTGTCGGGCTCCCGGCATAGGTCTAATGATAGGCGTCGGGATTTCGACGCCTGTCATTAGACACTTGCCTGGATTACACAGTCGGGATGCCGATGGTCGGCATTTAGACCGCCAGCATCGCGACTGCATACCGAGAACACTCAGCACCAACCACCATGAGGGAAGGACACACACAGAGTTAAGACATCATTTTCCCACCTATAACAATCTGGCTGCTGCCCTTAATCTGTCCAATACTAGCTACAACACAGTGGGAATATTTAAGGGTATATAATCTAAGTTTCCAACTGCATTGGTGTGTTCATGGATTGGTGATTAGGAACGGCACTTCCATCACTTGTGTATGCTGTACCTGCAAAGAAGTGCACCTGTCTGGTGATTATACTGTATATCCACATGTCTGTATTGCCAGCTATAGAATAAACCACTTTTTGATAACATCAATCTGCCTAGGTGATTTAAAAGAACTCACTAGGGCGCGTGGCCCTCACATCTCCACACACTGAGAGAGGCGAGTACCTTGTGACTGCACTGAAAAACATGCAAAACCAAATGGATATACCGTATATCCTTAAAACCCTTAGGGGTCTATTTACTAAGCAGTATTAAGAGACAGAGTGAAAAGTGATAAGGTGCCAGCCAATCAGCTCCCAACTGTCATTTTTCAAACACAGCCTGTGAGATGGCAGTTAGGAGCGGATTGGCTGGCACCTTATAATTTTTCACTCTGTCTCCTAAAACTGCTTAGTAAATAGACCCCATAATCCTTCAGGACTGAATATTGACATAGAACTAAATGCTTTCCTCTAAACATCATACACCTATAATACACAAAAAGGAAGGAACAACATGATATATAATTTTATTAAAAGTTTTATTGTCGTTTAGAATTTAAATGAGTTCATGAATTTGATGGACCTTATTAAATTAAGCACATGCTTACCGAACATTTTAATTCAATTTCAGTGATTAATATCTGTTTTTTAATTTACAAGCAATTAAGTTTTTAGTATAAATAGAATGCAGTGGCACCAACCCATATCCTTGAAAAAGTAACCGGAGAGGTATGAAACGTGTTGGAGGCTTTAGAGAGCATCTTGTGACATCATCACTAGCTGCCCGACAGTCCACCTGTAGCTGGACGCACCATCTCTAACCCCAAATGGTTGCAGCCACAAGAGGAGGTACCACTGAAGCCGCAGACACAGGAAGAACAGGTAGGGACAGTGCAGGGCATTTTAGGATAACTTCTGACTCTCCACCATCGGCAGTACTGACAGCGGGAAATCTTGGAGCAGAGCACATCCGGTTCTCCACATAATTGTTTAGAAGAGGTATAAACAATAATTGTCTGTCTATAAAAAAGAAGGCATTACTAACGTTTTAAGTGACCATTTGATGGATTTTTGTGTAAGTTAGTGCTCGTATCACGCCATATAAGTACATGGATTGTACTCAAGAGTCCAAGCCATTGCAATAGTCAAGAATAAATGGATCTTCTATATCCATTTATTCTTGAAATACAAATACAAATGAAACCATTACTCATTATAAAGCCAGTCATGTCGCAAAAGGATATACACAGAAATCTGGGAATGATTACAGTGAGATCTTTCCTGCAGTGAGTTACAGGACATTACGTTTAATCATTGCCATATCTGCCATGCATGATTCATTGCTATACAAATTAGAATTTGACTCAGCTTTCTTAAATGGAGCATTGCTAGAAGAGATTTACATGGTACCTCCCGAACACTACTGTGAAAATATGTTCCAAGAGGGAGAAGTCTGTTTACTAAATAAAGATTTGTATGGCTTAAAAGCAAAGTGGTCGCGTTGGTACATTAAATAAAAAACAGTGCTGGCTAGAAAAAGGTTAATATTTCATATAGACGGTGTTGTTATAAAAATATTTTATTATATTGTTATCAATTAAAATCCAAAATGGTATTGTGCAAGAAAATAAATACTGTAAAAATTAATGATAAAATATAAAAAGTTCCAATGTGTGCCAAAAAAGGAAACATACACCAATCGGTACATTAAGCTAGATGCTGTACTTCTTGAAATTGACTTTGTACTTTATAACACTGATCATTGTCGCTACCACTAGTACATAGAGCAGAAATTGTCCATCATTGTAGTATATGTGGATGTTACTAGCAGGCCAAGAGCAGCACATACCAAGTATGAAGCTGAAAGACCTAGGACCTGCACATCACTTATTAGGGGTTAGTTGCAGAATCCTGACAGCGGCAATAAGTAATATAACCCTCTCCCTCTCCCCCCTAACATTTCCTTAGTGATGTCTAACCCTAACTTCCCTGGGGGGTGTCTAACCCTAACCTCCCCCCAAAGGTGCCTAACACTAACCCCCCTCCCTGCAGCCTAACCCTCCCCAGGGGGTGCATAACCCTAATTTGCCCCTGGGGGTCCCTACACCTAACCCCCACTTCCCCAGACTAACACGCATACTTTCCCCGGATTCTTCATTCAGGATTCCGGGATGCCAACGCCGGTATCCTGATCCCCTTAGGGATAGCGGCATTGGCATTTTGCAGGCCGGACGGCATCCAGTCCTCTGGCATATTCCCTACATCCCCTTCTTAGGACTAAGGATTTCAAAAAGCTTTGAGACAGGAGCAATCCCTATTGATCAGCAGACATACATTGAAGCAATACATTGAAATATAGAATGTCAAATGCAAAACCAATTTGTACTCCCATTGACAAGAGCACTAAACTAACCAAAGCCATGTCGACCACAAGTGAAGTAGAGTTAGAGGACATGAGAAATGTACCTTATCAAAGCGCTATTGGAAGTTTAATGTATGCCAGTGTAATAACTCATCTAGACATCACACATACTGTGAGCTAGGTGAAACAATTTGCTATTAACCCAGGGAAGTAACATTGTACAGCAGTTGAAAGAATCTTCAAATACTTGACAGGCTCATTTTCCTTAAAGCTTACATTTTCCTTACTGGAAATTCCACATTGAAATCTTTCTGTGATGCCATCTGGGGATCAGATGAGGATGACCATCATTTCTACATGGGATATCTACAGTATTTGTATTAGCACACACAGCCATCCGTTGTATAAGTAAAAAGCAATCCAGTGTAGTTCTATCAACCACTGAGGAGGAATACATGGCACTTATAGAAGAAGCTAAGGAAGCGCTATTTATTTACTAAAGTGAGAGGTTTTGGAAGTAGAGATGTTTCCCATAGTAACCAATCAGATTTTTCTTAACATTTAAGTAGCACCTTCTAGAACTGGGGTAGCCAACCTCTGTCCTCGAGAGCTACTAACAGTTCACGTTTTCCAGACCACCTAGCAGGAGCACAGGTGAATTCATTACTCACTAACACATTTGAAAAGATCCACAGATGGAGCTAATTATATCACTTGTGATTCTGTGAGGAGACCTGGAAAACATGCACCGTTGGTAGCTCTTGAGGACCAGGGTTGGCTATCACTGTTATAGAAGATAATAGCTAGAATCTGATTTGATGCTATGGGCAACATCTCCACTTCTAAAAACTCTCACTTTAGTAAATTTGCGTCTTTGTGTGAAATGAATCTTTTAGATTAGGATGAGACTATAAATGTGGAATGTGACAACAGAGGTGCAATTGACCTATCGTACAGCATCAAGCTCCACAGATGATTCAAGCACATTGCTATTAGATAAACACAATACTTGCAGTTCCCCGCGCTCCTCTGAGGTAGGTAGCAAATCTTAAAAAGTATATAAATGAAAAAGTTCCCTCAGAATGAGTTCTATAACGTTCCTTTTCACAGTCTTTCTTATGTTCAAATGATACGCACAGTCAATGTATCAAAGTTCCTGCCAACTAACTCATGGCTTTTCAAGGCAAGGCAGTCACCAAACATAGCTTCTATCAGTATGATGGAAGCTATGGCCCTGATTCAGACCCGGACGCAAGTGGCCGATCGTACGTTCGGCGTACGTGCCGAAATATGTAAATTTAAGTGCTCGCACGTAATTTCGAACGCACCTAAAATTCCACCCCAAAGTCTACCGACCCCTCCTCTAGCTAACGAGCGAGCCAAATAGCGAGCGTACATCCCCAATGTGGCTTGCAGGGAACGTACGCACAAGTACAAACCGGAAGTGGGCCTGTCAGATTCCGATTACCTGCTCGTTTATTCTGCCTACCTCCTTCAATCGTATCATGCCAATCAATATATCAATTAGCTTAATTGCTCTTCACATGTGTTCTTTTTTTTTTTTTTTTTGAATTGCAATAAACTTTACTCTTGTCCGTGTTTGTGTTTACCCGCAGAATACGTACGGTTTAAACAATAGCTTTATTTTGCCAAAATACATGTTTGAGCCAATTATCCATTTGTTTTCCGTGTTTTTACCCACGCATATTTTACTGGGTTCATTTCTTTATTTAAATTAGCTTACGCA
The DNA here is from genome assembly GCA_031769625.1 of Taudactylus pleione. NCBI lineage: Eukaryota > Metazoa > Chordata > Amphibia > Anura > Myobatrachidae > Taudactylus > Taudactylus pleione. Next base: position 751,703 of record JAUIMM010000300.1, read on the forward strand.
TGTCACTGCATCAAGCCTATCATAACTCACAATAGATTTTTGGCCCTGTCGAACACATGACTCATACACTAACCAATAGAATAGTTCCTGTTAATTTCCCAACTACATTAGCCAATCAAAATTATTTTCTGGTCTTTATTAAAACTGTTTTATTAAAAATACACCATTGCCATCATGAGAGCCTCTGCATTCACCAAGCGAGAGCTTCTGGTTTTAACAGAAGTGATAGACAGGCGTATCACCAGCCAGCCTCCCCCCATCAGCAATCGGGAAAAGCGTGCCGCCTATGCGGAGGTTCGCGGACGCCTGCGTTCCTTCGGCTCATGCCGACAGATCGGCCAGCTGGAGCGCAGGTGGTCCGACCTTCAACGGTGGACGCCCCGCTTGCTGGTATGCTTTCGCATGCGTCTAGCGGAAAGTACGTTTTTTTTTCTTTGGTTTTCATGTTTATCTTTGTGGCCCTATCTGCGTGTGCATGTTTTCTTGTTTGGCCTGTTTTTGGTTTTCACTCATATCTGCGTGTGCATGTTTTCTTGTTTGGCCTGTTTATTCTTTGCACTCATATCTGCGTGTGCATGTTTTCTTGTTTGGCCTGTTTATTCTTTGCACTCATATCTGCGTGTGCATGTTTTCCTATTTTTGGGTTAAACAATTAGCGTTTAACAAGGTGATGTTCTAAACTAACCTCATTTTGTTTTCCATCATTTAGGGGCCGAGCGAAGACTATGGCGTCATCGCCGGCAAAGACGGCGCTCTCGTCCCCTCTCCCCAACCCCCAGCCAAACCTCCTCTCCCCAAAATTCCCAAAATTCCCCCTCCTCCCCAGCCTGCCCAGACCCTGTTGCCCATCCCTCTTTGCAATTTCCCCTCCATCCCAATTCCCCCTCCCCTCAACCCACCCCTCTCTTGACCACCCCATCTCCAGAATCGGTGATAACCCCTCCCACCTCCTTGGGAAATGTGACCACCTCCGAGGAGGACGAGGGAGTGGTTTCGGGGCCAGCCGTCATTCATAACGGTATGTTTCCCTTTTATCCTTTTTTGCTGATGAAAATGTGTTGATCTAATCCTTTGTCTGTGCCTTTTCCTTTTTTTTGGTTTCAAAAACTTTGGTTATATATCTGTTTGTATTTACATTTCACAGCTGATTTCCCCATACACATATCCCACATGTCAAAACAGTCAAACTTGTATGTCTGGCTTACGGTTGCTATTTTTTTATGGTTTTTTGTTTGTACATTTTTTTTTTGTTCTGGGTTTTTTTTTTTATGTGGTTTTTGCAACACTGTTGTCACTTTTTGCTAAGTCTCTTTTGCTTGAGTATTTTTTGAGATTCATAAATTATGGATTCATTGTAGTAAGCACCACAATTTTCTAACCCACAGAGGACCAGAGGCGTTTGGCGGACCTAGCCGGGTGCGTCCAACTTATGCGGGGGCACGTGATCGGCCTGCTGGTGGTCCTGGATCGTATGGCAGGGATCCTGCGTCCCTAATTTTTTTGTTTTAACCCTCAAATTATTTTTCGAAAATAAAAAGTTAAATTTTGAATACAGTCTCATTCCTTGTCTCAAAATCTTAGATTGTTTAAACTTACATAAGTAGACTCTTGCAGCAAGTATTTGCAACTAATGTCACTAAGATTGTGTTATGTTGTTTTTTTAAAGCAGGCACATGAAACAGCTAACACTAACAATAGGTTTGGCGAGTTTCCAAACGGCTTAGGCCGAGATTCCAAAGCATACTGATTCTACATAATATCTTTTGCTGTTGGTTTTTACCCACAAAGCATAGTTAAATAATGTGCAAATTGCCACATTACAGGATTAACCATTAAGCAAATTTTACGTGGGTGAACCTGCTTACACTTGCTTGTAATGTACAAATAAATTTTTGGGATTCCAAAATCAAAAAATTTATTCACCACATAAAAAAAACACAAAGTGTGGGTTCACAAACAATACACACAGTGATAACAAAATGTAAAAACCAGCAAACACCATAATAAAAATTACAATAAATATCGAGAACTGGTTGACGAATGAGCATGCCAACATGATTCCACAAATGTTGCGTTTCCAAATTGGGTCCAGAATATATATCCAATGTGTCCCCATGAAGTCATTTTTTGGGAGCAGGAAGTAGTCATCGCTTCAGTCCAAAAGATTATGAAATAAAACACAAGATGGGAAATAAAAAAACGATTAATTTGATGGTCCAAAAAAAATTCCTTCGACATTGTGTCAAATAACTTCTTTTGTGCCAATAATTACCTAAAGAATCTGGCCACCACATCATCGCGTATGGCCCCCCACATACTGACCTCCGACCGACCTCGGGGGGCCATCCTCAGGCAAGGCATCCTCTGGCTGCATTGGGACACCACTCCTTATGGCGATGTTGTGAAATATCCCACACAGGACCACAATTTTTGAAACCATATCCGGCAAATACATGAGTTCGCCACCAGAGCGGTGGAGGCATCTACGCTCCACCACTTGCCTGGTGGCTGTAAGTGCAGAATTAAAATTACTTTGTGGCCCTGGTGTGGGAGCCAAATAAGGAGTGAGCAGCCAGGGCGTGCAAGGGTAGCCACTGTCTCCTGTGAAAAAGAAGTGACAACATCAGGAACACTGTATCAAGCTTAGCATTGGTATGTACTAAAGGTCTCCACTTACCCAGAAGCCACGCATCACCAGCTTGTAGGTTGTCTAATTTTTGCCATATCCCTGATTGCCGGATGACGAATGAATCATGTGCACTCCCAGGTAATTTTGCATTCAGGGACAGGATCTGGAGGGAGGCATCACATACCACCATTACATTCAGTGAGTGATAGTGTTTGCGGTTCCTAAAAATGGCCTTCAGCCGTGCTGGAGGCTGAAGTGGTATGTGAGTACCATCCACAACCCCTATGATGTGTGGGAAGCCAGCTATTTGGTAAAAATTGGCCTTGGCCACACTAAGGGCACCCATATCCAAAGGCATTTTAATAAAATGATGGAGGTGCTTGAAAAGGGCCTCCATCACTGCCCTCAGGATCCTTGAAAAGGAGGATTGGGATATTCCCGCAATTATTCTCACCGTGGTTTGAAAGGATCCTGAGGCACAGAAATGTAACACCGCCATAAATTGCATAAGTGGTGGTATTGCTGTAGGACTGTCAATTTGCCGCTCAAGATCACTCTCTATTAATGAGAGAGTGTCTATGATGATTTGGGGTGGAAGACAGTAGCGCCTTAACACCTCATCATCGGGCATTCCAAAAAGGGTGACACGTGTTCTATATATCTGGGGCCTTGCACGCCTACGATGCCTACGCCTGGGAGGAGATTGAGGTTGGTCAGCTTCCGGGAGCATGGCCACAACAATCCGACCAAGATCAACCTGAAATGGCAAGAATTGAATTTAAGGTTTGTTTCCCCCAAAAAAGAACGAAAAATACTTATCTTTACGATACAATCCAATGATGCTTACATGCCGGGGTATTGTCATGATTTACAAAACCTAAAAATCAAAAGACCAGAACAAGGACAAAATGTTTGGTGTCCATTTAGGATTCTTAATTTGGTAAAAGACAAAACATAAAAGGGGATAAACACACATTTCTCCAAAGAGCAAACCGACAGTGCGCAGACTTCCACAATTTGGGGCCCAAACAACAACCAAGATTGGGAACGGTAAATATCACCCAATTTAACTAGAGAAAATAAGCAGACAAAAATGCGCTAATTAGTTCGCAATTTAACTAAAGAAAATAAGCAGACAAAAATGCGCTATTTAGTTCGCAATTTAACTAGAGAAAATACGCAGACAAAAATGCACTAATTAGTTCGCAATTTAACTAGAGAAAATATGCAGACAAAAATGCGCTAATTAGTTCGCAATTTAACTAGAGAAAATACGCAGAGAAAAATGCACTAATTAGTTTGCAATTTAACTAGAGAAAATAAGCAGACAAAAATGCGCTAATTAGTTCGCAACTTAACTAGAGAAAATACGCAGACAAAAATGCGCTAATTAGTTCGCAATTTAACTAGAGAAAATACGCAGAGAAAAATGCACTAATTAGTTCACAAGTTAACTAGAGAAAATAAGCAGACAAAAATGCGCTAATTAGTTCGCAATTTAACTAGTGAAAATAAGCAGACAAAAATGCACTAATTAGTTCGCAATTTAACTAGAGAAAATACGCAGACAAAAATGCGCTAATTAGTTCGCAATTTAACTAGAGAAAATACGCAGACAAAAATGCACTAATTAGTTCGTAATTTAACTAGGGAAAATAGGCAGACAAAAATGCACTAATTAATTCGCAATTTAACTAGAGAAAATACGCAGACAAAAATGCGCTAATTAGTTCGCAATTTAACTAGAGAAAATACGCAGACAAAAATGCGCTAATTAGTTCGCAATTTAACTAGAGAAAATACGCAGACAAAAATGCACTAATTAGTTCGCAATTTAACTAGAGAAAATACGCAGACAAAAATGCGCTAATTAGTTCGCAATTTAACTAGAGAAAATAAGCAGACAAAAATGCGCTAATTAGTTCAGACATTTAGGAAACACAAAAACAAAGAAAAAAGCTGTAATGTCCACAAAAGATGCGTAAAAAAAGACATGAACATTTAACAAACAAGTGAAAATCCAAACTTATCAATACAGGATATAGAAGTCACCGAACAAAAAGGTCGTTGGGGCAGAGCCAAAAGAAACCTACAAAAGGAGAAAAATTAAAAATTTTTGGAACCCAAATAAAAAAAAAGGATAGCCAAATTTAACAAAAGGAAGACGGAAAAAAACTTACCAAAAAAATACACCACAACTAAAAGAAGAACACCGAAAAAAGCAAACGGAAAGATAAACACAAAAAAAACGCACTGAAAAAATCGCCAAACACCGCCAAATACAATTCCCGCCAACAATCCACTCCGACCAACGTAACCTCCAACAAACAACACCCGCCACCTAGACTCGAGACGGCCAAAGCCATAAATAGTGTTTCTTTTCCCGCTCAAATTAAGGAGGGATCATAGGAATGCACAATCAATGATGCGGACGAATAATAAGGACGCATGTATAAATACGTCACGACCAAAAAAAAACGGTCTGGTGTATTTCTTGTTTTGGTATGAGAAATGGCTACAGACCAGCCAAACAATGGCCAAGAGGCGGCCGGTATGTTTTTCTGGCATTTCCAATCAAGGATTATTTTGAGGCAGAATATAGTGAAAGTTGGCCAGCTAAAATTTCACAATTTTATTGAAAATAGGTGTTGAGAATGACATGGAAGAGGCTGCTGGGCCCAGTATTCCGGGCAAAGCAGGGAAAAAGAAAAGGCAGCCACAATTCACAAGAAAGGAGATGGAGGTGTTGGTTCAGAAGTGTGTGGACATCCTGCCACAGGCAGACAGCAATATGGGTGCAAGCCAGAAGTGGAGAATGTGGGAGGAGATAGCCAGTGCTGTCAATAGGGTGGGTGATTATGTCCGTCTAGCCTGGGATGTCAAACGGCGGTAAGTAAAAACTTGACCACCCAAAAAAAACAGGGTGAAATAATGCAGGAATAATGGCTACCTTTTCACCCACAGATGGCAAGACTTCAAATATCGCCTGAAGCAAAAAATGGCTGACAGGGCTAGGCATGCAAGGGGGACAGGTGGGGGTCCCACCCCTGTGTCATTGGAGTTTAATGATTTGGAAGAGCTGGCACAGGGGTGTGTGCAGGATGTGGAGGTGTTTGGCGTGTCCAACATGGATACGGACAGGCCAGACTTTGCGGCTCCTCATGTTGTCACAGGTAAATGTTGTGATGTAACCAACTCTGAAATGTTAATGTGACAATATGTAGATTGTAATGTTCCTCTTTTCTCTTTTTTCTCACAGAGACACAGGCGGATGAGTCTGCTCCAGAGGGGAGCCTTGGCCGCAGAATTTCTGCTGGCTCTGCAGGGGAGGAACCAGTACATCCGGCTGAGGACCCTGCAGAAGCCAGTCCTGGGCAATCCCCCTCGCAGGCAGTGGCACTCCTCACAGAACTCAATTTTAAATCGGATTCCCATACGGAGATTCTGCAGAGGATGGACGCCAGTCTGCTATGGGTGGCTGAGGCCCTGGAGCAAAATGCGGCGGCCAACGTGACCATTGGTCAGGCCCTGGCTGAAAATACCAGGGCCAACATCAGAATCGCCAATGCCCTGGAGCAGCTCGTTCGCCAGCACATGGTGGAGCCGACCTCCCTTCCTGCCGGAACATCAGGATCCTCCACCTCTGGCACAACAACAGCCATTCCTCCAAATGTGCCTAGCCCTGTGCCTAGTCCAGAGGCCACAACATCTGCCTCTGGACAGGCCAGCCAGAGGACATCCTGGAGCCGGTCTGGCGCCCACCCTACCCCAGCCAAACGGGGAAAGAAACGATGACAGCACTGGCTACTTTGACCACACTCCTTCTGTGCTTGCCCCATATTCCTTTCTGGCCAAAACTTCCCTCTCCTTTCTTGTGAATTGTTTTTTTTATTTTTGTCTTTTTTGAACCAAAAATATCATTTGAAAAAAAATAATGTACCAAAGATTAGTGGGTAACAATGACCCCAAAAATGTACGTGACAATGCACATGATTTGTTTTAAAATGTGTTTTGAAAATAAAATCTACAAATTGTTCTCAACTGTATTGTGACATTAATTGAAAATTGGTTTCTAGTTAATCCTGTCCCACAAGGAAAAAACTAAATCTGAGTTTGGGAGTTCCCAAAAATCAAGGGTTAAAACAAAATGTTACTTTAAGGAACACTTTGGCAAAAAAAAATTACAATATTGTTACAAAATCCAAAAATACTAACAAAATTGTAAAATACATTCCTACAAAAAAACGCTAATTGATTGTGTAATCCTGAAATTAGCAGCCGAGATTTTCAGCTGCGTACGGTTTTGTGCTATTCCAAAGGAAAAAAAAACAAAAACATTACAAGTTGGTTTTCAATCCAAAGTTGATTGTTTATCTGACAAGCCGTGATAAATCGATGAAACATCGAGTAGGCCCGGGCCAAAGGACAAGGCCATTGCCATTGTGGTCGAGTAATCCAGACCCCAAGCTGTGCGAGCAGTTTGAACGGAAAGAGGATCAGCCAGTGACGTATGAGTTGGTACGGACACATTGGACGTTCGCATGAGCTAATTTATGTACGCCCCAAAAATGCCTCGCCACGCCTGCGTTTTTCCATCTCCACCCCCGTCAACGCCCAAAACGGCCTGTTCTGTCAATCACATTTGACATGTCACTTCCTGTTCGCAACTTGCCGAACGAGTGAAAAAAAGCTCGCAATCTGCCGTACGCACATGCGCAGTGTTACACCGACGCATGCGCGGTTTCTCAACATCGGAACGCAACGAGCGTACTGCTGTTAACGAGCGGCTCTGAGTGAGGGCCTATGTTTGGTGACTGCCTTGCCTTGAAAAGCCATGAGTTAGTTGGCAGGAACTTTGATACATCGACTTTTCATATCGTTTGAATATAAGAAAGACTGTGAAAGGAACCTTATAGGAACTCATTCTGAGGGACCTTTTTAATGTATATACTTTTTAAGATTTGATACCTACCTCAGAGGAGCGCGGGGAAGTGCAAGTACTGTGTTTATTGATGTAGATAGGGTGTAAGTGGCCACCCAAGCACTTCCTGCAGCACCATTGTATTAGCGCGCTCATTTCATTGTGAATTATTCTTGGACATTGCTATTAGATGCCACTTCATCTGTGAGCTAGTGGAGAGTGAACTACTAGTGTTATCTTTATAGCAAGTGAAAATAATTCTACCGATATGTTCACAAAGGGACTAATGTCACAGTTACTAACCATGTTCTGAGGGAAATGCTGACTGAAAAGTACTTGCCATGTTGATACAGTATGTTTCATTGTTTATTTCTTTGATGCATAAACCCTGTTTTTGGTTACAGGAGATTAGGTAGATAAGGTAAAATGTATTTTATATAACCGGAGACAGTCTGCTGTAGCAATGGAGAGTGTTAGAGAGGTGTGCTCTCCTGTCCTTCATTGAATCTGGGCCAGCCACCTTTACCAAGATGGCCCCTGGGACATGTAACTGCGCATGCGCAACCTCGCACCATTGTTCCAACGTAGTGTGTGATGAATACTACACAGATGTACAGCACATCGTCCTCCGGGGTGTGAGTACCACTTTTATTAAGAGAGGTGTACTAGAGGTTCTGCACTGATATTTTTACTTTAAAATAAAGATTGTTCCCTACTTTTCAGTTACTCAGGGGCTGCCAACTAAAAATACTGCGTTAATTCAATACAAATTTCCTAATCGAATAGCAAAAACTCGTGGTTGAGGTTTTTTTTAGGTGAGTTAAAAATTTTTCGCCCAACTCATGGCTAATAGAATCAGGATGTAGTCATAATTCCAGTGTGCGGGATGCTGGTGCTTAGAATGCCTGTGCCAGAGTCCTGACACTAGTCACAATTCCGATGCCAGCATCCCGACCGCCGGCATCCCAAGGTAAGTACTAGGGGGAGAGTTAGGGTTAGGCACCTGGTGAGATGGTTAGGCAGTGGGCAATAAGTGGCCATCCAGTTGTTGTTAAAGTACAAATCCCAGCATGCTTTGCAACAGTTTTAGCATGGCCAAATAGCAAAACTGTTGCAGGGCATGCTGGAATGTGTAGTTCTACAACATCTGGGGGGGCCACTTATTGCTCACCCCTACTCTAGGGAGATGTTTAGGCACTAAGGGGACAGGGTTATGGTTAGGCACTAGGGGGGAGGGTTAGTTTTAGGCACTAGGGTGGGAGGATAGGTTTAGGGTGTGGGGAAGGAGGGATAGGGTCAGGGTTAGGATATCTACCAACAGGTGTCGGTTACCTAACCCTGATGGGATGCCGGCATTGGGATTCTGACTACCGGCATCCTGTACCCAACCCATTGAATCAGCCCCATAAGGACTTCAGTGTTATGTCAATGTAGTTCTCATCCTATACTTTTAGTGGGAACTGTTTTGCTCCTTAATTAGTCTCCTTGGCAGAGATGCTCATCTTACCATTTAGGCAGGTGAGGCCAACCTGAGTGGTATTTAAGGTGAAAAAATTATTTTATTGAAAGGGTTTGTTCTCACTTGAAGTTTACCACTCTGCACAACTAGGCACACTCCCAAGTTGTAGAGATGTCTTCCAAGGGTAGGATTTGAACTGAGAAGTACTCTGGATGGATCATCGGATGCTCCAGTGCAAAACCAAGGTGTTAGATGGCTGTGCCTCCGAGATGGATCCCTCTAATAGTCAGTGCCGGATTAAATATTCTGTGAAGTAATTTTTTGTTCCTGGCAGCCAATTCATAGCACCCGTGACTTTCACTATTTCTACAATTACTAGATGGAGGACGCTGTGGCTGTAACGCATACACATACTGTACCAGTTTCCGCAACAGCTAAGCACATTAGTGAATCTGCCACTATCAGTGAAAAGGAGGCACAAAGTGCCTCTCTCAAGGTCCCGCCATACCTGTCACTCACCACCGTCCGTTCAAATGTTTTCTTTCCATTTCATTAATTGGGTTCCGCTGCATTGTTTTATTTTGAATGAATCGATTTATTGGCTTTTTTAATCATGAGATATTATATGGTTATATGAATTATTATTAATTGGTAATCTACTATATATATATATATATATATATATATATATATATACATATATATATATATATATAAAATATATGTTCTGGGCCTTCCACTGGATGGATTTGGCCGACATCACATAATAAAACTTAATGACTTGAAGATACACCTCTGCACATTGGGATGAAACTAATGCGAGGTGCCCATTTGGATCCTGGCCTGGTTTTAGGGGAGTGAAGGCCCACATACACGGCACGATATACATGCCGATCCGATGGATTAGCACGATATACGTGTTATATTGTGCTGTGTATGGGCACGATATTGTTCCTGATATTGTGCTGCACGCTCCCGCGGGGTCGTGCATCGCATCCCCAGGTCTTCCTGCAAAACCATCTGATCTGGGATGCGATGTACGATCCCATTCAGATGAAGGAGGGGGAAGCCAGCATATTGTTCAGTCTGCTGGGACCGCACAATTGTTGGCGGTGACAGCACGATCTTTAGGGTCCCGGTTGGACCTCCCATTGGTGTAAGCTGGGCAGAACTTTGACCCGGGGAGCCTGTTCTGAGCCTTCCACTGCATGGATTTGGACAAAAACTTCACAGAGTGGTAACATTGGAACCCAGAATACATACAGTACTAGGGGTTTGAGGTCCCAGTCTGACCTCCCGTTGGTGTACGCTGGGCAGAAGTTTGACCCAGGAGTCCTCCTCTGGGCCTTTCACTAAATGGATTTGGTTGAAAACTTCACAGAGGGGTGGCAATTGGTCTGGGATGCCTAATGGAGTGGTTAGGGTTCCAGTCGAACCCCACGGTGCAGTGTGCCAAGAAGATCTTTGACCCAGGGAGCCTGTTCTGGGCCTTCCACTGGATGGATTTGGACGACATCACATAATTAAACTTAATAACTTGAAGATTTAACCTCGGGCAACGCCGGGTACTTCTTTTCTATATTCCTAGTCTTTTATTGTCTTCATTTCTGAGGACTAAACCATATATTTGCAAATATATGCAACAAAGACCTATTATCATGTAGTATTCATGCCTTTGTGCTGGAGGGAAACTCTTTTCTTATTTTTCTGTGGTTCAGAGTAATCCCCGCGATCTACAAACACCTGTGAAAAACCATTAAGTTGATATGAGCAACCACTATTTTGTATGCCATTATATACTTGTATAATACAATGATGGAGGTAGCCATCAATATAGTTAAGGTTTTACTGAGTCCTCTACTATAACACCCTCTCAGCTGCAGGAAGACTGGCAGGCAGAGATATATCGGCAAGGTGATTCTTCATTGGAATCTATTCAGCAAATTTTAGAAAGAAAGAACAGATTAAATAATAGAGGGGGATTTTTCAGCACCTTTTCTTATTGGAACATTGTGACAAACTTAAGCGAGGAAGAAAACTATGCAACTTGGCATGAATAAAACATTTGCGTCAGACTGAGCGCTTTAAAATTAAGTTTGTTTTACCAATTTTTTAAATGAAAATATTTTAAAGGCTGTGTATTACAGAGCTGAATTATAGACAGGAAATAACTCTAGTGATTATTTATAACTACAGAACAGTCAGCACACTGGACGAGAGAGACCAGATAGCAGCTTGTGATCAGATAACCATGATTTTTGGCCAAGTATACGTCAAGTATACGTAAAGTACTACGTTAAGTATACCAAGTATACATAAAGTACTGTATTGTTGGATGACAAGTTCTCCGTGCAGCCTCCATCTGGATAGGATGTAATTTTCATCGCCTTTGGGACGCGGTACATCCGCCACTTATAGGGTACATACTGATATATATAACGCCAGTATGTACCTAGAATTGCAATTAAAATGTCAATGGAAGGCTCTTCTGAAAGGAGATTTCCTTTACAAAGAGGGGACTTCTGGGTTTATAACCTGGGAGTCCTTCTGCGCATGTGTGGTATGAAGTGGGCACCACGGGGGACCTGGGAGGGATCTGATTGGTACAGTCCACCTTCTATCTTATATCCACCTCAGCTCTGTCAGGAAGCCTGACCTCCGACATGCGGTACTGCATATGTGCGGTTACTCCTTGGCGTTCATGGTAAGTCTGGTACACACTGGACCAATATCGGCACGATATGCTAATATGTATTACATGCACTGCACATTTTATGGTGCAGAATATAGCTAGAAATTACAGTATGTGCTAATTATGTCCTCATCATGGGCTGGTCACAATCACTCTAAAATAAAACATTTATTAGCTCCCCTCTAGAAAACCAGCGTTTGCCCTGAATATTACCACCAAACATTCCTCGGTGACTGGTTGATTTGTTAGGAAGAAAGTGTCAGATACTTTTACTGTGTGAATTGGTAAAGCCATACTGTACATAGGGGTAGGGCCCACGGTATCATAGTAACGCAGTTGACTGCATTGTCAGTTTTTTCAACTATAACTACTCTAGAGATGTGAGGTTATCTTCAGCTGTCTGCATTGGGGTGGAAAAAGGGCCTTGACTAGGGGTGTGAAAGTGGTGCCATCGCCAGACAGTAGCACCATCGCTACGCTACGGTCATTGCTTCTAGCTAGCGGGCACCGTGCAGCCACTATCGATGCTGTAGTACTGTCCCAAAGTGTTCTTTGAATGCTGCAGGCACGCACCACGCTGTCTATGTAGCTGCTCGGAGCAGTTGTGTACTTCCCGATGCTGGCAGCCCCGCCCACTCTGCATGATGTCATGCACTCAGGGTGCGGGGCCAGCACAGGGTGCAATGCAGTGGAGTGTGAGATACACAATGAAGAATGCACTTTATTAACATCTAAAAGTTTGTAAAAGTTTCTGAGAAAATAAAGCAGGTAGGCACCAGTAGCATATGTGCCCGGTTTACATTCTGCATAGGTCACGTACACTTACATCCACGCTTTCATGCATATTAGGCTTCAATAAAAAGTTTAAAAAAAACCCACCATAATACTATAGGAATAAATCTCCACCCAACAAACATCAATCCTATGAAAATGTATAAAACACAGAATATATGCAGGAGCAAAGGAAACTCCTATCTGCATCAGGGGTGCATTCACAATCGGGCAATCACAATCAGGTTGCTAGTGTTCACAACAGTCATCGTCCTCGTGTATTTGCATCTTCTGTACCCACTACCACCCATAAATGATACAGCTGTGACAGGTGTATAATGTATGTGTCTGTGTGCCTGTATGCATATATTAACAATTGCACAAACACGACCCTAAACTCAGACTGTTTTGGGCAAGCACAGTGCAATTTTGTAAAAGTTACGTCACACAAACCTGCATAGGTCCCAACCGGCATCAGTCCCTTTACCTATGTACATGGTCTAATGTGCTAATCTGCACTGTACAACCAGGCATTTTATAGACAGCTAATGCTCATGTCAATAAATAAGCATCATGGTGTGCTACTCCTAGGGGTATACTTATTATTTATTTTATTTATTAACAGTTTCTTATATAGCACAGCAAATTCTGTTGAGATTTACAATTTGAATCAGCATTAACATTTTACTAGGTTGTAAAAGACATACATACATACGTAAAAGACATACATAAGGGTAAGAGGGCCCTGCTCTCAAGCTTACAATCTATAGGAAAATAGGTGTTGATACACAAGGATAGGTGCTACATATTGTAAATTGGTCCTTCCGATTGGATTATATAGCCCACCAAGAACATCTGCAATCACACTGGAAAGTTGGCCTAGGGTTAGATGGATGTTAAACTCAAGAAAGAGAAGAAGATGTGATAGGTGTTTACTATAAGAAGAGAGTTAGATAGGGAGCTATAAAAGGTTAGGTGGGCGGTCCTGGAATCTGATAAGCTTGTCTGAAGAGGTGAGTTTTCAGAGAACGCTTGAATGTTTGGAAACTAGTGGAAAGTCTTATTGTGCATGGGAGGGCATTCCACAGGGTGGGTGCAGCCCGAAAAAAGTCCTGTAACCGTGCATGGGAACAAGTAATGTGTGAGGAGGAGAGACGCAGATCTTGTGCACAGCGGAGATGTCGGGTTGGAAGATATTTTGAGATAAGTGAAGAGATGTATGTTGGTGTGGTTTGGTTAATAGCTTTATGTGTGAGTGTAAGTATTTTAAATTGAATATGGTAGAAGACCGGCAGCCAATGGAGGGACTGACAGAGTGGATCAGCAGACACTGAACGTTTGGTGAGAAAGATCAATCTTGCAGCTGCATTAAAAATGGATTGTAGTGGGGAGAGCCTATTTTTGAGAAGACCAATAAGGAGACTATTGCAATAGTCAAGGCGGGAAATAATGAGTGCATGTATTAGTATATTTACCGAAGTGCAGGTTTTTAGAAGTGGAAATGTTGCCCATAGTAACCAATCAGATTTTAGCTATAATCTTCTATAATGTGCTAGATAAATGTTAAGTAGAATCTGATTGGTTGCTATGGGCTACATCTCCACTTCTAAAAATCTGCACTTTGGTAAATAATATATACCTCTAAGTGATCATTAGTGCACCAACTGTATTATCCGTTTCTACACAGCATTTTATTTGCACATCCTATTTGTTCCAGCCAGGTGAGTGCCAGTGTAATCAGCGATGTCATAGAGCATGTTGGGCTATACCGGTCATGTTTAAAATATATGTGATGTCATCAGTGACCTTATGAGTGATGTGATTGCCATGTGAGTCTATTAATAATGTTATGAGAAAAGCTTTGCTACAACCAGTGCAGGGAGGGTTGTAGCACACCTGCAAAAAGGCGCATGGCCTCACAGGCAGGTGGTGTGGAGGTCACCGAGATGCAGACTGCTCCCCGGGGACCACTCTGTGTGCTGTGCCTGCTCCCTCACTGTGTCAGGAGCCGAGTGCTGCACGTAATGCTACAGTGCAGCACCCGGCTCTTGTCACTGAGCGGTAGTCGGCACTTTAGTGTCACCCCTCGGCGGGTCCGGGTATGACCTCCACCCCCTTGCATACTTGCCTACCCTCCCGATTTGGTCAGGAGCCTCACGAAAATCGGGTGCAGCTCCTGGCCTCCCGGGAAGGCAGGCAAGTCTCCCGCAAGCTGCCGTCCCCTCCTGTCCCAACCTGCGATCAGTGAGAATCCCCAGGAAGCGGAGTCCTGTAACGCGATTAATGCCGAATTGCGTCATTTTGGCCCCGCCCCATGCTTCACAATGCTGGGATTATCGGCATTGTGTAGTGGGGACCGGGCCAAAATGGCACGCGCATGGCCACGGCCCCCGCTCCGCCCGCAGCGTGGCTGCCCCCCTATTTTGACGATCTGGCTGCCCCCCTCCCGGAAGGGGCAGCCAGAATGTCAGCATGTCTGGCCCTTTGTGACGCCACTGGCTAAGAGCCCAACTTAATGTTTTATATATATATTGAATCAACCTATAGTATGCTTACAGCCACTTTATTTCAATTATGTACTGTAGATTTGTGTGTATACACACACATACACGCACACACACACACACACACACACACACACACACACACACACAAACTGCAGTAAGTAAATCAGGAACATAAAGTTGGCATTATTCGGATGCACTAGAATAAATGGTAGAAGTTGGCAGAACAATCACAGGCGTTGAGAGCGTGAGGCATTGACTTTCCATCAGCAGTGCGCAGCCTGCGTTATGCTCTGCCAACCACTAAAACATTACCGTAAGAACACTGGGAAACTTTCAGGAGAGCTCTCCTGTGCTTCTGACCCTGTTTATGTATACCTTTTTGCATTTTGTGTCTGTTAGGAGGATTTGGTTTGAGATTAGCTAAAGCCTGTGGTTTATTGACCATAATATAGTATTTTAAGTTGTAACTTTCATACTGTAAAGATGCACTTACATTTATTTTGATATGATTTAAAGGGCCAGATGAAAACCCTTGTGTAAAATCCAATAATAGTTACTAATATATGTTTTTGTCTATTTTAAATCATACGATAAATTCACTACAATATAAATACCATTATACGTTCCTATATATTCTTTTCATACTAGATAAGAGCTCTAAAAAAAAAACAATTAACTTTGTTTTGTTTTTTTCATGTTCAACATCATAATTAGAACTTTACAAACCAGCAGTGGCAAAGCACCATTATAACATCGCAGTTTGCTATTGATTGTGAATTTAATTATTCACGCAGAAAAAAACCCCATACATTCTTGCTAATTGATTCTTTCTGAAAGTCTAGCAGTTTCTAGGTTACTGTGAACACTAATATTAGTTTTCTATAAATAAGATAAAGAGTACTGAAGAGAAGACTGGGAAACCAATTGGGTCTCATCATTACAATTCAACAAATGAAGCTCAACTCAATATGCTTAGATCAAACAAGCTTTCTTGGGCAAAAACTAAACAATAAGAATATAAAAAAAAAATGCTGAAAAAAAAAAAAACCCAAACGTTTTCATCTTAAGGCAATGCTAAGCCATGTGAAATCCCAACCAAAGATGTATCCCTGGGTACTTTAGGAAGTATTTGACAAGGTTTTATGAAAGTACTCTTTCAAACACTACAAAAGTAGACCGGTTCAATAATGTAGACGAAAAAACACTATGGCAAGATTTGTTTTTTCTTCTTTAAGATAAAAGTTAAATGCCAGCAGAATTTTGTTTAAAGTGCTTCCAAACTTTTCCTTTTAAAAGTTTAAAGCCTCTAACCTTGTTGTTTGCAGTTTCTGTCCTCAGAAACCTGATCTCACTTGATGAGAGCTTATTATGACTCTTTCAGCCGACTAATACTGAGGAAGATAGTTTATCCCCTTTGGTACAGTAAACGAATCTGAATGCTTTGTAGGTGTTAATGCCTTCCTCAAACCTAGAAGGGTTGTATAACATCATCATCAAGTTATAAAAAAAAATAATTGCCACAGATAAATAAAATCTTAGGAAATAACAGAAATATGACAAAATAAGGATGTTGTTCCACATACAGCCAATACATGCAGGAAAACATCAGATATAAATAAGGGGGGCAGGGCTGCTGTTTGTCTTGGGTGCAACAGGGCAGGGACAGCACCATTGGAATCTAGGGGAACAAGTAAAAAAATTTTTTATAAAAAAAATAAATATATATATTGTGACAACTTGGGGTTATTAGCTTGGTAGATTGGTGTTAGTGGTGCAGTGATTAGATGCAGAATTAGAGTCCACACATTGCATTCCAGTAAAACAAATGAAAAATGATGCTTTTACTTCAGCATGGACATCAGGAAACAGAAATAAAATAATAAACAACCTAGCCCTTTCTTAGGGCACTAGCTCACTTCTTGAGCCCTCTCTATAGAAGCAGCTAATCTGCATGAAAGTCTCTCACAGTCTCTGAGATTTGTGGTCCTTCCTGCCACATGTAGGACTGGACACTGGCCTCCTGGCCTGGTATAGCTTTCTCAGCTTGTTGGCTGCCGCCTCTCACAAAGACAGTGTCAGAGGTATAGGGATCTCCCTGCCTCCTTGCAGGTATGGTCCTGACCACCTGGTCTGCTTCACTCACACTGCAGCCCCACCTGGACTGTCTGGCTGTGTCCACCAGCAGCCTCACCTGGGCTCTGGTCATACGGCAGCCATTATACATCTTCCCACAATGCTTTTCTACTCTGTGTGGGCAGATCTGTCCTGCACCACACAGAATCTGCTGCTCACCAGTGCCATCTCTGGTGATACTGCCACAATATATATATATATATATATATATATATATGCATTTATAATACTATAGCTGTATAGTGCACTCATTACTTCATTTACAAGTATAAAGTTTAGAAACTAAATCATTTTCATATATGCAAATTATTTTGTGGCTTATATGTTTTAAGTGTAAATGATGTTATATTTGCCTTTCTGTCATTACAGGAATAAATCAATGGTGATTAGCATATGGTAAGTATTATAAGCAGAAATATATATAAACAGGAATTATGGCTATGTGGCCTTTTTGCTGTGTGATGTGGTCAGAGATTATTACGCAGTGGCTGGGAAGAGGAGGACAGTCTTCAGTGGCTTTGGATTTGGCCCTGAGGAGGGACAATGCAGTTGTGGGACTCGGTGACCAGGGTTTTGGTGGTGTGGTCATAGTGCATCCTTTGATTTGGTTTAGGGATGCCCAGCTTTATAGGTCATGTGGTATTCTTCTTAATGAGGGGGTTTGTTGTTGTCTATTGAGAATTTAATGTGGGGGATTCAGGTGTTTTTTGAATAGACACAGAAACAGACAAAATCTCAGGTGCACAACTCCAATTCATCAATAATATATATATAAATGCAATAAAATTTTGCAATCAATAGAGGTTTTTAGCATAATCATGGCCAAGCTTATGGGCCTACCCACCATATCCAGGTAACCTCTTTCGGGTAGGTCCCTAACATACTAAGGTTCAAATCCAGAGCGCAGGACCCCCCAAAACCGGCCAGGCTAAGCCGCCCCAGGGCACCACCATAGTAAGAAAAGTGCAGTGTAAAGAGATAGTTAGGAGCAGCTGCTGCTGCATATAAAGAATGAAAATAAAAAAGTGAAGTACATATATATTAGACACACAGTGATGGGTTAAAATGTGTAATAAAGGAAAATGTGTTATAATGCAGTGCCCTGAATAGAGTATGGAGGCGGCTGCAGTTCCTGGCTAAGAACTTTGTTGTCGGGAAAGAATTGTAGCAATTGCTATCTGCCTTTTAGAGCTTGAGGTGCTTTCCCAACTTATATATGGGTTGGGCTGATTCAACCCTACTGGGGTCGGTGACACCAACCATTCCAGGTGGGCCTTTTGGTGTCATTGGATTGGGAGGTGGATTCCTTGAGTTGTGGTGATGGGTTGGCAGATGGCCTCCCATCTAGGTTATTGCTCAAGGTGATATTGCTTTGTGGGGTCGTTCTTTCTTCTCCACCATACATTATCTATGAACTCTTTTTGTCTTTGTGATAGTTATTTATTATAAATATATAAGCTGACCTTTTATTTTACCCATATAAATGCCTCCGTGTTGTTATGTATTACCAAGGTTGAGTGTTTAATGTTTTTCTTGCAATAAGGGAGTAGCCACATATCAGACGATAGGGCGTTTACTTGAAGAGATTTTATATTGTCAATTGCAACTAATAGCCTGTTAAAAAAAAATCATATATATAATTCACATTTTGGAGTGCTGCTCTATTAGTTAAGAAGATCATAGTAGTACTTGATATGTCTCCGACAACCTTCGTTCACTTGCTTTCTCTGATATGCACCTTGGCTGTGATGATTAAGACTGTGTGAAGTGCAGCAGCCTAACAGTGTAATGGAGGTGGAGAGGCATAAAAAGCCATTTGATCTCTAATTATTCATAGCATAAACATAGCAATGCATGAATGTGTAGTGTGCCTCTTCCTTACCTAGCCCTTCAGGCATCTATTTATCACAGTCATGTTTGAAGAATTTGCTCATTTTTGGCCTTGTTTTATGTGCAAACTTTCCCATGCATCCCATTAATTATATATGTATGTGAAAATTCACATTAAATATCTCCAATAATAACTTGCTTATTCAGCTAGAGAACGGCACCAAAGATAAACTTTAGGAAATTGATATAGCAGAGTTCATAGATGAGACATTTCTCCTCTGTTCAATCCCAGTTAGGGCTCTGGTAACCTACTTTGAGCTTAAAGCAGCAATCACACATAAAATGTTATTTCTTTTTTATTTAAATAGCAAGTTAAGTACATTTTAAGCATGCATTGGATAGCTATCTTTGTTAGTGCACTACTATAAATCATTACGTCCTCAAAATCTCTGTGGAGAGAAACCACGTATGGCTGGCACTTATACTAGTTAACAGCTCTCAGCATGTTTTGTGGAGGCGAAGACAGATCTCAGAAATTCATTCCAAAGCTTATCTGCTCACATTATGTGCCATATGACTGTGGTTGTCATGGTAGTCATATCACACTGTATAACGTCTGGAAATGCATTAAGATATTAAATGTTCATTAACACAATGTTATTACAGTCTGTCAATGATTTATTTAAGTTAAAAAACAAAACACACCTACTTTTATTACCTAGTTGTGGCCTTAAAGCTGGGAACACACTAGTAGATGTATCATTTGATTGAATTATGAACGATATTGGTAGCGCATCAGCGGGTGTGTACACCCGATAAGTATGTGAACGACATCTTTCACAGACATATCAAGATGGCCCTTAGCACAGCCGATGCCGACATATCATGCAGATTATTGGTGCATCTACCTGTGTGTACGGACGACCTGCCAAACGCCCAGTACACTGGCTGCAGGGACCGAAAACCCTGACATCACAACTGGGCGGGCAAATTTAAATGTCTGTCCAGTTATGATGTCTGGGCAGACATATTGAATTGCCAATTGGTAAGTGTGTATAGTCAGCAGTAGTGGGCAGAGCAGGGGGCAGACGCTGACTAGGGCCCCCTCTGGGCCACTCCTACCGCTCCAGACCCGGATAAGTAGTACCCTCCCCCCTTCTCAGCGCCTCTGATCAAAGCCAGCAAACATCTGGCCTTAGTTCTAAAGGAGGATATAGCCAATGGGGCAGTGCGGGCACGCCCCATTGTGAATACAAGATCCTCTGAGGAATGCACCATGGCCACCCCATTTTGAGTCATGGTTACACCTCCCTGACATAACCAGGCTCCCAGGCAAGTCAGGTACAAAGTACCCGGTACCTGTCACTCCCTCTCTGTATCCTTGTCCACGATGACGCATTTCAAAGGAATGAAGTTAAAAGACCGACGGCCAGGAAGCCGTCTGTCAAAATGGCGACATCTAAATCCTGACTCCGGACTAAAGACAGGCGTTGAAATGCCGAAGCCTGTCTAGATCCCAATGCCGGTATCTCGACAGACGACTTCCTGAATGAAGGTAGGCTGGCCACTCTTAGCTCGTAGCTGTGGAGAGGAGGGTTATGTTTAGGCACCCCCTGGGGGGACTTAGGGTTAGGCACCCTTCAGGGAGGGTTAGGGTTAGGCTAGGGGGAGGAGGGGATAGAGATAGGCACCTCCAGGGGGAGTTAGGGTTAGGAACCCCCCCGGGAGGGATAGGTTTAGGGTGTGGGAGGGGGGGGGTTAGGGTTCGACACCCCCAGGGAGGTTAGGGTTAGGCACCCCCCAGGGAAAGATAGGTTTAGGGGGAGGGAGAAGGGTAGGGTTACATACTTACATGCCCCAGCGGCTTCATACCCAAGTTACCAGGGAAACCAACCATAAAGATTCCAAGAGGCAGACTTTCCTTTACCCTGGTCATCGGTATAATTTCAAACCAATGTAAATCTGTATATCCTCACCACAACTCTGTGATTTGACCTTCCTTGCCCAAAATGTATAACACATTAACCCACTAAATTATGGGAGTTAATTAGGAAATGTAAGTGTTCCATCAAGTGAAAGCATCCAATTATATCTAATTGCAGTTTGCAAAACAGACAAAAACATCTTACATCATCAATGCTATGATCTAACGTGACTTCTACATTCACTTAGTGAAGTTCATATGGGTAAATTACAAATGTCATTACGCCACAGACTTATTTTATCTTTCAAATGAGGACAATATTTTTGGTGTCAAGAAATAAATGTATTAATATCAATATATCTTTTGCCATTTGAATTTGGCTTTAAATTCACCAGATGTCACAAGGACAAGTTACATCAGCGAGAGAATGTAATAATGGAATAAGTGACATTGTGTATCTTTGGATAAACATTGTCTAATAACGCAACTGTGGCCACTGTTCTGTGATTATCTGGCATAGTATCTTTGTTACTTTAATCAGCAGAAGATAATGAGAATGCATGTAAATAGTATTGTGCTATTGTGCATGTTCAATATAGACAAGTATTTAGCATTGTTTCTTCTAGAGGGTTTTTTCTTGCAAATAATCTTGATCAGAGAGTATTACAAATCATTACATGAGTAATATTAAAAGTGGATTTTGTATACTGACATAATCATCACAATGTATTTGTAAGCTTTGTATTTTCCCATTTGTAAAATCTATAGTCTTTAAATTAGAGATGAGCGGTTTGGCCTTGCTGAGAACCGAACACACCTTAACTGTGGGGTTCCGAGTCGAACCAAGTCCTGCCTCGGATCACTTTGGGGTTCCGAGTAGAACAGAGTTCTGACTCGGGTCTTCTCGCAAAGTTCGGAACTCGGATCTAAAAAGCAGATCTAACGTATTTTGGATTGCATTTAAGGTGTTGTGAGTTGGTCAAAATTGACTGGCTATGACTGGAAATTAATTATTGATGTTAATAGTACTATAGGAACAAAAACAGGTGCAAGTTACATGATAGTAGCTGTTTTTATCAGTTTGTAAAGAAAACAGGAAACAAATCAAAAACTTGAGGGTGGTTTTGCCAAGACCATAACACAACGATGATTTAAAACAAAAAAACAAAACATGGGAGTCTGCACACATCTTTAGTTTAAATACAGCTGTGAAGATTGTGTCATTTTATTCTGCTCTGTGGTGGAGTTGGGAATACTAATAGCACCCCTGGTCCCAGGGATCACCTGTTCTGGGTGGCTGGGTCCCAGGATAACAGTGACACAGAACAGCGGAGGAGCTGCAGGTTGGGGAAAGTCTGATGCATCCTGGCGCTGAAAACTACACTTCCCAGAATGCCTGTGGCAAGAAGAATTGGCAACATAGTGCCCGTTACTTGCAGAGATATTTGTGTCAGAGAAGGGCTATCCTAATTAAATATTAAAGCACCAATTATATTCATAGTTATTTAATACTATATTGCCTGTGCATTTAAAATGCTATTATTATTTTATTATTATTATTATTATTATTATTATTATTATTAATAATTATAATTAATTTTCCCCAATAATAAATTATTTAAATATTTTTCCCATGAATGTTTATTAATTGTTTAGGTAACTTAAGTATTAATTAATTACATTTTAATACATACAGTGGGCCAAATGTAATAGGTTGCGAATTTGTCAAAAATGCAAGTTTAACGCCACACTCGCATTTTTTACTCACTCGCAAATGTAATAGGGTGCGACTATAGTAAAACTCGCATTTTTCGAGTTTTACTATTACTATTCAAAAAAAGCATCTTGCATCCAGATATTTTCTAATTCTCTAGTTAGAACTCGGGCAATGTAATAGAGTGTGAGTGCTTCACTCGCACATATTTATATCTGAGAAATTGCAATAACAATAGACCAGCTTCAGGATAGCGAGTTTATCCTGAGCAGGTAAGAGTAACACAGAAACATGCACATATCCATGAGATACGTGCATGTTTCTGTGTGTACATACAGTATGAAAAAATTCCTGTGCTGGTTTTTAAAATACAGGTCACAAAATGTGTAGGGAGGCCCCTGTATTTTAAGTACCAGCACAGGGCTTTTCAGATGGTTGTGGAAATACAGGGGACAAAACGAGTAGAAGTCCCCTGTAATTTCCATAACCAGCACCTAACTTTTTCTAGGTGGAGGGGTTATGACACAGCCAGGGAAACCCTTTCCCCAGCCAAAGCATTACCCTTTAAAGGGTTCCCCCTCTTCAGGGCACCACAGGCCTAGGCTGATAGCCCGGGGCTATCCCCGGCACCCCTGGCTGGCGGGTTCTGGTTTGATAGTGTAAATGTAGTATAAAGGATAGAAGTGTAAATATTGTCCCTTGCAATAGAACTACAGGTCCCAGCAAGCCTCCCCCACATGCTGGTACTTGGAGAACCACAAGTACTAGCATGCGGGGCATTACGGGCTCTCTGGTACCTGTAGTTCTAGTGCAGAAGAATGACTGGGGCCCATGTCATTGCAGGAGCCACCAGCCAATCAGCGGGTTTGCTGTGCATGGTCAGCCTGTCTTGATAGACTTCAATGGTGCAAAATCTCCATTGAAGTCTATGGTGTGAACCGCTACATTGTATCCATTGTATCCAAAGATGTAACCACAAGGTTCACCTCGATTAACCTTACAGTTACATCATTGGATACAATGTAGCAGCTCTCACCATAGACTTAAATGACTGGGCACACATGGGCCCCTGTCATTAGCGCGGAGGAAGGGTATGTGTAAAAATACCCTTCCTCCTGTCCGGCATGGTATCGGGATTTCTCGGTTTGTTTTTATTAACCCCCTGGATGCCTACATGGACATGATCAACGCATAGTAGAGGTGAGTATGGATTATTTTTTTTCAGGTACCCATGGATGCTACTTGGAGAAGGGGACGTGAATGGCTACAGGGATACTAGGTGAGTATGTGTGATAGTGAGTGTGAGTGTGCATGTGTGTGTGCCTGTATGTTTAAATAAAATTGTACGGTCATGGAGTGTGTCTTGTCTTTTTTTTATATTTCTTTTGAAGTAAAACCACAGGTACCAGCAGGTCCGTAATGCCCCACATGCTGGTACTAGTGGATCACCAAGTAACAGCAATGTGGGCGATGCTTGCTGGGACCTGTAGTTCCACAGCTAAAGACAATATTTTCACATCTAATTTTCACACCACACTACACTATCAACCCGGCATCCACCGGCTAGGGCTGACTAGTGGTCAGGGGTAATGTTTTGGCCGGGGAACCCGGTGAAAAGGTTTCCCTGGCTGTGGCATTACCCCTCCGCTAGAAAGAGTCCAGTGCTGGTTATGGAAATTACAGGGGACCCCAACTCGTTTTGTCCCCTGTATTTCCACAACCAGGACCGGATCCAGAGCCGGCCCTAGACATAGGCATTATAAGCAAATGCCTAGGGGTGACTGGAATGCCTTAGGGGCATTCCAAGGCTCTGTCACTGCGGCTGCCCCCATCCAGGCCCGGTGACAGGAGGGTACAAAGGTACACCCGTCCTGGGCCCCGAGGTTCAGCAGGGCCCCAAGCGGCCGTGGCTGCTGAACTTAATTATCAAGGACGAGAGGCGGCGCCGCTCGTCCAGGTCGACGCGACGCAAATAGACAATGGAGCCGGACCCCATCCCTGGCTACAGACGAGCGCTGCGCACTGCTCATGCGCTACTGTAAAGGAGGACGATGTCACGTCATTACGTAAGACGTTGCGCCTGCGCTGCGCTGTCCTGGTCTTCTATCCCTGCCGCAGCAGCAGCCTCCTATGAAGAGCTGGAGGTAGATTGCAATCACACTCCGCTCCAGTGATATTGGCTACAGGCAGTGGCAGCTGCTGCATTGTATCAAGATTTGGGGTAAGTGGATTTTTTCCTTATTTTTATTTAATTTCTGTTCTAATGAAATATAAATATATATATATATATATATGTGTGTGTGTATGTATGTATATATATATATATGTGTGTGTATATATATATATATATGTGTGTATATATATATATATATATATATATATACTGTGTGTGTATATATATATATATATACACTGTATGTATGTATATATATATATATATATATTGTGACACAGTCAGATTAGGGGTCCCTCTCCTGGGTAGAGGTCTCCTTCCTTACACACACACACAGCAGCAGGGAAGCAGCACACCAGTCTGGATGCGAGTACAAGCTGGTCGGCGCCAGTCTTTATTGTACAGTGTCAGAAATAACATAAAGAAAACATAAACATAAATCCTAGCCCTGTCGGGGCACTATCTTCACAGGTAGTTCCATCACTACCAGAACCTGGCAGGGCCTAATGCCCTCACCAGCAACCAAGGCACAGCACAACACTCACAGTTAGGTTTTCAAGTGTCTCTGAGCAAACTCCCTGTCTGCTCTCCCAGGTGAGACAATCAGCCCTCAACACACTAGGCTTATATTGGCCACTCTCAGGTGGAAACCCTAACAAGCCTGTTACCAGGCTAAGAGAACCAAAACCTGGAGTGGCCGTGGGTGGAGCCCTCCCTCTCCTCTCACCCACAACCCCCAGGTCCCAAACCGGCTTTTCAAAAAGCCGAGACTCAAGCCTGCTACACTGCAGACTTTCTCCTGGGGATTTTAAACACATAGGACAGGAATCTGGGATAAATGTCCCTGCCACAGACCACTTTACCAGTGATCCTATCACATATCCCCCCCCTTTGTTTCGACCTATGGAGCGGAACAACTGAAGCCCCCAAACAATGAACGCGTGACAACGCGTCTGCTTTAAACAACAGGCCCCCTGGCCTGTGTTCCACCGAAAATTTAAAAGTTTGTAACACCCACTTTATGGCCAACGCCTCCTTCTCCACTGTGGCACCGGGTAGGCATCGAATTTTGAAACACTGTTCAACTTTCGGAAGTCATTGCAGAAACGCACACTCCCGTCGGGCTTTGGAATCAACACAATGGGACTTGACCATTCACTATGTGATACTTCAATAACCCCTAACTCTAGCATATTTTTAATTTCTTTCGACACCGATGCTCTTGGTGCTTCCGGTAACCTATAGGGCTTTAGATTAACTTTAACCCCTGGGTCAGTGATGATGTCATGTTTAACGACCGAGGTTTTCCCAGGTATGTCAGAGAACAGCACCCTATTTCTAACCAGAAACTCCTTGACCTCTCGTTGTTGAATTGCCGACAGGGTTTTTGCCACTGTCACTTCGGGAACTAAGGGCCCTGGACTTACTGGAGGGGCTCGGACGGCCGCCAGTACCGTTCTATCTTTCCAGGGATTTAACAGATTTATATGGTATATCTGTTCCGGCTTTCTTTTCCCCGGCTGGTAAACTTTGTAATTGACCTGTCCCACTCTTTCTAAGATTTCAAAGGGCCCTTGCTATTTAGCCAAAAGTTTATTTTCCACAGTGGGAACCAACACTAACACTCTGTCCCCAGGAACAAAGCTGCGTAACCGAGCATTGCAGTTGTATACGCTCTGCTGTGCCTGTTGAGCCTGTTTCAGGTGCTCTCTCACTATCGGCACCTCTATAATAGGCAATGGAACTAGTGGTCCCTTAAAACATGGTCTGGGAGCATGATACTGACACTCAGGGCAGGATGCGCAAAAGTCAGATACCTCTTTATGAAGCCCGGGCCAGAAAAACCTCTGCATTATTCGCTCAGTGGTTTTCTCTACCCCTAGATGACCTGCCGTTATACGACCATGGGCCAGATCCAACACTGTTCTTCTGTAGGCTTTGGGAACTATTAGTTGTTCCACAACATCTTTCCCCTTCTTAGTCACCTGATATAACCAATCCTGACACATTGCCATGTGGGGATAGGACAAAGGACTATCAGGGTCTATGGGTTTACCATCAACTACTTTTACATTCTCCCTGGCTTTTACCAAAGTAGGGTCATTCAACTGCTCCACGGCAAAGACCTCTCTTCTGACCTCTAAATCAGGCAGATGATCCACTGGCCCAACTACACTTCCCACCTCAATGGGAGGCACATCAGTTGGCGGGCCACCGTCACGCTCCGCATTCTCTAGTTCGCCAACCATAGTAGGAAAAGGGAATAACTCTGACTCAGAAGAAACTCCCTCCTCCACTATATCGACAACCTTCTCAAGTGGACCAGGGTTGTTCACTTCTGGAACAAAACGGCTTTCCCACAATTTCCAGAAGTGAGCAAAGTCTCTCCCCAATATTGCATCGTACATCAGACCAGGCACCAAACCCACAGAAACTATAGCAGAGCCACATGGTGTCTCGATGTTCACCTCGGCAGTAACATAATATCGATTATCCCCATGTATGCAGGTCACATCAACAGTTTTCCCCTTATGCCTCGAGGGGTTCACCAGCTCAGCTTTTATAAGTGTCACCAAGCTACCAGAGTCTAACAGTGCCTCTACTCGGTTGCCATCTACAGTGAGTACACACATGTGCTTATCAGTCTCAGCCTGCCGGTCAGCCGTACAGGCTGTCTGTGCAAAGAAAGACCCCCTGCGGTAGACATGAGCAGTATCACATTGCATAGGTTCAGTTGTAAGTGAACAATTAGCGGAAATATGGCCGAAGTCACCACACCGGAAACACTGAATCATATTAATGTCTAGTCGTTTACGGGGCAAGAACCTTCCTGGCCTGGCAGGCCTGTCTCCAGGTTCTACACCCTCAGTCTTAGGTACATCCCACCGCCCAGCACCCTTCTCCCCTGGAACAGTCTTACCAGTGTCTGTGGGAGTTCGCCGGTGCGCCATCGGGGCTTGGTGGGGTATACTCCTCAGCTCCTCAGCCGCCACATACCTCTCCACTAGCTCGACCAACTGGTCCGCGGTCTCAGGGTCTGCAAGGCTCACCCACTTGCGCAGAGTCGCGGGTAATGATCGCAGGTACCGGTCCATCACGACCCTTTCTACGATCTGTGGTCCCGTCAGCATCTCGGGCTGTAGCCATTTTGAGGACAGATGGACGAGGTCATGCATCTGTGAACGTGGAGGCTTGTCCATATGGAACTCCCAGCGGTGGACCCGTTAGGCACGAACAAAGGTGGTGACTCCCAAGCGAGTTAGGATCTCTTGTTTTAGTTTTTTATAGTCCTTGGCATCAGCCAGGCATAAGTCGAAATATGCTTTTTGTGGCTCCCCAGACAAAAAAGGTGCCACCAGACTTGCCCACTGCTCCTGGGGCCAACTCTCCCTTTCGGCCGTTCTTTCAAATGCGGCGAGATAGGCCTCCACATCATCGCCCGAAGTCATCTTTTGGAGGAAGTGACTGGCTCGTACGGAGTGAGTGGTGGTGGGAGGACCAGTATTAACATCTCTGGGCCGGGCGACCAGGTGCTGTACCACCTCTCTTATGGCCTGGCTGTTTTCCGCTAAGGCCTGGCGGGTTTCCTCAATGGCGACCTGTTGAAGTCTGTTAGTCTCCTGCTGAGCCCTGGTAGCTTCCTGCTGAGCTGCTGTAGCTTGGAGCAAGGCCTTAATAATTTCCTCCATTTTGTCCTGGGGTGTAGGTTGGAAGCTGAACCTTGCCTCTCTGAGCATTGGCTGACGCCTCCTCTATGGGACTTCAAGGACACAGTGTTATTTCCACACTCACAAATTGGGTGTCTGTCCCTTTAATTTTTAAACGGAAAGTTTTCCTCTCGCTGCAACTTCAGTGTGTGTGGTTGCCCGCATTCTCCACCATATTGTGACACAGTCAGATTAGAGGTCCCTCTCCTGGGTAGAGGTCTCCTTCCTTACACACACACACACACAGCAGCAGGGAAGCAGCACACCAGTCTGGATGCGAGTACAAGCTGGTTGGCGCCAGTCTTTATTGTACAGTGTCAGAAATAACATAAAGAAAACATAAACATAAATCCTAGCCCTGTCGGGGCACTAACTTCACAGGTAGTTCCCTCACTACCAGAACCTGGCAGGGCCTAATGCCCTCACCAGCAACCAAGGCCCAGCACAACACTCACAGTTAGGTTTTCAAGTGTCTCTGAGCAAACTCCCTGTCTGCTCTCCCAGGTGAGACAATCAGCCCTCAACACACTAGGCTTATATTGGCCACTCTCAGGTGGAAACCCTAACAAGCCTGTTACCAGGCTAAGAGAACCAAAACCTGGAGTGGCCGTGGGTGGAGCCCTCCCTCTCCTCTCACCCACAACCCCCAGGTCCCAAACCGGCTTTTCAAAAAGCCAAGACTCAAGCCCGCTACACTGCAGACTTTCTCCTGGGGATTTTAAACACATAGGACAGGAATCTGGGATAAATGTCCCTGCCACAGACCACTTTACCAGTGATCCTATCACAATATATATATATATATATATATATATATATGTATGTATATATTACACACACTCACTAATAAGGGGGAACCAGACAAAATTTTGCCTAGGGCACCAGAATGGCTAGAGCCGGCTCTGACCGGAACAGAAAAGCCCTGTGCTGGTACTTAAAATACAGGGGCCCCCTACACATTTTGACCCCTGTATTTTAAAAACCAGCATAGGTAGTATGGAGCCCAGGGCTGGTTATGCTTCTGGGGAGAGGATGCACGTAATTTATTTTTAAAACACACAGACAGAAACCTTCACGGATCAGCTTCTGTATACCTCGCACCTTTTAATGCTAGCCACATAAAAAGGTGTCAAGTTACATAGGCAAATACTTGTACAGATTCACATAGTGTAGTAGCCTCAAGCTCAAGAGTCCTGGCACCAACTTGCACCTTCAAAAAATATGAGAAGGTGCAAGTTGGATTTAAACTAAAACCTGAACCCTATTACATTTGGCCCCACAAGTTAAAACACCAACATAGTACAGAAATAAATGGATACAAAATGTCAACGTCAGAATGTCAACATGTTCCAAATGTCGATATTCAAAATGTCAACATGGGCAAGATGTTGACATTCACGATGTTGACATTACCAGAATGGCGACATTGTGAGTGCCGACAGAATGTCGACCATGTGGTTTTGAATTGATGGGGTAAGTATCTATATACCTAAAAAGAAAAGGAGATGTACAATGGTAAAGTACGTTTAAAACCCAATTATTTACTGAAAACAATTACAAACAAGTCACATATAAAACCCAAACATGTTTGACCCCGAAGGACTCAGCCACTGAGGAAGTCCTTCGGGATGAAACATGTTTGAGCTTGGCTTATGCCGGAGATGCTGTGATGTTATCAGTCCAAGAAGCGCTGGTGGATTGGAGAGGACACCAGGGCTGATGTGTGATGACCGTAGGTCCAAAAGTATTTCTCTATGCGCTGTTTGTGATATTTCCATATATCTCAATTTTATATGTGAGTGCTTCTTAATTGTTTTCAGCAAAGAATTGCGTTTTAAATGTACTTCACCATTGTGCGCCTCCTAATCTTTTTTTTTTTCAATTCAAAAATTTTTATTGATGCTTTTTTTTTCAAAATCTTTTTATTAAATTTTTGCAAAATGTTTACATACATCAATAGATATGCATGTTGAAACAAAATCAATCTATACAGCAATACACAATAAATTTAATGAGTAAAATACATCATCAAGTTATATTACCAAAATATTTTGCTGTAATTATAATCAATATTCAATACTTAAAAGAATCCAAGAGATGTAAACAGATAAAAGGTAAAATAGGGGAGGGGGGAGGGGGAAGGTCCCGTCTGTTCACCATTTTTACTATACCTCATTGCAGTCAATAGCTCCATAAACGTATATCCATACATTATGGCAGCATCGGTAGACCCACTCATTTCATATAAGAACAAGGGGGAGGGTGGAGAGAAGATATACCGATCTGCTTATGATGAGGCGGCAGACAGTCTTCTAGTCATGGACCATGTAGTATTTTCAAATATTTTCATTTTTATTGATGCTTTTAAACATAAATAATCATAAGAAAAAAAATTAAAAGTATAAACGATGGATATGAGACAGATATGAAAACCAAACATATCACATAGTGAGCAAAAACATAATAAAGTACAAACGATTACAATATGTTATAAGGTTAACAGGATATATTAAGTATTCCCTGATGTAAGTATTTATAGCAGAAAGGACTCGAAGGAGCTATTCGAGCACATGAATCGGGAGATAAGAGAAATACAATATACACAATTAAATGATGCAGATATCTCACCGTAGTCAGCTTAAATATAAAAATCACATACTAGAATATCAGAAAAATCAGTATAATAAAATATATACACCTCTTTAAATAACAAAATAATACATATACCCCAAAAATAAAATAAAAAGTAATAAAAAACAAAACAACACCCCCCTGACCCCTCACCCTGTATAACCTAACCCCAACTCAGGTATACTTGCATCCCAGAGTACCCTCCCCCATTACTATGATAAACTAGTATACTATACTTGCATCCCTAAAACTAAACAAAACAATTACATCCAAAGCAAATCTCCCTCATAACCCCCCACCCTGTATAACCTAATCCCAACTCAGGTATACCTGGATCCCAGAGTACCCTCCCCTGTTACTATGATAAACTACCACTAAATACCCCCCCTCCCCTCCCCCCCATTATAAAGAATACATTTCAAATAAATGACTGGGGAACAAAAAATGGCCATAATCTGGACATAGCAGGCCTCTCCCATAAAATAGTGAGTTGTATACAAATAGTCAGATATAATGGGCTGAAAACAGACATAATATACATGGGCTGATGAAGCTTTGTAGGAAAATGAGGGGCAACTATACCGATACACCTAAAGGACAGGAAACATCCAGCCCAGAAACACTAAACCAGCACAGTAGACCAAAATAAATAGGTAAACTTATACAACAGCTAGAGAGTCGGCTACCTAATAGACCCTGGTTGTATCAGAATAATAATAATTAAAGAAAGAATCGCATATACAGGATATAACAGTAATAAAATCACAAAACATGTGAACATTAACATTAAAATGGAATAAGGAGCTATATAATAAATGACCCAATTATAATTAAATCAGTCAATCAAGGCGGATCATCCCTTTCCAAGAGCCGCAAATAAAGCCACGCCAGGACATCCTGGAAAAAGTCAACAAAATGGTAACGACCTACCAAGAACATCCAAGAGCAGATAGGTGAAATCAAAACGAAGAATCGGGGATCATGAAACTGACTTTGTACTTGGAGTAATTGAAAAGGGGATTTTTGGAACACCACAGAAACATATAGAGAGGCTGTTATCTTTCGATAACGAAATACCAACTGGCCCCCTACTTGAGGCAGGGTAAAAACAGCATCAGGATCCTTGTAATCTGGAATTTTTACGCTAACTGGTTTCAGGAAAAGTTACGAACGAAGGGGTTGCATAGGTGTATGACGGGCTGACGCAATAAGAGACTAACGACCGTATTCAATTGCCCGCGAAAAGCCTTTTTCTGCGAAAAAGTTTCACCGGTGACATCATTTCACCAGATGAGAACTTATCTCCGTATTCAATTCCAAAGACTTTTCGCCGGTGCGAAAAGTCTGCGCCTTGTAACCAGCCTCTGAATGGAGGCGGAAAAAAGTGCAGAATTGGGGCTTTGGGGTGCAAACCTGCAGCCATGGGACAGTCCCCCAAGGGTAAACTGCTTCAAAAAAAGTAAAAAAAATACCTAAGATGACCCCAAAAAATGACTTTCGTTTTGGGGGTCGAAAAAAAACAATGTTGGGGGACAAACTTAAAAACTAGCAAAATAGACTCCAGGGGACCCACAAGTATGCCCCAAGTGTTTTTTTGTTTGCAGGTGTTTGCAGAAGGAGCGTTTTTTACGTTTTCTAAAACCTCACTTTAGCGATTTTAACCTTGCTTGCACCCATTTTCATGTACCCCAAATTTGCTGGGACTAGTTATTTTTGCCCCAAAAAACTGCTAAATGCTATTCTTCACCACTTGTGCAAAGACGCTACATAGTAGCTATTGAGAGCATTTAAGCACACCAAATACCTTCAGCAGGGCTATTCGGGGGTATCCATAGTGATCCCCCATGTCAGTGCATCTTTTGGGGTGTCAGGCTGATTTCCCCAAATCTGACAGCACTTTTCGCCTGTTTGAGTTTTGCCGGGAAGCGTTTTCGCGTCTTTTGGAATTCAATAAGGTGAAAAGTGGTCTTGCGCACGGAAAGTGTTTTCTCCAAAAACATGCAATGTAGGCGGAAAGTCCGGCAAGCGAAAAATCCGGGACTTTTCGCAGGCAAATGAATATACTCCTGAGTAAGAAAGGAGCCATTTGCAAAAGCAGGTATCAACCAGGATTCCAGGATTTGCAGGATCTGCACAGATGGAGTCCCCTTTGTTATTCCAGGTGAAGCAGCTGTATTGACAGTGGCACGGCATATATCTTGACAAGCATAAAGCAATTCAGTATGTAGTTCGGTCACTTTTCCAGTGATCCCCAGTACTTTATTGAAAAAGGGTAATCACCCCCAAATTATCCAGGAGTCTGACCTGCAGGCAAGAATCCATAGCTCTGGAGCCAGGGGTCGCAGCAAGCACACTGACTGAAATCCAAGATGGCGGCTGGCGGGAATCGCAGGTTTGCAGAGGTCCCCCAGGTTTGCAGAGGTCCAAAATGGCTTGGGCAGTGTCCTCCACCTCCCCATCTACCCAGAAGACCAGTCGGGAACCAGCTGCAGCAAACGCTGGGGACAGGAGCCACAGGAGATTCCGGGGCCGAATCCAAAATGGCACCCGCGACAAGGAGAGACTGCAGAGAGAAATCTTCAGCGCATACAGCACAACAGGCTGGGAGTTGGAGCACAGCCAAGCCGCAGGACTCCCAGAGCCTGCAGAGGTAAGTATACAGCAGGTATCTAGTGCCAAGAATCGGGCAGGGTAATAAGGATAGGTGTACAGGATATTGAGGCCTAGGAGCTATGAAGTTAACCTCCTACATCCAGCTCGTCCAGGCCACGCCCTGCCTCCTTTTCTTTGTATCCATGTACAGAAACACTGACCTTTGGGAAGAGGTCTTTTAGGAGAAGCTGCACGCCAAATAATGGACAAATCCTGGACTTTCATTTGCACTATGCAATTTTGCAAAATATAACAGAACATATTTGAATTTATTGAATCTATAAACCTAACCCTCACCTTAAACACAGCCTAACCTTAACTGCAGCCTAACCCTAACCACAGCTGTACCCTAACTCTAACCGTAGCCTAGCCATAGGCTAACCTGAACAGTCTTCAAAATAATTTTACTGAGTTTCTAACATTTATCTTAGGCTCACAGGCTATTAATTCACATAAATTTGGGGCCAGTGACAATGTTAAAAAATACTCCGATTGAAATAATTTTACTGAAGAGTTATATTATGTACTGATATTAGAGATGTGCGTGGACCCCCGTGTTTTGGTTCTAATTCATCATCGTGTTTTGGTTACGGTTTTGGTACCCTCACATGTTTTGGTTTTGGATAGATTGTTTTTATTTTTTATAAAAACAGCTAAAATCATGTAAATTGGGCCTGATTTATTTTTATCCCTTAGTTATATGTGCAATAAGATATGAAGTGATCGGGCATCAGGGACTTTAGGGTCTTTCCCATCGTTTTTATGTTGGGTAGCAATTAGTGGTGCCATGTGCATCTGTCTTTGGTGCAATGGTATTTTCAGGGACGTAGGTTGGGGATGGCCTAATATTTGAAAATCACTAAGCACACCAAAAGGGATGTGCTCATGCCACACCGCCATGATTCGCCCATGTCCGCCATCACAAGGTGACCATGACATTTTAGCTGTGTCCATGTCCCTTTCTGCAGTGTCCCAATCCATTTACTCTGCATTACTGGAAACAGGTATTGCAATAGGTTCGGGTCATCAGATTCAGAATGATGACGTTGGTACATTTTTCCTACATATACCAGGACACTTATCAGGTTTGACCAAACATTATAGCTGTTTACAGCCATTACACCTAAAAGCTAGAAGCTTCTCAAGTACAAACATTAGCATGGAATAGGCCAGCCCACCTCATACACTATGTAGACAAAAGTAATTGGACACTGACAGCAAATAGTTCAAAAAAATGTTATTGACGTCAGTACTTTGAGGATCCACCACGTGCAGTGATTACTGCAGACACCCTTCTTGGCAAACTTCCACAAGTTCCTGGACAACAGCAGGTGGTATGTTTTGCCATTCCGCCTTAAGTACAGTGACCAACTGTGACACTGAAGAAGGTTAAGTTGGCCTAGAACGCACCCGTCACTCAAATTCATCCCAGAGATTCTCAATGGGGTTAAGATCTGGACTCTGAGCTGGCCAGTCCATCCGGGTTACCAATTTTTTTTGTATACCAGTCCAGCGTTGCCCTGGAAACATGACAGGTGGCATTGTCATCCTGATAAAAACATTTGTTGTTTCCATAGAACTGCAAGAGCATGGACCTCCCTACCAAGTGTTCTTGTCGAAACTGCCACATTAGTGGCCATTTGGAACTCGTGTGCACTGGTATGCCTGGTATGCATTTCACCTGTGCGGGGGTGTCCAATCTCTTTTGTCTACATAGTGTATATTTACCCTGTTCTCACCAAATAGAAAACAATCTCTGTGTAGTGTATACTGTCTATAACCATCAACAAGACAAAGGGTCTCCCTGTACGAAGAGACATTTATGAGAAATGACTAAAAATAATACCTCCAATATCTAGGACAATGATAACTCCAACATTACACAAATAATACTCATTTGACACCACTATATTATGACACCATTTGTAGGGACATAATTTGCTCATAATGTCATCTTTGTTTGTAATGAAATCGCTGTTAATTTTCTCTTTTGTGGGTTATTTTTCTTTTCCTCATAAACATTGACCATGAGTGTTCCCCATGGGCCTGTTATGTACAATTAGATGCTTTTATTGCAGTGGTGAGTATCCTCATTTATTTATTGGACTCAGCGCAGGATGAACCCCATGAGTTAAGCTACAATCGATGAGTGCTGGCATCATGGGCAGTCGTCTGTCTCTGTAGCCCCATTGTGTACTCAGATATAAATGTGTATATCCGTCTTTATCTTGAGTTGGCTGGATCTATGCTTGCACCACCGGTTCCATCCATCCGTTTCTAAAGGTAGCCACTTACACTAGCCTTATCTTAATTCAGACAGTTCTCTGTATACGGTCACCTCTGAATAACCCAATCTGCCTTCATGCTCATAAAACATGCCAACAGCATGTCCGTGGCACATGTAGCCTATGTGTAAATGCCCAGTTGCCACCCTATTACACCCACAAGTGGATAGGCATACAACTATGAATCTCCCACTATGAGAGGCATACAACTATGAATCTCCCACAATTGCACAAAGTTGCCTGCGTCTGGGGGCGAGCTGAGGTGACCCAGTTCCATTTACGTGTGTGTGTGCGTGTGTGTATAGCAGTGAAGTTGGCATAGCGGTTAGCATCACTGCCTCACAGCACTGAGGTCTTAGGTTTGATTCTCACCAGGGCCATATATGGAGTTTGTATGTTCTCCCTATATTTGTGTGGGGGTTCCCCTACAATCAAAAAACATACCAGTAAGTTCATTGGATTCTGACAAATAAATGAACTCTAATGTGTATATTTGGTAGGGAATATAGATTGTAAGCCCCATTGGAGCAGGGACTGATGTGAATGAATGAAAATATTTGCTGTATAAATAACTGTTAATAAATCTATATACACACTGGCTGCACCAGTTCCTTGTTGGTTCTCTGTAGTTACACGGAGATCTTGCCAGCAGGACTTCCCCCACTCCATTATAGAGAAAAGGGATGGACGCAAATAACCAGCCTGGCTAGTGCTCCGGAGCTATGGTAATAAAGGGATTTATGTGAGGTTCACGGGTTATTGATTCACATAATTTTAGGGCCAGTGACAATGTCAAAGAAATACTCCCATTGAAGAAGGACCAATGTTGGCTCTAGATCACATGAACTGAGTTATTATTATTGCTGTTTAAGCCATTTTCAGCAGTTGAATGAGTGTTGACTCTTTTTGACCCCTTCTCCTTGTTCCACAGTGACCATCAATACTGTTGTTCAGCTGTATTTATCACTTCTCCTAAGTCCCTTTTATATGGATTTATTGGTATTTTTTCCCACTGTTGGTTCTGTGTTCTATTTTCTCTGTCATCTCATTATTGACCCCTTGATGCATGGGTTATTGGAGAATCCCAGGAACTTGAAAATCAGACCTGGTTTCCCTGCTACAGGCTACAAACCTTTTATAAAGCAAAATAAAAGCGAAGAGTTTACTTAATGTTCTGCCAGGACTTATAGAACTGTACCTCAACTATATTATTTGATCAGATTAATAATGCAAAATAAAATATCAGAATTAAATATTGTCACCTAAATGTATCACAACAGTGTACACAATTTTTTTTATTCATTTTATATTTTAGCTAAAACATACATCATTGGCAGAGAATAATAAAAGGAAGAACAGTAATTAGGCTAAATATTAGACTGTAAAGCTAGTTCACAGACGTAATTTGGGTTCAAGATGAAGAAAGAACACTGATTTGGATACACTGCATAATGTTTCTTTGTTTTAAGTAAAAAAAAGAAAAGAAAAAAAACACCCAAAACTGACACACATAGAAATTAATGCAAGTAAATGCAAAAGGTCTACAGTACAGCTCTGAAGTGTTCATATTCTGTGGAACAGTGACGGATAATTAATATTATTTAGTGTTACCATATTACACAGCATTTTATTAATATTATTTAATCCTTCTCACCCTGC
Source organism: Taudactylus pleione (assembly GCA_031769625.1). Taxonomy (NCBI): domain Eukaryota; kingdom Metazoa; phylum Chordata; class Amphibia; order Anura; family Myobatrachidae; genus Taudactylus; species Taudactylus pleione. The sequence goes on from JAUIMM010000300.1 coordinate 789,390, forward strand.
CCTGTTGGATCGCCCATAAACATACTACCACACACACATACACTAGGGTCCATTTTGCCCGTAACCAATTAATTAATTATGTTTTATGTAGGCCAGTGGACTGTGGAAGGATTCCCCGGAGCACTCAGAGGTCTAACCGTGCAAAGTGCAAACACAGGAACAACATACAGAGCAATATCAAATTAGCTGCGAAAAGCCGCCGTTTGACTAAAAATTTACACTTGTGTGAAGTTTTCGCCAAAAAATGCGTATAGTGCAATCCTATTATCTGCGGCTTTTCCCACATGCAAATTTTGTCTCTTTGGCCAGGCTGCGCAAGCTGAAGCTTACCTCAACCTGGCCAGTGCCTGGCACTTATGAGGCCAGGAAATCTGCGTCCATTGACGCAGACTCTAGCCTCGTCCATCCCGGAAAATGGAGGCATCACGCCCTTGTTTCCAGGAACGGTGGCCAACCACGGCCCTGCTCCGCCCCCAGAATGCTGCAGCCTGTCAATCAGGCTTCGGCTGGGATACACTGCGAGTGTACTTGCAGATGGAGGGTTGCACATGCACAGTACACATCCTGCCCATGCACAGTCCTCCAACAATCGAAGATATGCGCTAACCATAGGGTTAGCGTACATCTCTGAATCAGGCCCACTGTCACTGACAGTACCCTATGCCTGTACAGTGCATTCTGATGTCCCTAGAACACTCATTCATATACCCCTCATCACAGAAGTAATTTATATTATTGAACCTACTATGTTACAGTACATGTATTTTTCTTTTTTTCTGTATTTATATGTCAACACAAGAAGAATTTGACTTTTCCGTATGCAATGGGAGAAAAAGTAGTAAGAGAAGTTTTAACAACTCTTGTATAGTGACTTTATATCTGACTATTATTTTAGTTGTACAGTATGTTCTCTTGATATTTGTACTTGGTATTCCACAAGTATTGTGGGTGTAGAGAGGTTTTAGAAGAAGGAGTGTTTTATACATTTTCTGCCACTTTTTCTTACTTTTTTGTTATCAAGTGTACAAATATAGCAACAACATTCCAATTATCACTTTACAGATAGATTTGTATGTTCTGCCATATCGGTAGGATGATGCCTTTCTTACCAATGTTCATCCAGCACAGACCTGAGGTTGTTAGTTACAGTGCAGTTTTTACAGAGATCCATCTACACTCTACAGTATAGATGTCATAGTTTACAGTTTGTATATAAAGTGAACAGTTACATCTTTTTCAAACTACTGGTCTCTGATGACCACAAAACCTGTCCCCCACCTAACATCTAACCATACTTTTCTGAACAGACTAAGGGCCTCATTTACTAACGAGTTTTATCACCAAAACGAGTAATACATTTCACTGTGTATGATAAATGCTGCTCCAGCCAATCAGCTCCCAACTGTCAACTGTTAGAAAAATGACACTTGGGAGCTGATTGGCTGGAGCACCATTTATCATAAACAGTGAAATTTATAACTCGTTTTGGTGATAAAACTCGTTAGTAAATGGGGGCCTGTGATTCCTATTGTAAAAGAAAATACTCCATGCATGAAGTTTTAGATGCTTTCTATGAGGAAAATTTGCAATAAATAATACACCTGTCAATTAATAAATTAAACTTCTCTTTAACTTGGCTAAACAAATGAAGTATCAAATCATTATTCTGTGTGGAGTTTGCATGTTTGCGTGGGTTTCCTCCGAGTTCTCAGTTTTCCCTCCACACTCCAAAAACATACTGATAGTTTAAATGGCTTCTGGCAATAAAAATAACCCTAGTGGGTATACTGTATGTGGTAGGGAATATAGGGGGTCATTCAGACCCGTTCGCGAGCAAAGGACGCTCGCAAACGGGTCGATGTTGCCCCACTGTGCATGCGCACGACGGAGGGAGCTCCGTCGTGTGCATGCGCGAGACCTGGAGAGCGACAGGCTCTCCGTTGCTCCGGGTCTCGCACCAAAGGGGGTGTGGTGGGCGTGCCGGGGGCGTGGCTGCCAGACGGAGGCGTTCCCATGGGAATGCCTACCGTCTGAAGCCAGCCCCACTGACATCACTAGTGATGTCAGTAGGAGTGATTTTGGCTCTGATAGAGCCAAAATCACTCCAGGGCTTGCGGCAGCGAGACCCTACCGCAGGGTCTCCGTTGCAAGCCCGATGGTCACGATGGTCTTGACCATCGCGACCATCATGGACGCTCGCATAAGCTGTGGGTGGTAACCCACAGCTATGCGAGCGTCCATGAGGACGCTCCTAAAACAGGTAGGAAGACCCTGATTCAGAGCGAGCGCTCTGGTCAGAGCGTTCAGCTCTGAATCAGGCCCATAGATTGTAAGATCCACAGGGACTGATGTGAATGACTGAGATATTCTCTGTGTAACTCTGTGGAATATGGGTGTGCTCTATAAATAACTGGTATTAAAATCACTTGACTCACTGTTGTGATTTTCATGCTGAATCCATAGGAATAATGACAAATTCATAATAATTTATTAACATAAAGAGCGAGGTGTAAATCATGCTGGAATGGACGATTTGATTGATCTAAGCCAAAGCACCATGTTCTTCTATCTACATTCTACAATGCAATGATTGTTTAGAGAATGACCTCTTAACCGTCTATTATTACACCTTGTCTATAACATAAAAGCAGATCCTCACAAATATTATCAAAATAAAATGGAAAAACATTTTTGAATGTCCAGTGTGATAAGTAAGGGAACAGATCTGCATCCTTGATGCAGTATGGGATGTAACAGGGATAATGACAATCTCCGCAATTATCAGGTTCCCTGTATGGTGGAAAATATGTAATATAGTTTTAGCCGAAGGTTCAATCACCATGGCAAACATAATCAGCGAGAAATCTTCTAGTAGCAAAAGGTAAATATTTGTAGACCCTATGCTGTCTTATGCCGTTATTAGATTTTGCCTGTAACCTTGGATAATCTCTGATGTGACTTATAAATAGTCACAGCACATCCAAAGACACTGAAAAGGGAATTGTTTGGTCTCAGGCAAAGTTATGTGATAAGATTTAAAAACTTCTCAATACTGGACAAAAACAAGTGATAATTTGACATATAAGTTATGAAGTGTATTTTAACTGGCTGACTAGTTAAACTCAATAACAGTTGGCAATGTCTATCATCTGCAGATCACCTGCCCTTTGGCATCCCATTAATTACTTGCCATATGTGATGTTTAGAGGCAGATAGCATGGCATTCCAGGTCTATGGCTTTTTCTGGAACTTCCCTTAAGTAACATTCCATATTAATTGATGTGATATCAGAACAATTGCTATACGTGAAGTAATTCCTTCCAATTAAAACACATGACGAGTACTAGTATACTCCCAGCTTTACTCATAAACTGATATGATAATTAATGTTCACAAATAAACACCATTTACCATCCCTATACACAGACCTCTATAGGGACTGCAATTAGGCAGTTTATCAAGTGTCAAAAAGCTGAAGAGACTTCACCGGATCTCCAACAGGTCAAACCTCTATGTGCAAGAGCTTATTACTGGAATCATTCACCAGCAGTATTAGGTTTCCAGTGAAAGGAAGAAAACCTTGGCTCCAAGAGAAGCCCTGTATTGATAACAGCAGAGAACCTATGTTCTGTATTCAGGTTGGGTATGGGATCCTAATAGTTGGGATGTCGGTGGTTAGAATACCGACAGCGGCATCACGACTGTCAGAATACCGACAGGATTAGGTAAGTATCCTAACCCCTAACCCTCCCACTATCCCACCTTTCTATGGACAACTTCCCCGCAACCCTAACCCTCGCTCTCCGCAGCCTAACCCTAACTCCTAACCACAAGCCTAACACTTACCATCGGGATGTCAGCGGTCGGGATTCTGACTGCTGTTATGTATGCCCACTTTACTTAACAGGCCACATTTTAAAGGTTATCTTAATATCTTTAATAACAACACCAGCAAAGCTGGAGTTACCAGATTCCAGGGAAGGGCTTCTGCAGCAATTGTACCTGTGAAGCTGTTACATTTATAGGTGGTTGAGGGTAGATGCAAATATACATTGATGATAATGATGGTTGCCCACACTAGCAAACCACTTTTTATTGGTTGATTGTGGATACACTGATGACACTGATCGGTGCTTTCACATTTGCTCACACATACCGTACACTGTACTTTATATTGTTTTTTGTTCATGTTTTTTTTCTAATACATGAAATTGAGATTTGTTCCTTATGTATTAGAGGGTTTTTAAGTTTCATTGAGGTCTAAAAGTGAATGAGTATTTTGCAATCAAAACAAATGGTTAAAAACTGATGTGAGCGGACCCTCGTGTTTTGGTTTTGGTTTTGGCAAAACCACCCTCAAATGTTATGGTTTAGGCAAAACGACAATCAAATGTTATGATTTTGGCAAAACCACCCTCAAGTGTTTTGGTTCAGTTTCGGTTTTGGATTTCTTTAAAACTGATAAAAACAGCTTTAAATCATGTACATTAATTTGGACCTATTTACATGCAATCTAAAACCTGAGACCCATTTTTTAGATCCGAGTTCCGAACTTATGGGAAGGGGTTGGGTATGAAATCCCAACGCCGGAAACCCTAACAAGCAGAATCCCGACGGCTATGGTAAGTACCCTATCCCTACCCCTCTCCCACCCCTAACCCTTACCCTCCATGCCTAACCCTAAAACTCCTGGGGTGGAGCCTAACCCTAAGTCCCCCGAGGGTGGCAAAATCTAACCCCCCCCTTCCCGCACCCTTAACCTTGTCATAGTTTCACCTTTTTGTATGCAAACAATTGAGGCTATTTTATTTTAAAGAAAATGTATTTTATGCACAATTGCTGTCAACTCTGCATCAAATTTATTGTGATTTGTCCAGACAAAAACATGTGCAAGGAAGACAAACTTAGCAATTTGTAAGGAAGCTGGATGATTTCATATACAGTAGTTTTGTTAGTAGTACAGACTTGAGGCCAGACTCAGCTCTATCATTAGACATCCTAAGGCAGATGCCTAGAGCACAGGGGTCTTGGGGGTCCCACAGAGGGTCAGCAGAAAGGTATGTGAAGGAAAAGCTGATGGGTGAGGAACTGGCATGTGAGAAAAGGGCTAAACAAAACAATGGAGGGGCGGAGGGTTTGTGACAGAAAAAGCTAGCGAGCAGGGGGTGCAATGTGATAGAAAAACATGTGGGCAGGGGGCTGCATGAGATAGAAAAGATGGTGGGCAGTTTGTGGCGTGTGTGAGAAAAGCTGTTGTGATAAAAAAGCTAATTGGCAGGGAGTATTAAAAAAAACTGACAACAGAATTAAATAATAAAGAAATAGAGATTGAAAAACAGACCTGAGAAGACTATCTGAAAGGAGCATCCTACTATACTGTCAAACCGAGGCTTTATTTTAGAATAGTAACTTAAGGCAGACATATTACAGCGCACAGAGAGAATGTTTAAGAATGCAGAATGGAAAAAAGGATGATTTAACCTTGGTAGCACACATCTGGCTGTAAAACAATAGAGCGTAAAATAAAAGCTCCTAAAGAGAGCATTCTGCAGAGTCAACAAGACAAAGAGCACTTTTACTTTTTTACCGCATCAGAGCCAGAGTTAAAAGGAGACAGAAGTGCAACTGGCAGTCATGGTTACGCATTTTTAAGAGTTTGAAGTATTGAAAGGGAATGCACTGAAACAAAAAAATAAAAGTAGTCTGGTAGCAGAGAGAGATCAGGAAAGTAATTCGACAAGAGAGAGAGAGAGACAGACAGAGATGTAATAGCTTCCAATTTAGCAAAAGTTGCTGGTTTCCATCAGTTTGTAAATTACTGTTGGCAATAGAGTGAAAATTGGTGTAAAGCTGCAGAAAGCTGCTATTTTAAAACACGTGTCACACCAAGTCATTGTCCAGATTGTTCCAGGTTCCTCGCAAGTCGCCGGATGTAAGATTGTGCAAGAATCAAAGTTACCCAAAATGCACCAGAAAAAAAGCACAAAACATCAGAGGTGCCTCTGGCCAGCAAGACAGCTGGGGTCCCTCAAAAAATGCTTTGACAAGGCTGGGCTGGGGACACACAGCATAGTATCCCCATGCTATGATGTCCAGCAGCCCCAGCTTGTACAACACTGGGCTACATTCCCTAGGGGAATCAGGATGCAAAAATAATGCTTGCTCCCCCAGGAAATACCAGCCTCATTCTGATAGCACTAGGGCTCTGTCTAAACATCCCTGGGGTATTTGCCAGGCAATGCTGGCACTTGGGAACCACAAGTAGCTGCATGCTCTGGCATCCAGGGCCACTGTGCCTGTAGTTCACCTAAAATACTGAAAAATAAACACACATACCTTATAAATTAAATAATAAAACTGCCACACATTCCCTAATTTTCCAATGCATTCTCACCTATTTCCATTTCAGTCCATACAGTATCAGCAATCCTGGCTTGGCAAAAAATAAACCCTCATAGGACAACGGTAAACTTGCTCAGAGGAAAGCCCCTTTGTGAATGAAAGCTTCTAAGCCTGTCTCTATTACATTCAGCCATAGTCTAGGAACACCTGTCTCTTTCAAATACCTACTGAGAGCATGAACAATCAGCTCTACGTCAGCATCTCAGGTAATGCGGATAAGTCTGAGAGGCCACCATTACGGCACTGCAACAAAATTTTGGAGAGCAAGAAAAAAAAAATAGATACATTATGAAAGTTTACAAAGATGGAGCATTTCCTAAAGAAGTCACAACTTCTTGGAGGAAACCCTAAGTAAGCTTCTGGTTATGGTTTATGAGCAACAAGGATAAGCTAAAAACATGCAAAGTTCTCTGAGTCCAAAAACCCCGTAAACATTAAAACAAAGGAACATGGAAGATGAGACCTCCACGTGGTCTGGATGGTTTATTCTAACTAGTTGTAACCTGTGACGATTGCAGCTTGGTGGTGATGTAACAGACAGACTTACTGTTTCCTAATTGGTATTCTAGGGCCAGCCACATAACCCTTGCTCTCTCTTTCTCTTTTATCTCCATTCACCAAGATCACAATGGCTGTAGTTATCATTCCCAAAGTGCAAAGAAGGAATTTGGTAGTGCACGTCAGTGAATATACTGAGCGTGACTTGTTAGTCCAAAGTGCAAAAAGAAAGTTGTTGGTAGTGTACGTCAATGAATATACTGGAATGACTTATTAGGGGCCCACACTCAGATACCATTGCGAAATAAAAAATACATTGAATCAAATTATTATGACTCAATGTATTGAACAAATGGTCAGACGCTATTTCCTTGCTTGAAACGTGACTATGATTAAATAAGTCTCAGGAAGGTTTTCACAGGGAATTCATGGGAAAAATCTGTAAATGCTCTCCTGACTTACTCCTATATACTGTAGTCCATAGATATATCCTTAGCGGTTTCTATGAGATAAAGTATAAACCAATCAGCTCCTAACTATCATAACCAGGGGCGCCGAGAGGGGTGGGGAGCAGGTACTAATTACCCGGGCCCGGGCTTGCTGGAGGGGCCCGGCACTGCTCCCCCCTCTTACATCTGTCAAAACTGGATTATTGACTGAGACAAGATCAGTTTAAAATTGAAGTGTGCGCGATACCATCTTGCATATGGCAGCTAGACTCCATTTTAGAAACAAGAATCTGCAAGATGCCATTTTGCGACCAGCGTCACTTTAAGTTACAACTCAGGAGCTAAGAAGAGATGGCAATGTTTTTGATAATCTACCAAGGGCAACTGGAAGAACAAGCTTCCTGAGTAAAAGTAAATAGTATAGACAATGGGTATTTTTACATACAAATTGGGAATCCCTGGATGCAGACAAAGTATAGTTGTGGCAATTGTAATATAATCCAGGCATTGATCTACACAATTGGATTTGTCTGAATCCTAAACAGGTCTTAGCCCCACACACAGACAGGATGGCCCCAACTTCACAGCTTGAGGTGGTAACACAGTTGCATTCACACAAGAGTCAGGGAGAACAAAAGAGCACACATTACATATTCACACATAAGGTTTAATAAGCTTTAAAGTATATGATTTAAGTTGGTTCAGTTACTTTAAATCCTGTGAAATAAAGATATTTGATAACTAAGGTTCTATACATGTTAAGACAGCAGTGTTTGGGTTCGTACTGATGCATACTCTTTCAACAGAATTCCGGTACTATCGGTGTGGAGATCGCATCATGCATTCGCAACTTATGGACCGCAGAGACTACAAGCAACAAAATGTATATTTTAGGAACAATTGTTAGGATGCAGCATGGGGAGGCAGGAGGAAAAAGACCCTCAGTTGTTAGAGGCTGGGTGAGTCTATTTGAACCAGCCTGTTAAATGCACTGTAACATATGCTTCTCCCCTGGGAACCAATGGCATAAGCAAGAAACTTCTCTATTGTCCTGTCTATTCTGGGGGGATATAAAAATGTGTGCCCAAACACTGGGTCTTTAGTCTTCTTGCTGAATGCTGAATGACGACGGGGTCTCTTGCTGATGCCTATCACCGGGTCTGGAAGCGCAGCGTAAGTATACTGTACTTGGGGATCTGTATAATTCCTTTGCGTCTAATTGTGTCTGGATCAATAGCATGTAACTGACTGTACTTTTTACTTGAATAATACTTTGTGCTTTGGAACCACATGTTCTAAGTCTGGAGTCTCTATTTACTGTATGATTGCGTACGCAAATTAAGCGTCATCCTTAGAGGTTTATAGGTAGGATTTTAGAAGGTACAGGCAGGGGTATATAGAGGTTCATTTTAATATTAACAGATGGGGGCTCATCGAGTGAAGTCACTTACCTACTCACATGGCACATACGGCTATCAATGTCTCAGCAAAGGGTGGAGTGGCCACATGCAGGGTTTTCCTGCAACCGCTTTGTGCTGAAAAATCGCTATCCGTTTTCGTGTGAGCAAAGGAAGCTGACTAGAATCCAGGGACAAGAAAGGAAAAAGTTTGTTTTCCTTTGTTGATAGAACCTAGCGTTTAAAGGGGTGCCGCAGTATTGAGTATGCGGCTGAGTTGCAGTTTTGCACACAGAAAAGATGCACTTTTGCGTACGCAGTTAAAAAGTCATTATACGGTTGTGTGGTAGTCGCATTATTTTTTTTATGTGGCTGGTCGCACAATAGCGTATACGTACTTCCGGTTGTGCTGCCATGGTGTTTAAACAAAGCCATTGAGGTTTACATTTTTTTCTATTACAATATATGGGTTAACGTGTATTTTTTCTGCGCAGGAAAAAAGTGTGTAACAGTGAATATTTGTTGAACAAAGTAAAGGGTATCATATGATCCTTAAGGGCTTGGTGCAAGGGTTAGTCTAGCCACTCGGTAAGCAGCTTTACCGTTCTATACACAATAGCAGGTGTACATGTTGTCTTTGTTGTAGAGAGGTGCGTGAGAGTAGCCGACATATAAACTCTCATAGGTGTAGAAGTTGCCTTACTAAATCTTATCCGGGTGTGGAAGTTGCCTTTTTCAAATCTTATCCAGGTGTGGAAGTTGCCTTACTAAATCTTATCCAGATGTGTGCGCGCCGCCGACTTAAATCATCCACAGGTAAGTGAAAGTATCTTGATTGTCTTTCACTGGTTTAAATCTTTATTGAAAAGCGTAGGAGTTGTCTCAGAATGGGAGCCACGCAAACAGTAGAGATGTTAGGCAATGATGTGCTGCTAATGGTGGCGCCGATCGGATCAGCCCGTCGTATGATGCATACCAAGTACGGTACTTAAGCAATAAGGTATTGTGATTTATGGTTTAATATGACGAGGAAGAGTGTTAGACCGTTTCCCAGAATTGGTAGTTTTGATAAAAATGTGTTAGACAATGTCCGGGATCACATCAGTTTGTTGCGCTCCCGAGAGAAAAAGGTTAAATATTTTAAACGTTTAAAACTGTGGCAGCATGAGGGGGATGCGTGGCTTAAAAATGTGCAAACGACACAAACTAGCGTCGTGAGCGCATTGCCAGAAAATATATCCGCGACGCTAAATTGCAATACGGGCGAGCTCGCACGTGCGACAAGGTAGCGTTGTGGAGAGTATTGTCAGCAGTTCACGCTCACCTCCCCCACCTTATGTGGATGGAGGTGCAAGTACAGTTACCAAAAATACCCATAAAAATGTAACAAGCAATTTGCACCCTCTCTTAAGCAACCATAAAGAAAATGTTTATGATATGGATGATGAGCCTATTGTAATGTCTGCCATTTCCCATGCTGTGCAAATGATAGATGCTGCATTACCACAATCACGGGTGGTGCCGCCATCTCCATCGGTAACAGCAAGGGAAGTGTTAACACACTCTGCACCTGTAGAGGAAGTTGTTAATACCATACGTAGCAGCAGCAGATTAAACCCCCAGCCAGGTAACCAGGTCAGAGGTAGCAACACTACCGGTCTGCATCCCATTCGGACGATAGCTGTTCCGAATGGAAATGCTGGAAATGCAGATGCGAACGGTGTAGTGCCCACGAGGGAAGTAGTAATGCATTGTCCCTGGACAAGAGCAGAACTAAACTCCATCATAAATGATTTCCCCGATCCCAAAAAGGAACTAGCCAAATGTGAAAGATTTTTGAGAAATTTGGGTAGTTCTCATGAGCCAACTAATAAAGATTGGCGTGTGGTGTTAAGGGCCTGTCTGCCACGCAATATCGACGTGACAAAATTTATCACGGATTGTGTATTGGATGGTGACGTTCCCTTAACAGACCAAGTAAACCAAGGTAACATTTCCCACATTGTAACTCAATTGGGTATATATTTTCCAGTAGTAGTTAACTGGAACAAAATTTTCACAATTAAGCAAAAGGAGAGTGAATCTGCAGAGGATTATTGCGATCGGGCTCTGCAGGCTATCACCCAGTACCTGGGATAGAAGATATTAAAGATAGCACTCACCACAGGGGAATGATAGTCACGGTACTCATGGACGGTCTGAGAGACGACTTAAAGACTCGGGCTCAGACCTCACAGCCTGGCTGGAGGGGACTTACAATAGATAACCTCATAGAGTCTGCCATAGAACATGATAAAAATATCACAAAGAGAGAGACCCAGAGCGAAAACTAATGGCTGTCAGTATCCAAGCTCTGGAAGGAATGACAATAACATCACAGCCAACCGACACACCTGCACCCACACACACACACCTGCACCTGAACAATTACAAGTCCTCACCAATCCCACACCACAGCAAACACATCCTTACCCCACATATCATACACAACCACAGGTCCCATACTCATATCCCCCACAATATCCTTACCCTCCCTATCCTTACCCATACCCACCACCTTTCCCTCTTGCTCAAATCCCACAACAATCTTTTCATCCACCCCGTTCAAAATTATGTTTTAACTGTCACCAACTGGGACACGTAAGTAAGAACTGCAAAGTGAAGAACACCACACAGGAACACGAGTTTCCCATGGGTTCATAGGTAACCCCAGTATCTTCTCCCAGGCCTTATATGACTGTTTACAATATTTTCAACCTGCCAATGTATCTGTTCTAATGTAAAATGTGGACAATTTATTGTTGTATTTTAGGTCATGTTTAAATGATATTAAACTGTTGTGCTTTATCTCCCACTCATAGGACACAAGGTTGCTAAGGATAAACGGCAGCCATGCCAGGCTGAGGTCGACTACTCAGAATACTATTCAACCCAGTGGTCCAGGCATTATTTAGTAGCTATTAATAACAAGATTTAATTGCAGGAACCTGTATGCAGATACTATATCCCTAGAATTATTAAAAATGATAGGGGGACTTATTTTACAGGTGACGTTTGCAAGAATAAGTGTAAGGTGATGGGTAACAACACTAAGATTATTCCAGACTGTCTTTTCCTTTATTTGCCCCCCCTTTGAGATACTGTTCAAACAGGTAGCCTCATGTGAAAATATGATAATGAGGTTACTGTGCAGGGTCTCACGAAGATGAATGAGAATAACCGAAATTGAAAGTGTTATTAACTAACATGTCTAATGCAACCTGTCATGATGTCAAATCTGGAAGAATTTGTTATGATCCAAATTTTTTTTTAGCTCAGGTTGTTTGACTGATCGGTGGAAAGGTCCGTATCTGACGATACAACATCCTCAAATGGTGGCCGGGGAAGATACGTGGGTCCATTCCACTCGCTATAGGGAGGTTAACCAACCGGTGGAGATACAAGGCAGAGACAAGGCCAATAACGTGGACTTGTCGATTGCGAGCTTGTGCCGGAAGGATTAAAAAGGTGACGGCGAGATATCTGAGCTAAAGAAATGTGTAGATCAGTGCTTCCAGCAATGGAGTGGTCTGCTGTGGTCATCCTAGTTCTGTTTTTTTCCAGAGTTTTTGTCATGATGATCTGTTTGGGGATACTCAGGGCATCATTCAGAGGCAGCCTTACGGTCTACGACTGCACGGCCGCCTCAATGTTTTTCCAGTGCGCATGCGCACGAGGGAGCCGGCTCCTTCGTGTGCATGCGTGAGACCCGCTATGACCGACAGCGCTGGTCGTAGCGGGTCTCTTTCCAAAGGGGGCGAGCTGTCAATGTTGATTGACAGCTCACCCCGTTTAGAAGGTGGGCCGGGGGGGTGGCAGCCCAAACGGAGGCATTCCCATGGGAACGCCTGCTGTTTGGGGGAGGCCCCACTGACATCACTAGTGATGTCAGTGGAGAGCTTCCAGCTCTGACAGAGCCAGAAGCTCTCCGGGGCTTACGACAAGTGAGACCCTACCCTAGGGTCTTGTCATAAGCCCCGATGGTCGCGATGGTCTATGACCAATCACCCTAGCGGTCGTTAGAGCTGTGGGTGTAAACCCACAGCCTAACAACCGAAACAGAGGCGGCCGGTCAGGATGCAAGCGGCCGCCCAGGTTCTGATCGACCACTTGCATCCTCCGACCGCCTGTGAATGAGGGCCTCAGTATCTGTGATGGAGGACCGATAAAGGAAATGTGAGCTGATGGCAATGCCGATGGAGTGGAGTCAGGAGGAGTGCAATGCCAATCAGGGGAGTGTCTGACCAATCTGAGTACTGTTATTGTTAAGAGAGCTGTCATACCGGATACTCGGGGAAGGTGTGGAGGTTTATCGTCTGAAGATTCCTGTATTTGTGAGCTTTGTGGGTCCCTAGTTGATGAGAACTGTATCCAACGGTGCCAACCTAAATATAATCCATACTGGGGTGGGTATCCTCTAGAGGATTATCATAGCATGGTAGGCAAAGTGTTAAATCAAACTGATTGCTGGGTGTGTTCACATGTGCCACAGGGACAGCATAACGTAGGGTTGGTGCCATTTCTGCTGAATATCACGGAAATTTTAGAATTGCAAAAAGGGAAAACATTGGATGGAAAATTCCTCTCATCCAAACCACCTAATTTCAAACTCTATCAATTCCAAGTAGATAGATCACTTTTGTGTTTAAACATAACCAACCCCAATAAACCCGGGAGTTGGGAAGTGACGGGGAATAATCAGATGATGACCTTCTCACAAAGAGCTGATAATGAGTCCATAAACCACGGAAACTTGCATGTACCAGATGGAAGAACCAGAAATAGGAATGTTTGCAAGGGAAATGTGCTTAATGATAATGATGCATACCATTCCTTATGTTCTCCCTGATAATGTATATTTCATCTGTGGAAGAAAAGCGTATAAATGGCTCTCCCCGAGTTCCGAAGGTTTGTGTTACCTGGGAAGAGTAGTCCCAGAAGTTATGACCCTCACACATGTTGAAATGCTGGGTATACATAAAAACACACCGTCACCATATCTTCACACACAATATGAACACAGAGGCAAAAGAAATATGGTACCTGGTGACATACATAAAGCCACTCAGTTAATCAGTGAGACAACTGGCTTTCAAGTTCTAGTCGCATTGGACCCCACCAGGATCGCTCGGGGTACATTAAATTTTAGATATATCCAGGAACTTGCCAAATTGATAGACAATATCACCGAGATGTACGATGACACATTCAGGTATACAGGGAGAGAATTGCAAGCGTACAAGAAAGAACTGGTGCAACACAGGCTAGTGTTGAATTATTTAATTGCTGTTACTGGAGGGTATTGCGTAATGTTAGCCACCCAATTTGGAGTAAAATGTTGCACTTATGTCACCAATGATACCAGCGACCCTAAGGAGGTGATAGACCGGAAGATGGATGAGATTCTGCAGCTAAAGTGGGAATTTCGCAAGAACCATAACGCTTCAGTGGCTGAAGTAGGGGAGAAGATAGAATGATGGGTGTCATGGCTGAACCCAGTGAAATGGTTCTCAGGTCTAGGGGAATGGGTCCAGGAAGTGATCGCAAGCATAGGCATAATAATAATAATAATAATATGCGTAATAATAATTGGCATATGCGTCCGGTGTGTTCCTATTGTGTTGAAGTGTGGAAAATGTAAAAATAGAGTAAAACGAAAGAATTAAATTATGATAGTGGCCAGTATGAATACCGAGGTAAATACAGAACTGCATTACAACCCTGAGCTAGGAAATACCATCATGTAATGTATTATATTTAGACATGCATAGAATGTATTATTGAAATGTGATTTTTAAAACACCTCAGATAATGTAAAGTCTAAATTCCCCTTCAAGACTGCTTTTATAAGACTGGTGCATCCCCACACCTTTCACATGATCTTCCAAGATCCGCGGTGTGCGTATAATAGTAGTTTTATGTCCCCACTCAGAGACACATTATTGATGGATTAAGAACCACCTTGTGCCATCCCATAATAACACAAAATAATATGTAAATGTAAGCCTAAATTAAATTCTAATAGCAGATTGTGATAGCATGTTGTTCACTATCAAAGGGTGGACTGTCAAAACTGGATTATTGGCTGAGACAAGATCAGTTTAAAATTGAAGCGTGCGCGACGCCATCTTGCAAATGGCAGCTAGACTCCATTTTAGAAACAAGAATCTGCAAGACGCCATTTTGCGACCAGCGTCACTTTAAGTTACAACTCAGGAGCTAAGAAGAGATGGCAATGTTTTTGATAATCTACCAAGGGCAATTGGAAGAACAAGCTTTCTGAGTAAAAGTAAATAGAAAAGACAATGGGTATTTTTACATACAAATTGGGAATCCCTGGATGCAGGCAAAGTATAGTTGTGGCAATTGTAATATAATCCAGGCATTGATCTACACAATTGGATTTGTCTGAATCCTAAACAGGTCTTAGCCACACACACAGACAGGATGACCCCAACTTCACAGCTTGAGGTGGTAACACAGTTGCATTCACACAAGAGTCTGGGAGAATAAAAGAGCTTTTTCCTTTGAACACAGGAAAGGTGGGGGCCTGCTAACAGAGGGCATGTGGAACTACCATGCTCAGCAATCCACACTGCTAGATGTTCACTTTGTGTATGAGAAATGATGCACTTAAATCTCACTCATTAATAACTAGCATCCTTATATCAACCCCCGAATACTCACACATTACATATTCACACATAAGGTTTAATAAGCTTTAAAGTATATGATTTAAGTTGGTTCAGTTAGTTTAAATGCTGTGAAATAAAGATATTTGATAACTAAGGTTCTATACATGTTAAGACAGCAGTGTTTGGGTTCGTACTGATGCATACTCTTTCAACAGAATTCCGGTACTATCGGTGTGGAGATCGCATCATGCATTCGCAACTTATGGACCGCAGAGACTACAAGCAACAAAATGTATATTTTAGGAACAACTGTTAGGATGCAGCATGGGGAGGCGGGAGGGAAAAGACCCTCAGTTGTTAGAGGCTGGGCAAGTCTATTTGAACCAGCCTGTTAAATGCACTGTAACATATGCTTCTCCCCTGGGAATCAATGGCATAAGCAAGAAACTTCTCTATTGTCCTGTCTATTCTGGGGGATATAAACATGTGTGCCCAAACACTGGGTCTTTAGTCTTCTTGCTGAATGCTGAATGACGATGGGGTCTCTTGCTGATGTCTATCACCGGGTCCGGAAGTGCGGCGTATGCATACTGTACTTGGGGATCTGTATAATTATTATAATATAATAATTGTAACTGACTGTACTTTTTACTTGAATAATACTGTGTGCTTTGGAACCACATGTTCTAAGTCTGGAGTCTCTATTTACTGTATGACTGCATACGCAAATTAAGCGTCAACCTTAGAGGTTTATAGGTAGGATTTTAGAAGGTACAGGCAGGGGTATATAGAGGTTCATTTTAATATTTACACATCACAGTGCTGGGCTGCACTGGGAGACTGCTCGCAGCTGCTAAGAAGCAGCCACAGCAGTCTCCTATGCCTGTGGAGCGCGCAATCAAGTTGATCGTGCCCCACACTGGTTATGCGCCTGGCTGAAGGGGCTCACTGCGTTCCCTTCGCCGGTGTGCAGCGCCGCTTAGTGGCACCACAAAACTTTTTTTACCTAAGGAAGCGTGACCACGCCTCCAGCAAGTAGGCAACGCCCCCTTTCTTTGTCGGGGCCCAGCGCTGCTCTTGGCGGGCCTTATCATAACTGTCATTTTACAGGCTGTGTTTGAAAGGTGTTGTTAGGAGTTGAGTGGTTGGCACTTTATCGCTCCCCAAGCTTTGATACATCTCCCCCATAATTCTAATAGTGCCTGGATTCTTTCTGCTTTGAATTACACCTGTCTTTTGGTCATTAATAAGCTGATTTTCTAACAAACATGACAATGTGCTTGCACTCGCCTATTAGAAGACACACTTATTTTTAATGCTAAATACAGAGTTGTTTGGTCTCTAAAATTAGTCATTGTGCGTCATTCTACTGTATATGTTGTTTTATTCATTTGTGTCCCTATAATACTGCTCATCACACTGTATAACATTATTCAGCCCTCTTGTAACTTAGAAAGTAATCCATAACAACAATGAGCACATCAGAAATACAACTAACATTCAGAAAAATAATATGAGCTACATTGCCTCTGGCTTGGACCGGAGCCCAGTGTTGTATAGAGGAAATGTACATTTTTATGTACAGTGTTCACAAGTCTTTTGGTTTATTTGAATTTCCAGTTTTACTGTATTCATTTTCATGAGGTTAAGTTTTGCAGAACATTTTTACTGTGATAATATTTACTCAATTAACTATACTGGTGTTTTCACATACATAATTTGTAGAATGGAGTAACTCAATAGGCCCATCATTGCAATAACTGTCAGCAGTAATTGTATTCTTCTCCAGAAATATGCAGGAGAGAACAGAAAAGAGAGAAACTGACTCAAATAAGCTGCTGTTTGGCTCTGGTAGTCACACTGTGAGGTATCTGTATGCTCAGATGACAGTATTTACAATATATACACAAAGAGGCTCATTCAGAGATGGGCGCATTTTAACCCTGACGATAAGCAGGAAAAAATGCATGCATGAAAGCTCATTCAGATGCATATGTCCACTCGGATGCATCATAAAATGCATCAAGCATTAGGATAACATACCTCCCAACATGACCCATTCCAGGAGGGATAAAATGCTCTGTTCCTGGACTTCCCTCATCATTTATGATTGCTGTCAACTGTGTTGAACTAGTTAATTGATAACAGAGGGTTTTTTTTTCACACAGGTGATGGTAATCATAAATTAAGAGGGAAGTCCAGGAACAGAATATTTTGTCCTTTCTGGAATCTGTCATGCTGGGAGGTATGGGATAAGTGCTAGGTTTATGTTAAGAGTAACAAGTATGTATAATTGCCATGATAGCATAGATAAAGCATAGAAATGTATGGCACCCTGGATACTATTTATATCTGTTTAAAGTGCTATGGTAAATGAATTATTACAGGCCTTGATGTGAGCCAAACAGTGCATGTTTTCCAGGTCTCCTCACAGAATCACAAGAGAAATAATTAGCTCCACCTGTGGATCTTTTAAAATGTATTAATGAGTAATGAAATCACCTGTGCACCTACTAGGTGACCTGGAAAACGTGACCTGTGTGGGGTCCTGAGTTTGAGAACCACTGTGTTAGTGTATTTGATGGGTGTGGCTCTTGTCCCAATTCCTCTCTACAGCACGCTTACTTCTCTCTTTCACACCACAGCACAGTGGCAAACGCAGGATTTCTAGATTGGGGTTTCCAAATGCTTGATTTTAGGGTGAGTGTGGCCAGTCCATGAAGAGGGCATAATTAGCACTTATCCAGCTTTAATATATATCATACAAAGTGTATTGTGTGTCATAATTCCAGCATATACAGGACCCAGAGATCACAGTAAGCCATTAAATGTGGCAGTAGGGCCATCCTGCATGTTTTCCAAATCCCCTATTTGGTGCACATGTTATTTATTACTGGCTGATACAGGTGGTGCTATTTATTTCATTTATGATACTGAGAAGAACATGCAGCATTAGTAAAATTCCATTATATTACTATTTCTATAATGGTCATTGTGTGGACTGGGGAGGGGGTTTCCAGGCAGTCGGAAACCCCCTCTGCGTTTGCCTATGCACAGCAGGGAGGCAAGCATTTCTCCCCCAGAGACAGTAATCACACTAGTTGTGCCAAAATAAATGGCTGTACATTAAGAATAAAACATAGACCAGAGGATTAGACACTGTAGCGCTGACTCAAGGGTTTTCTAAAATCTGTTATGGCAGAGGTTCCCAAAGTCCGCCATTACAGTCCGCATTTTAGGGATATCCATGCTTGAGCACAGGTGACTTAATTAGTACCTCAGTCCATTTGATTTAACCATCTGGACTCAAGCTTGGATATTCCTAAAACATGGACTGTAATGGCGGACTTTGGGAACCTCTGTGTTATGGGCTATAAAATATATAATGGCACAGTCAACCAAACAGGAAAGAAATTATTCCATAGAGGAACTAAAGCTATAATGTACCTTTCGTATTTGTAGCAGTTGAGATATTTGCTTTATCCTCCAACATACTGTATTAACATTGTACCCATGATAAGGATAATGGAGTAATATTTAGGGTGATTGATCTGCCCTTAGGTCAACCATATGGTGATGTTGGTTAATAAAATCACCTAGGAAAATAGTGGGTGAACGTTTCATCCTTTTGTCATATAAAAAATAAAACAAAGTGTAGCATAAATATGATAATAAGAGGGGTTTACCACATTACACATGCTTCTATACCTTATCAGTGACTTTGTTTCAATAACTTTGATATGACATTGCAGTTGCTGAGCTATGTTAATGTCATCCTAGTTTGGTGTGTGTACAAAGTAGCAAAGTCCATGGACACCCTTAACCCATTTGTGTCGCCCTGTCCTCAGAGACTGGCATAAGATAGGCTAGAAGGAGCATGTGGATGTCACTTATCTAACGAAAGTTAATAATTTTTATGTCTGGGAGTCAGAAGCCGGCCAACCTAACAGGTAAATTACACAATGTAAACCAAAACACTGCAGTGAAACCCTCACCTCTCTCACAAATGACAGTAGTGTTATTTGTAAGTCGTGGCAAGGTGATTGGGAACATTTTCCAAAAACAATTAACAAGTAATTCATATTATTATAATAATATACTTATTCATAGTTTCTAGAAACAAAGTTTCTTGGCCAAAATAAAAGTGCACATCAAAGATGTTTTTCATAGACGTCACATGCCAAAATTGTACCTATGTTAGAGTACATTTTATGGGGTCTGGTCTCAGTTTGGCTGCCTCGCTTCTTTCTGCAGGGGTTAGCGATACTCTCCAAACCAGTAATCCAGGAGAGTAAAGGCCACAATACATCAGCGACGGATTGCCACAAGGTTGCGATCCTGCAAACCGGCATTGCAGTATCGCTGAAAACCACATATTGGATTTCACAGATATGCCGATCACAAACAAAAAATGATCGTGATGAGCAGATCGGTGAAATTTAACATGTAGAATTTCACGGATCCTGCAACGGATCACGGAACACTGATGGCCGCAGGTCAGCATTTCTGACCGGTGGATCTGTGTTTCCGATCCCGTCGCAACATCGCGGCGATTCGTCGCAGATGTATGGGGACCTCAAGACAGACCACGACAGGAGTCTTTGCTCTCCACAGTTTGATTGACTTCATCAGGATACGTTCTCAGATCAGCATACGTCACATGAAACATAAAATGAATACATTCATATTGATAGATCACAGCTGCAAATTCTCATGTTACAACAATATTTACCACTCTCACAAAAACAAAATGATTCCAAACAGGATGCATGTATTATTTGTTATTCAAAAGACATAATATATTTTATACTGAATTTAAGAATCTATATAATAATTTCAGAAGGTCTGTCCTGTCTCCTGAATGCTCACTGTGGGAGCTGGGGTGCGTGCCACTGCAAGGGAGCCTGGACAGACCCAGTGCTGCAGTACCCAGCCAGCAACAAGGGGAGTTGGGTACATATTGGGTGAGAGACAGAACGGAGAGGAAAGGGGGACAAGCATCAGTCATAGTGGGGGCTTGGAGTGTCAGAAAGATGTGGTGGGACAGAATGAGGTGACTCAGCATATGCCGGGTCACTTTAACAGTATAAAGTGTTTCCTTTGCTTTTATTTTATAACTTATTTTTAGTTTACTTTATTCCTCACAGTTGCTCTTCCTTTGAGAGCTTATTGGAATTATTAGATATGTAATTCATGAAATTGTCATTCAGAACTAAAAAAGCAACAGTGCAGAGACTGCCTTGATCATACGTATAAAGATTATAATTGACATGCATTTGTGAGGAAATAAAAGCCCACATTCATAGCACATCCACCCTTCCTACATGTATTTATCTGAGAACGTGTCATCCAAATGACTGTACTACAAGTGA
The DNA here is from genome assembly GCA_031769625.1 of Taudactylus pleione. Classification (NCBI taxonomy): domain Eukaryota; kingdom Metazoa; phylum Chordata; class Amphibia; order Anura; family Myobatrachidae; genus Taudactylus; species Taudactylus pleione. Next base: position 810,182 of record JAUIMM010000300.1, read on the forward strand.
AATTAAGTCAATTTCATCCTCATTCACATTTTTACCAATTTTTATGTAATTTACATTAGTCTTCCTTTATATACAATGTATAACTGCTAACTTAATGACATGAATACAATTCCCCTGATACATAATTTATACACTGATTTAAATGGATCGTTTTACATTTGTTGTAACATATATTAGAAAAGAGGGATGCATCCATTCACTATACATCAAACTAAACTTATCTAGGGGTGGATTAGAAATAACTGTGTATCACTGTTTTCTGGATCACATATGTAGTATATTTCTGGATCACATATGTAGTATACTTCTGGATCACATATGTAGTATACTTCTGGATCACATATGTACTGTAGTATATTGTTGGATCACATACAGTATGTAGTATATTTCTGGATCACATATGTAGTATATTTCTGGATCACATATGTAGTATATTTCTGGATCACATGTAGTATACTTCTGGATCACATATGTACTGTAGTATATTGCTGGATCACATACAGTATGTAGTATATTTCTGGATCACATATGTAGTAAATTTCTGGATCACATATGTAGTAAATTTCTGAATCACATATGTAGTATATTTCTGGATCACATATGTAGTATATTTCTGAATCACATATGTAGTATATTTCTGGATCACATATGTAGTATACTTCTGGATCACATATGTACTGTAGTATATTGCTGGATCACATACAGTATGAAGTATATTTCTGGATCACATATGTAGTATACTTCTGGATCACATATGTACTGTAGTATATTGTTGGATCACATACAGCATACAGTATGTAGTATATTTCTGGATCACATATGTAGTATATTTCTGGATCATATATGTAGTATATTTCTGGATCACATATGTAGTATACTTCTGGATCACATATGTACTGTAGTATATTGCTGGATCACATACAGTATGTAGTATATTGCTGGATCACATACAGTATTTAGTATATTTCTGGATCACATACAGTATGTAGTATATTGCTGGATCACATACAGTATGTAGTATATTTCTGGATCATATATGTAGTATATTTCTGGATCACATATGTAGTATATTGCTGGATCACATACAGTATGTAGTATATTTCTGGATCACATATGTAGTATATTTCTGGATCACATACAGTATGTAGTATATTTCTGGATCACATACAGTATGTAGTATATTTCTGGATCACATATGTAGTATATTTCTGGATCACATACAGTATGTAGTATATTTTAGATGGTATCAGTGTGCTCAGTGGAAAATGGAAATGTGGCTTAAAATGAATAGAAGTCAGAAGTCACAGGGCCTGATTCAGCTGCGTAATTGCACACAATGAAGCCGCAAAAGTATACTAATGCCTGCCACCGCTCTGCCAGCATAGAGACGCCCACTGCTGCTTTCTCACATCCGTAATACCTCGCAGTCCTGCGTATACATCAGTAACATCGAATCACATCGGCCCGCCACGCACAATTACAGCAGGTCTGACCCGTCGCAGGAATTGCAAGTCTCATCTCACATGCAGTGAGTACTCAAACTACGTAGGCAATGACAGTGGCCAATTTATGCATGCCCATATAATGGCGTTCAAACGGACAGGCACGCCTGCGTTACTGCAACCACTCCCCCATCATCAACCACAAACGCTCACGGCCTGTCACTCACTCTGCGATGAATTCCTATCTGCGTGTGTAATCGCAGTGCTGAACAATTGGCCGATCTGTCTACGTAGTTGCAATTGCATACGCTGCTGAATCAGGACCACAGTCCTTTTGGCTCTAAGGGGGAGATTTAGCAAACCTTCTAAGGAGGAGATCCAGTAGCATCCAATTGGATTCTAGCTACAATTTTTCCAGTAAAGCCTAGACCAGTGGGTTCTAAACTTGGGGGTAGATGTATCAAATCTTGGAGAGATATAAAGTGGAGAGGGATAAAGTACCAACCAATCAGACGCTAACTGCCATTTTACAGGGTGTGTTGGAAAAATTGCAGTTAGAAGCTGATTGGTTGGTACTTTACAGTCTGTCTCCACTTTATCTCGCTCCAAGGTTTGATACTTCTTCCCCTTGGTTGCTATGGGCAACACTTCCACTTTTCCTTTTTAACAGTTTTACTAAAGCTACCACTTAAAGTAAATAATAACTTATTAAATAATCTGCCTAATAATTACTGTATGTCTAAAGGTTGCAGAAGTTATTCCCTAGTGAGAAGTGATTACAGTTCACTGTTATCCACTCATTTCTATATGTAAGTATTTACTCTGATAATTATAAGCCTGTTGGTGTGCTCAAATAGAAAGGTCACTAATATAATCCCCCCTGATGCTTTGTTGCAAACTTGACTTTGGATGTTTTGTATTAATATTATTGTAGAATTCTTGTAGTCCTGCTTTGAAGCATCTGTAACCAAGGTGCTAAGTTAATAAGTAAAAACATATTAAATTCCATATGTGGTCTATCTCATGATCTAAGGCAGAAGCAGGTAAAAACAACAACCCCTTACATAAATCTGAATACTTTAGGTACATAAATGAGATTTAATAATAAACGTATGCAACAATATGCTATAGGTTAATAAAATAATATTGAATTTACATTTTCTGCCTCAAATACACATGAGAGGTGGGCATAACTCAATAGGATAGAAAAGAGGTATTACTACTTTGGAATGAACTTCCACCAGTGGCTGTTCTGAAGCTAAGGCTACAGCGCAGCCCAAAACAAAAAGGGGGAGAACCACACAAACTGCACCCCCAAATGCTGCCTGGCCATCCCACCATCGCCGACCAGGAGTTAGCGGGAAACCACCAGCGGGACTAGCCGGGTACAGCACACAGGACAGCAGAGCAGCATCGGAACACTCACTCCCCAGACTTAGTTGCCAGCCGGCTTCTATTTGCCAGCTAACTATCTGCCCGCCCCCCAGTCACACAGACTCTGCGTCTGTACCCAGCGGTTGGATGAAAATATGCAAATGTCACGCCACTGGGATCTGCATTGAGACGTCCATTAGCGGTTAAGTGATCTCAAGTCTGTCGCTTGCATATAAAGATGCACTGTTGGTCACGCATCTGTCGCAGCATCGATGTTCTGAGTAACCCTATGGCTGCTCAAAATGTCCGTCTCAAGAAAGCCACCAGAGCCGTAACCACTGTGTACACATTTGCAGTCGCAGGCAGCCCCCCCCCCCAAACGGTTGTGACACACCTACGTTTGAGTTTCCACCAGCCTCCCACAAATGGTCCCTGACTATCAATCACTCTTTGTCCAAATCTTCACTGATATCACCGTCTCTAAGACATCAGAGCACATACAACAAGTGACTCAAATGAATGTGCAGTAGAATAAACATTGGCCAACTGCGCAAACTTCAGCAGATCATCCAATTCTGAATCAGGCTCCTTGTGAGCTACTGTGCGGTGTGTCCATGCCCTTTCAGCTCCATTCTCCATGCTCCGTGCCCCTGAAAGTCTCCAGTATACTCATAGAGAGACAGCGTTACAGAGGTCAGTGATCCCTTATAGTTCCACTCAGTGGTCGAAGTGGGAATTTTGAAGTGGGGGTATGGAGAACTAGTGTATGTGCGCGCCTTAAAAATGGGTGTGGTCAATGCATCAGGGGGCATGGCTATGTGACAAGAGGGGTGTGGCCTCTCAAAATGAGGGCGTCATGCGTCCATCTCTCATTCTTTCCTTTTTTTCTCTCAAGCTTTGCACCTCTCACTCCCCTCCTTCCATTTCTCGCCCTCTGCACTTCTCTCTCCCTTCTTCCATCTGTTTGTAACCTCCTGCATCTCTCACTGCTTTCTGTTCTCATCCTGTACCTCTTACTCTCTCCCTTCCTCTCCCACTCCCTATAGACTGTCACTTAATGCTTAAAGACAGGTCATACATCGCTGATAGATAGTACATATGCGCCATACTCATTACCTGACTCACTGCAGCATGCCTGGAACAGCTGGAAGAGGGTGGATCTCACGGGCTATACAGAAGCCATGTTCGTATCATGACCTGTAGCCAGCAGCGCAGCGTTATGTTATCCTGCACAGGGTCGGCAGCGCTGCTGTATACAGGACAGCTCCAACTTCCCCCAGTTGCTGCTGCGCACACACACTTGCTCCGGGCACACAACCAGTAGGAGGTTGCAGTAAATAGGATGGAAATGCTCCATGTGCTGTGACAGGCTGTGGCTTCTGGGAGTTGTAGATAGTTGCTAGGCTCAATCTATGCGCAGTCTCAGTCTAGTGGATGTTAGCATGATCGTGCATGCAGCGTGATTAAGCATAGTGCCGGCTTGTAGAGTAATTAAAAATTCAGCGGCGGACTAAGGTGGCACTATGCCATATTGTCGTATACCATCATACTTTGAGCCTTAAAGACAATAAATATATCTCATAAGCTTTGCATTAAAAAAAAAAAAAAAAAGAGGAAGATCGGCGCTCATAGGTAAAAAAACAAACAAACACATAGGGCTCGATTCAATTGAGCACCATTCTGAATTGAATATCTCCGGGACCTCCCTCCCAGGGCTATTCACCACGCTGTTTAGTCCGACTAACTGATTTCTTCTCGCCCTGAGGGTGCGAGGAGAAATCTGATAAAAGTGCTGGCCACGCGGCTGTTTTCCAGCTAACAGCCAGCACTTTAGTGGAAAGATGGCGGTTCTCACGACTAAACATCCATGTTAAGTTGGAGAATGCCGGTTCTCGTGACTGAACTGGCAATTGTTGGATCAAACAGCGCGGTGAATTGAATAGCTCCAGGACCTCCCTCGTGGTGTTATTCAGCATTGCTCTGAATTTAATCGAGCCCATAGGCTCCCACAGTAAAAAAAATATATATACACATCACATAATCTTTGCATAAAAAAAAAACACAATAGATTGTTTTTTTTCCCTACGGTTGCCAAACACATAGGCCCCACAGAAATATATAAATCACAAATTTTGCATGAACAAAAAATATGCACACACATTGGCACACATAGGAAAAAAACAAACATGTAGGCTCCCACAAGGAAATAAATCATGTAAGCTTCGCAAAAAAAAAACACACATTGGCACTGTACAAAAAAAAATGAACACATTTTCAAATTCGCACGGAATGCAGCTGCGATAATATGCTAATGCTTGACAAAGCTCAGCCAGCATAAATACGCCCACTACTGCTTTCTCACATCTGTTTACTGATGTTCTCCTGCGTAAACATCGGTACCATCTACGCACATCAACCACTCATGCAGTATTTACAGCAGGTCTGACCAGCCGCAGACACAAAATCTTCTCACACGCAGTGATCTCTGAAGCTGCGTATGTAATCCCAGTGACCAATTTATACACACCCAAGTAACGGCGTTCAAATGGCCTGTGGTTTTTCCAACCACTCGACAATCACCACCCTCAAACGCTAACAGCCTGTGACTCACTCTGCGACCACATCGCACGTGCAGTGCAGCTTATACACATGCGCAATGTCAAACAATCACTCAATCTGCATATGCAGTTGCACTTTTGATTGCTGCTAATACAGGCTCATAGGCCACACAGGAAATAAATAAAACACATACAGGGGAATTCAATTATTCTGGGTGGTGCCTAATGTAATAGAAGCCCAATGGATTAATTCAAATGCTGCTCACTCAGGCAAGCGTTGTTGTGGGTTATTGCTTCTTGTGGCCTCAGGAAAGGGCGAAAAAAAAGTGTCAAAAGTCCAAGTTTGCAAAACGGCAGTTTGGGAGCTGATACCATGAGTTTAGATAGGTTTAACCGCTATGCGTGGCTAAACCCAGTGCTTCTGGATGCTTCAAAAGTAATGGATGCCCAAATAAATATAATTAATTCGTTGGGCACCCATTACTTTAAACATCTCCCAGTGGAATTGAATTACCCCCATAGATTTGCAAGAAGAAGCCGTGCATGAAAAAAAAAAAAAAAATACAGTCCACATTGGTGGCAATTCAATTAAACATGATGTGAATATCACCGGGAAACAGGAGCTATTCAACCATTTCCCCCGCGCCCTACACTTAGTAGGGAAAAGCCAATTAGTGTGCCTTAAGCCAGGTGTTTAGGTTCGCTAACCGGCATTTTCAAAACAAAGTGCCTGGGCGTTGCTGTCAGCGCCTAACTGTATTGAAAAAAGCATTGTGGACGCCACTTTAGTTGGATTTCTGGAGAATGCAAGCATAAATCCTTTAGTTAGGTTTAATACTGCTGTCAATAGAATAGCTCTGGGACCAAGGGCCTGATTCAGAGCCGGACTCTCTGACAAGAGCGCTCGCTCTGAATCAGGACCCTCCTACCTAAAATTGGAGCGGCCTCCTGGCCGCTCGCATAGCTGTGGGTGACCACCCACAGCTTATGCGAGTGGCCAAAAAGATGGTCGCGATGGTCAAGACCATCGCGACCATCGGGCTTGCGACGAGACTCTGCGGTAGGGTCTCGCTGCCGCAAGCCCAGGAGTGCTTTTGGCTCTATCAGAGCCAAAAGCACTCCCACTGACATCACTAGTGATGTCAGTGGAGCCGGACCCAGACGCTAGGCGTTCCCATGGGAACGCCTCCATCTGGGCAGCAACGCCCCCGGCACGCCCACCAAAGGGGGGCGTGCTGTCACTCACCATCGACAAAACGCCCCTTTTGGTGCGAGACCCATAGCGGGTCTCGCGCATGCGCACTACGGAGCTCCCTCCGTCGTGCGTATGCGCACTAGGGCACCATCGACCCGCTTGCAAGCGCTCAGCGCTTGCGAGCGGGTCTGAATCGGGCCCCAAATTCCCAGCACAGTTCAACAACACACTTAATTGAATTGCCCACAATAGCACCAATAGGAAAATAAAGAAAGACACGGGCTACAGGAACCTAAAAAAAAGCAACACACATTGGCACAGATAAGAAAATGTTCTGGGGCACTCGGGGGGGGGGGTAATAAGACACAGGATACGGTTAATATCCTGGGAAAGGGGATGCCAGCACTTAGAATACTGGCGCCGGGATTCTGACACCTGTCAGGATCACGGTGATGGCATCCCAAAGGTAAGTAGAGGGGTTAGGAGGGAGGGTTAGGCACTATGGGGGAGTGTTATACTGTCCATCCACTAGGCGAATAAATTGAGTGAGTGAACGATAACGACATCGTTATCGTTTAATCGTTCATTAATCATTTGAAGATCGTTCACTAAAATGTCTAAAACGACCAGCGATGCACATGCACGCTGGTCGGTATTGGACATCTATCATCATGCAAACAAGCTGGTCAACCTGACGATCACATCAGGTTCAGCATGTTTGCTGATGATTGATGAGCCTGCACTGCACGACTGCTCATTCAGTGCAGGCTCATCACAGACTGACAAACGACTGCACGAGGCAGTTGTTTTCAGCTCGTCTAGTGGATTGGCAGCTTTAGGTTTAGGATGCAGGGAGGGGGAGGTAAAGATTAGGCACTAGGGGGGTAGGCTATGTTTAGGCCCCGGGGAGGGAGGGTTAGGATACCTACTGTAAGGTGTCTGTATCCTAACCATGTCGGGATGCCGACGTCTGGATTTTGACAGCGAGGATCCCAAGCGCTGGCATCCCGTACCCAACCCTGAGACAAACAGAGGTAGCGAGGCACACACTATATCTAAAATCTTGTATTACTCACCGATTATTGCTGTCACATAGCAGTGGCACCAACAGCTGTACTAGGAAGGGGGGAGGCCTTCCCCCTGCAGTTGAACCAGGCTTCAGGGCTCCTTCAGTCAGCTGACAATCCCCCTCACCGCGGAGGCCAGTATGAGGGGCTGTTAGGCTGTGACTCCTGTGGCTGTCACAGAAACCAGTGGGGGATGGGCACATATGCCAAACACATGCAGCATGTAATGGATGCTGCTGAAGAGACCTTCAGGTGGGGGCAGGCACCTGGCAACGCGGGCGGGCAGGAGGGTTGCTATTTCCTAGTTGGAGAAAGGACCTCTGTGACGTATCCACCACGTGACCGCTGCAGGAGGCTGGACCGCTCCTTCGTTACCATCCACTAGGGCATAGAGGGGGAATAAATATTTGTGGCGAGCGCAGCAAGCCACCGTGCCCGAAGCGTGGCGAGCGCTGCGAGGGGCCTCTTTTGGTCCCCCGTTAGCATCCCCGCCCCTCCCCCTTTCAGGCCGGGTCACGTGGGTGTGACGTCATAGGTCCATCTGCGCTGTATCGTCTAGTCCTAACCCGGGTAGGAGGGGGGAAGTGGTAAACTACACCCGGCACAATCAGGCACGGTACAAGCCTGTTGGACTCTGCAGGTTGGATGCTGCAGAGACCTTGAGGAGGACAGCTGCGAGGGTCCGGCACATGTAGGCCGCTGACGGCCACTCAGCAGATGCGAGCAGCAGGCAGGGGCCAGAAGTCCAACTAGTACTGAGGCACACGCCAGACTCTTCCAGCGGGGTACGGACGGCACACGCAGGCGGATGGGAGGGAGCTTCAATGACTGACAGCCCAGTGTTTTCACTGAGCCAGCCGCAAAGATACATACTGCGGCTGGCTTAGAGGGCTGTCCTAGCGGGCGGAGATCCGCGCAGCCCTCACTACCCACGCTACAAACCTGTTGGACTCTGCAGCTTCGATGCTGCAAAGACCTGGAGAAGGTGGATGACTCCGAGGGTCCGGCGCAGGCAGACCGCGGGCAGACACCCTGCAGGCAGGGGCCAGAAGTCCAACTACTACTGAGGCACACGCTAGACTCCAGCGGATGGGCGGGAGCTGTACTGTACTGACTGACAGCCCAGTGTTTTCACTGACCCAGCTGCATAGATACACACTGCGGCTGGCTTAGGAGGCTGTCCTAGCCTGCGGAGACCCGCGCAGCCCTCTCTCAGTTCAATTAGGAAGATAAAAATCTTCTTTGTTTGAAGTGCCGGTATGCCATACCGGCCCATACCGCCACACTTCGAGCACTGGTTCCACTGCACCACCACCCAGAGGCGTAGGGAGAGCAGTTCCGGTGGAGTGTGAGCTCCAGGCACCGAAGATGTTCACAGGTGCGGCGCGCTGCACCTGCTGGCTGGCCGAAGAGTGTAACGGGCAGTTGTCCATTCTACGCTGACAGCCTGCCGGGTGCCAGCTTTCAGGGGCACTTCCATCTTTGTGCGTTTGCGTGTGACGTCATATATGCAACAAAGACATCTGGATTTCTATTATGTAGTATTCAAATCCTATTGCTGGTCTTTTGCAGTGTGCTGGGGGAATATTATTTTCTTTTTTTTCTAGTCTAGAGTAAACCCCTCCCTTTTCAAGCACCTGTGAAAGACCATTAAGTTGATCTGAACAGCCACTAATTTATATTACATTATAGTTTTATAAGGATGGCTATGTGATGGTTTATGATGCTTTGAAACAAAAAATAACCTCTTTTGATTTCTGTGTTTACTATTACAGTTTATTTGTCTTTTCTCTTAGAATTTTTCACAAATGACGGCCAATTTGTGAATTTATTTGGTAAAGTTGAATTTTGGTCATTTGTAATACATTTTCTGATTCAGTCATGGAGGCAGCCATTTTGTGGGCTAATCCAAAAACCATGAGATGGTAGCCAATCAGTTCACTAGAAATCAATGGCATCACCCAAGCACTTCTTAACCAAATGGTCCAACTGACAAAATGGCTGTCTCCACGCTATGCGACAGAAATATCTTAAAATGCAATCGAAAACATCAGCTGTGATTTCTTTTTGTAAAAAATGAGCAGCCGCCCACCTTCCTTTTACGTCAGTTTTTTTTTGTTTTGTAACATTGTTCAAGGAGGATAAAATGTGACCATAAAGAATGAGCTGTGACACATCTAGATATCATCACATAAAGCAAATTGTGGCACAGCGCAATAGGATCTGTTTCCAGCAGCATAATAACCCTATAAAGTATTCTGCAGGATGTGTGTGTCATCGTGAACTTCCTTTGTGCCGTTAAAACCAGCTTTTTCTTTTCAGAAAATGTCTTTCTATTGTGTCTCTGCGTAAAATGGTTTAAAAATGCATGGTTTCATCTTCAATGCTCGGCAATTGTAATACATTACACATGCATCCATTATGTATCATTCTTCATTCTATTTGTGCTTGAGATGACAAAACAGTAACACAACCGAATGAATGTAAACAGGTGGAAAGAAAAAAAAAAAGATCTGGAAAAAAACAAAAAACGTATTGCCATAAATGTAGCAGCCTCCTGCAGCTGACAGGCTGACGCTGCTCTACAGCCTGCAAAGAGGCTGGAAAGATCCGTCTCCTGGAGGAAGGGGGAATTGTGACTGGTAATATGTGCTAAGTGCTGTAAGCCACAATTAATTTACAGTTACCAGTATAAAATGGAGGCTATTTGCCAGAAGTCAGAATAAAATCAAAATGCTACAAGTCAAAGGGGAAGGCGCTTAGGTGAAAGTGCTTGCTGAAGTGGAACAAAGAAATGCATTATGGGACAGTGAGGGAAGCACAGGTCTCACTAGAACATAGCTACAGCCCAATAATAAGCACAGCCAAGAACGTCTTCAGATAAAAGAAACGGGCAAATCTTTCTTTTATAAACCGTGAGGGCTCATGTTCAGCGCTGAAAGGGAGCATTTTCTGATCCTGGAGGTGAGAAGCAAACTAACCATGGATTGGAGATGTTTGCTATCATTTGCCCTTGAGTACTTATTTTGCATTCTTTTGTTTAATAGGAAACTGGCACAAAAAATGAGCACTGTGGTAATGATCTCAGCACTGCTTGCCTAGACTTCTTCATAAGAATTATTTAATTAAACTCGTGCTTTTCTTAGAGAAGGTTTATAGCGTGAAGGGCATATTAGAGATTCAAAACTACGGCACTTTGTTTTTTTCTTTGTGACTTTGTACTCTGCAGAGAGAGAGAAATGTTACTTATTTTGTGTTATGTTTGTTGGGGACATTAACTTTTGTATGTATGGCATGGGAACTGTTAGAGCTCAGGGGCTATTTCAGACCCGCTCGCGACCATCGGGCTTGCGACGAGACCCTTGCGGCAGGGTCTCGTTGCCGCAAGCCCAAGAGTGCTTTCGGCTCTAATAGAGCCGAAAGCACTCCCACTGACATCGTTTGTGATGTCAGTGGGGCCGGCCCCAGACGGTAGGCGGTTCCATGGGAATGCCTCTGTCTGGGCAGCCACGCCCCCGGCCCGCCCACCAAAGGGGGCGTGCTGTCACTCAACATCGACAGCACGCCCCCTTTGGTACAAGACCCGGAGCGACGGTTTGCTCGTCGCTATCCGGGTCTCGCGCATGCGCACGACGGAGCCGGATCCGTCGTGCGCATGCACACTGGGCCACCATCGACCCGCTTGCGAGCGCATAGCGCTCGTGAGCGGGTCTGAATCAGGCCCACAGTAAGAAAGAGTAAGTAACTGAGCATCTTGGTAAAACCATGCTGCACTGCACGTGGGGCAGATGTAAAATGTGCAGAGAGATGTAGATTTGTGAGGGGTGTGTCCATCCTGAAATCTACATTGCAGTGTAAAAATAAAGCGTTTGCGGGCTACATGAAAAAGCAGCCAGTATTTACCCTGCATGCATAAATAATGTATGTATTTGCACCCCTTGCATTGCAACTTGGTTTGTCCAGGTACATAGGACCTCATTCAGAGCCGGACGCTATTTGCGCTCGCTCGTCCAGAAAAAGGGGCTGGCTATTTAAATTGACCGTTAGCTCTTTGCGGTCTGTTGACGCCTCTATGTCTGAACGAGCGAACAAAACATGCGGACGTTTTTTTGTATAAAACGCCCCCTGGCCGCTCGCATCATACGTCATCTCCGCTATTTATTCGATTAATCGAGTACATCGAACGGCGTATGAACTGCTCGCTATTCTTGTGGTTGCATTTTCCTACTGCAATCATGCGAGCAGTTCAGGCTAAAAGACAACCAAGTGACGTGGTCGATGACGCTGCTGTGTTAATTATGCACACCCTTAAAACGCCCGTTTTGACCGTTTGGCACGCCTGCGTTCGGATCTCCACTCCCCGTTTTCAAGCACCTTCCCCTGTTACCACCCACAAACGCCTCATCCTGTCACTCAAATTAGCAGGCATTCGCTATATTGCGAGCACACGATTTCTGACCGCACTGACTGGTTCGCGCATGCGTACTAAAACCCATACACATGCGCAGATGTGAGAAAATCGCTCGGAACGAACGAGCGGCCGCTTACGAGCGGCTCTGAATCAGGCCCATAGTTACTTGCTGTATCTTACTCTATTCCCAAATCTGAATGAGGTTCCGTTTGCACAATGTGACTGTATCCAAATCTGAGTCTGTAAATGGAAGAAGCATATGGAGAGAGCCGTCTTTGCTAAAACATATAGTTCACCTATTAGCACCAATTACACTGACTGTTATCACACTTTCCATTTAAATAACATGGAATCATCTGTAATGTACTGTGACAAAAGTATTAAAATCCTCGACTAGTTCTCTAATTTTACTAACAAGTCACACACATGAAATGTTCTTTGTGATGCTTTTATGTCAAAGCGTTGAATTAGTCATTGTTTTCCATTACAAAACTTATTAAAATAAAATAAAAATATGCTGTGTGCACATAGATTGAAAACCTACACTTCAACAATTTGTAGAACCACTTGTATTACTGTAGCAGCTTTAAGTCTGTTTGGGTAAGTATGTGGCACCAGGGCCATAACTAGGGTGGTGCCACCTGTGCCATGGCACAGGGCACCACAGGGCAGGGGGAGCTGTTTGGGCCTGTCAATTTTCCTGTTTATTATCATTCTCACTTGTAGCTTCCTCTTCTTTTATCCCCAGCATCTCCTGGCCTCCCCTATCTGTTCCCTGGCCCTTCCCCATGAGGCCATGACCCTTTTTTTCGGGTGCACTTCTTACATCTTATGTCTACTACAATAGACAAATCATAGTTAAAATCTGAATGGTCGCTATGAGCAACACCTCTCATTTTCATTTCTAGAAGATTTAATAAATCTACCCCTACATGCAGGGTCGGATTGGGGGGTCTATTTACTAAGCTGTGTTAGGAGATAAAGTGAATGGTGATAAGGTACCAGCAAATCAGTTCCTAACTGCCATTTTTTAAACAGCCTGTGACATGGCAGTTAGGAGCTGATTGGCTGGTACCTTATCACGTTCACTTTATCTCCTAACACAGCTTAATAAATAGACCCCTGGGAACTTAAAGTGGCCCTGGAACATTTCTGACAGTGGCTTCACTCAAATTTAAACTGTAGGCACCCCAACACAAACATAAGTGGTGCTAGCAAACAGCCAACTTGACAGCCATACAATACAGAGAGCATCTTTGTGCCTACCATACAGCACAAACATGCTTTATGGCAGTCAAGGACCTAATTAAGGTAGGTGCGGAGAGTGTCGCTGCTATGGTGTCCAACCCTCTCCCTGAACTGAGTTACACTGTAATCTCCTGAGCACCAGCTTTTCTATTCTCACCAGAGTGCTGCTACAGGGCATCTGGGCCCAGAGCTGATCCAAGCTACAGCCATCTCTAGCTGCTGTCTGCATGTATTGTGATGTCACAATGCAGGTCACAGCCCTATATAAAGGACGCCCAGCTACTGGCAGCCATTTTGAGGTGACAGTTTGTCCTACATTGATACACTCTGAGTAGTTCCTGCTTTAATTAGTCGACTTTGGATAACGACTACTGATATGAACTTTGGATTATATCTTCCAATAAGGTCCTGAACAGCAGCATCTGTTGAGAAAAATAATGTGAATAACATCTTCAGGTAAGGAGTTTATATAACAAATGTTGGCTTGTCACCCTTATCCCTTCAGACACCACCTTCCATTTTATCTGCAGTTTTTAACTTAGAAACAATGGAAAAATCAAATTATTCATCTGATATGATGCTGCATGACTTAAAATGGATACACACTTGTCCAATCCTCTGATGATCAAAGTCCAGACCAGACTGTTGACACAGTCCTACTGGAGACGAAAGGTGCATACACACAGGACGATTTGCTCCATGAACGAAATCGTCCCGTGTGTCCCTGGCAGGGGTGTGCTCAGTGTTGTTAACAACACTGAGCACAAACACTGAACCAAATCAAGAACGATTTTGTTCAGTGCCGGGGTCCCTCCCTCATCCCCGAACATGTTCAACCTGACATTATTGTCAGGTTGGACGCGAGGTTTGGGCGATGAACGCCAACTACCAACTACAAACGAGAGCGCACATTGGTATTTATCGTTCATCGTTTTGGGGGCAGAAACTGAACGATTTTTTGGACGACTGAACAATAACGATATCGTTATCTTTCAATCGTACAAAAAATCGCTACGTGTGTACGCACCTTAACTGATTTATTAGTAAATAATAGCCTTCTTATGTACCATGTTATATCATAAACATTTAGGATTAGGAAGACTATATATATATATATATATATATATATATATATATATATATTATACATTTTTTTTTTTCATTTTATAATCCTTACTATATTCTAATCACCGTTCATTTAATCCTGCATGTCAGCTAAGTAAGCAGATAGTGCAAATATTAGATCATTTACAATCAAAATGGATAAACTGCAAAAAAAATTGAAACGGGGGGCCCTTTGGAAATTTTGCTGTGGGCCCCCATAGGTCTTGCCACGCCCCTGATCCCAGTTATCATCATACAGTACAGAGAGCATCTCAGTCATCGCCACAAGTATAGAGACCAGCTTCTTACCACCATAAAGTACAAAGATCATTCCAGGGACTGCCACATATTAATTCCGAGTGACAATACAGCACAAACAGCATCCTAGTTAGCACCATACAGCAAATACTGTATCCCATGATCACCATACATCACTGGCAGCATCCCAGTGACTGCCATAATGTACAGACAGTAATCCACTGAATGTCATACAGTACATTGAGCATCAAGGTGGAGCCATACAGTACATCATAATGTACATAGCACTCCAGACTTTAGGTTGATCACAAGCTCAAGGAACAGCACTCTGGCCATAGCCTGTGTCCAACAGACTGTGTGGAGACCCACATGGGAGATCACCATGCTTGAGTGTCTGTGAACTTGGGGCTTGATTCAACAAGGAGTGCAGTTACTAATATGCATACAATCGGTTGATTGTTGCGTTCTGCATATGTGTATGCATCGCAGTGCGCATGCCCGAACTAGCAATTGCAATGGGAACTGCGATTGCAGAGGCTACGCAGACCCAGAGCACAGTGACTGACAGGAAGTGCCATTTGTGGATGGTGACGGGGGGAGGGGGTCGGTCGAATGCCAGTACGCGTGCATAAATTATCCACTGTGTGGCTATAAGCTGCCATAGCACTGATAGTGTGTGTGGCTGTTAGCAATATCTGAGTAAGGTCAGGGCTTGTGCAAGTGTGCATATGGGTCCGATGTTACTCAATGTTACCGATTGTTTCGCTATGTTGCCCTAGTATACAGATGTGAGTAAGGAGAAGTGTCCTTATGTCTGACTGAGAACGCAATGTGAATGCAAACATTTAAATAGCACCGCTAATATTAAGTAGCACAGCTGCGTATAAGCAGAATTGGGATCCATAAGCAAACGCAGGGGGGTTTCCGTCTGCCTGGAAACCCCCTTCCCCAGCACACACCATGACCCCAGTAGAAATAGTAATATAATAGAATGTTTCTAGCGCTGCATCTTCTTCTCAGGATCACAAATTAAATGATTAGCACCACCTGTGGAATTTTTAAAATGTGTCAGCTATTAATAAATATACCTGTGCACCAACTAGGACATGTGGAAAACATGCACTGTTAGGGGTGTACTGCTATAGACCATCAATATGGTTAATTATTAATACACTATCCAGTACATAAGGAGACCAATATATACATATATATATCCAGGGCAGTGCTAGGTTCTTCTGTAGCTCTCCCAGACTCCCGGACCTGCTCCCATGCTCTGGAATGGTGCTCACATCTGAAGAAAATCATTCTGCTCAGCCAGGATGGACCTACTGCCACATATAATGGCTTACTGTGATCACTGGTCCTGTATATGCTGGAATTACGATACACAGTATACTTTGTATGTAACATATTAAAGCTGGTTAGGTACTAATTCTGCCCTCTTCATGGACTGGTTACACTCACTCTAAAATCAAGCATTTGGAAACCCCCCTCTAGAAATCCTGCGTTTGCCACTGGGATCCGTAGTGAATCAGGCCCTTGGACCCTTGTTGCCCAATTCCTGTTATATGTTGGACAAAACAAATTACATACATCTACCAGTAAGGACTACGACCAATCTGTTTAAAGGGTCTATTTACTAAGCTGTGTTAGGAGATAAAATCTGATTGGTTGCTATGGGCAACACCTCATTTTAATTTCTAGAAGATTTAATAAATCTACCCCTATATCCAGGGGTGGATTGGGGGGTCTATTTACTAAGCTGTGTTAGGAGATAAAGTGAACAGTGATAAGGTACCAGCCAATCAGCTCCTAACTGTCATTTTTCAAACACAGCCTGTGACATGGCAGTTCGAAGCTGAATGGATGGTACCTTATCACCGTTAGTGAAAAAGTAATTTTTCCTATAGTTTAGTCAAATTAGCCAGTATTTTAGTTTAAGTTATTTTATAGAGGTATATTTTCTCATCACTTGATACTAGTTAAAGTTAGTATTCTCAAGACTAGAGTACGAGCATGCCAAATGTCCCTGAGTTGGTTTAATCACAATTGTATTTTGATTGCTGGCAATCTAAATAGAGTTTGATTAAAGGATCTTCATGTGTTCACTGTATGTTGGATGTTTATGTAATATTTCCCTCACCCCATTTATAAGAGAGGAAGAGTAAATTAAATGTTGAGGAGGGGAGGTCTTGTTGGCTGGGACCCACTCTGTCAATCCCCAGAGCTGAATCCTCTAGCTGGTTGGTAACCGAGAAGACAGGACTTTCCCAGCTTCCGGACTTGGGGCGATTGCTCTCCTCCTGTCAGCAGGGCCAGACTAACAATGGGGCAGATGGTGCTTCAGCTCCAGGCCTCCATATAAAAATAGGCCTATCATCATGGCAGCATGATGATGACCAGATGCATCAAATAGTCGGCCATAAATCTTAACTATTCAAATGGTATTTCTGTTTTTTTCACAAACGTTTGCAATTTTTCTATTTGTATGTATTATGGGAGACAGTGGGTCTGAGAGTACTGGGGGGTGGCCACACCCACACAGCACTGGCCACACCCACACAGCACTGGCCACACCCACACAGCACTGGTCACAGATTCTGCCCTTCTCAATATAGGCCATTGAACATTTACAGCCTCAGACCCCCTTAATGCGGCCCTGACCGTCAATCATGGTTAGAAGCAAGGCTGTTTTGGCAGCTTATTCTTCAATGGGGGCTGGGCAAGTGGTGGAACTTCAGCTGGGGTTTCCGGACGGAGCAGAGAAATGTACACAGTAAGTGCAAACTGTATTATTCAGCAAATTTGAATGGTTGCACACAGGGGAGTCACACAACTGGGCAGCATGAAAATATTATTTACAGTATGTACAAAATAAAAACAAAGCAGTACACTGGAAATTACTGGTGAAGCTATGGCCAATCCAGTGAGTGCACAGAGGCCTAGTATTACCCAGTGTAATTACCCCCTCAGCAGGGAGTGCCCAGGATGCTAACTGCAGTGTAGGTACCCGCTCAGCGGTTAGTGTCTAGTGTGCTGGCCCCAGTGTAGGTCAGCAGTGAGTTCCCAAGGGGCTGGCTCCAGTGTAATTACCCCCTTTAGCAGGGAGTGCCCAGGGGGCTGAACCTAGTTTGGGTACCCCATCAGCAGTGAGTGTCCAGGGGGCTGACCCCAGTATAGGTACTCCCTCAGCAGTGAGTGCCCGAGGGGCTGCCTGAGAGCTGCACTAACAACAAAAGTCACACACGTGTTTGCTAGAGGAGTTGGATTACGAGGAGATGGATTACAGGGAGTAGAGGGCACCCAGCTCCTGAGGTGCCTCATAATGTTACCAAGTCCTGTCAGAGCAGTTGGGAATACATACACCGCTAGCCTATACCCTGCCATACTTCCAGTCTGCCTGCCTATATACCATGGTGTACTTCCAGGGGCCTGTAATACAATGCAATGAAGGATGCTACAGCACCCACAGACAACAGATGGGTAAACACCCCACAGCACCCCAGACAGCAGCCCCCCATGTGCATGCACACCCCAGAATTCCACTGAGGCACTCACCCAGCAGCAGGAAATGCTTTGTGTCCACTGCTGGCTAACCCATACCCGGTAATTTATGAGAAGATGGTCTCCAGGGATCTGCAGGGTGGGCACAACGGGTGACCCCTGTCACAGTGCCCGGGAGGGCCAGCAGCAGCCACCAAACCCAGCTTCCACAGAATAGATCCACAGATAGACAGGTAATCAGTGTGTGTGTGACCCTGGGCAGAGCTGTAACTAGACTTTTTGGTGCCCTGTGTCATAAAGAGCATTGGTGCCCCCCCATTTTAAAAATAGGGACATACCGTAACACACCTAAAAAAGGGGAATGGCCTCATGGGGAAGGGACAGGGAAGAGATAGGGGAGGCCAGGAGATGCTGGGGATGAAAGAAGAGGAAGCTACAAGTGAGAATGATAATAAACTGAAAATTGCTACCCTAGTTACGGCCCTGACCCTGGGTTTGAGATGCTGCCTGTGCTGCTCACCTGACATCTCTACAATCCTGTACCTGACACCACCAGTGGAGAGCCATGGGAGGGTGAGTACTGGATCAGAAAGGGGTGGCTTGATCTGCGAAGCACAGTCATAGGTGGCTGGTCCCTGGGGAGGGGTCGAACAACATGAACAGATCATGTCAGTTTCAGCCATTAATATGCCAGGGCCGACTCCTGTTGGGTGGGTTGGGTCACATTTAAAAAAAAAAAAAAAAGCAATGAAAAAATAAATTATTTTCAGTGTCCCCTAAACAGTTTGGCCCACCAGGAAAACTCCCGGTGAGATCTATGGCCAATCCACCCCTGTCTGTGTATAAAAAGACCTTCACTTGGCAGTTCTAGAGGTAGGTGCGAGAACCCATGAAAACATTGTCTTGAGGTAGGAGCGAGAACCCATGAAAACATTGTCCTGAGGTAGGAGCGAGAACCCATGAAAACATTGTCCTGAGGTAGGAGTGAGAACCCATGAAAACATTGTCCTGAGGTAGGAGCGAGAACCTATGAAAACATTGTCCTGAGGTAGGAGCGAGAACCCATGAAAACATTGTCCTGAGGTAGGAGCGAGAACCCATGAAAACATTGTCCTGAGGTAGGAGCGAGAACCTATGAAAACATTGCCCTGAGGTAGGAGCGAGAACCCATGAAAACATTGAACACTGACGCAGAAGCCGCCACTGTTCAGTCAGATCAGGAGCAGAGAGCTGGGGGCAGGGCAGGAAGCATGGGTGTTTTACGAGAGGAGGCGGCCCATGTGCTCTCTCCTCGTTCGGGGCACTCCTCGTTCGGGGCCCCCTCCTCTCTCCCTGGTGGCTGGCAGCCGACTGACGCGGCTGGCCAGCCACCGGAGCATTGTGCCCGGATTCTACTGCGCATGCGCAGAACGCCGGAAAATGGCCTTGGCGGCCATTTTTCCGGTGTTCTGAGCAGCAGTGACACCCGACGTGGGACCTCGGACAGGTAAGTTAAAAAAAAAATATGGGGCCAGTGTGTACCCATTATAGATACGCCACTGGCAGGAAGGTCCACCAGGCCTCTTGTTGCCCTCCACCATTTCCCCAGGACAGAGCTGGATTAAGACTTTGGGGGGCCCGGGGCACTTAAGACAGGGGGGCCCTAAAGTCTAAAATTAAAATCATTCATCGTCAATCAGTAGAGAGAGAATTACAGTACAATTCGGTGGTAAATATTAATATTATATATAGAATATAGGTATCCTGTAGAAAGGAAAAAGCTGCACTCCACAAACTTTTAAAATAGTTCAAATCTGTTTAAAATAGTTACCGATATTTCAAGACCTCTATGAGTCTTTTCCTCAGGGTACATATTTATACTAATTTAAAAGTATGTGGAGTGATCCTTCTTTCTTTCTACAGGACACTGGGCCTGATTCAGAGCCGGACGCTCTGAACGAGCGCCTGCTCTGAATCAGGGCGTTTTTTTTCTTTTTTTGTAGCGGCCTCTTGGACGCTCGCATAGCTTATGCGAGCGTCCATGATGATGGTTGTGATGGTCAAGACCATCGCGACCATCGGGCTTGCTACGAGACCCTTGCGGTAGGGTCTCGTCTGCCGCAAGCCCAGGAGTGCTTTTGGAGCCAAAAGCACTCCCACTGACATCACTAGTGATATCAGTGGGGCCGGCCCCAGATGGTAGGCGTTTCCATGGGAACGTCTCCGTCTGGGCAGCAACGCCCCCGGCACGCCCACCAAAGGGGGCGTGCTGTCACTCAACATCGACAGCACGCCCCCTTTGGTGCGAGACCCATAACGACGGCTTGCCCGTCGTTATTCGGGTCTCGCGCATGTGCACGATGGAGCAGCCTCCGTCGTGCACATGCGCACTTGCCCAACATCGACCCGCTTGCGAGCGGGTCTGAATCAGGCCCACTGTACCTATTTGCTTCTACTAAAGTAGGAGTGCACCAAAGCATACTGTTTCTTTTCCAGAGTGCCAAACTTCACGTGTAAAAAAAGCCGTGACTTACCGATAACTTACATCTCCAACTCATTTAGCCAACTGAAGCCAAGTCACTTTTGTCGCATCATAGGCATTGTATAACACAGTGCGGTTGTTGCGTGCTGAACAGCGATGCGTTCCACTCTCGGCACGCAAACCCCTGCGCATGTGACCAGTGTGTGTTAACCAATGAGCGCTTCAAAAGAGAGTTGCTATGCAACACGATAAATACACAATCTCGGTACAGAAGCAGGGATAAGCGCTCAAAAAACCTGTATAATCCAGGCAGATATCTCAGACTATTTCGTCCAGGGGGTAAAATAAAATAGGGATTGGCCATAGGGACACACAACCCCATCTCCAATTATTGTGTTAAAGTACAAGCATAACACCTCTAACTAGATATATTGTATACTGTGTGTGTGTGTGTGTGTGTGTGTGTATATATATATATATATATATATATACATACACACACACACACGTACACACACATACACATGCAAAGCTATAGGACCCAGTGCCTTTCATTAGTTACATTTTATGTAGTAAGAAAGAAAAAAAATGTCAAACCTGTCTTACTTTTTTCTTTTATGATGCTGTGACACAATGCCTCAGCCACAGCCGCCCTCAGCTTCACCGCGGCATGTTCCACCCTCTCTGTCTCCATATGTGGCTGTGTGTGTGGCGTGCCCGGCGCCCGCCCCCTCCTTCAATGTCCCGGCTTCTTCCCTGCAGCCTGCGCGCCATGTAGTCACTGAGAGCCGGAGGGTGCAACTTGTCATCTCATTGGTCCACCGCCGGCCCGGCAACCTAGCACTGCTCTGCGGCGCCGGCGGGGACTCTTATTGATGTCTTAGACAGCGGCTGCTACAGCACTGGCTGCGCCTGCGCTGTGGATCGCGGGAACCAGTCTGATCAGTGGTGGGTGGCAGGGGGCCCTCTCCGAGAGGGGGGCCCGGGGGTACATGCCCCCAGTGCCCCCCCCTTAATCCGGCCCTGCCCCAGGATAATGTGCACTAGATTACTGAATAAAACAGGAGGCCATCACCTGCAGGTGGATTACAGAGTAGAATAGCTACCAATCAACTTGCTACAATGTTTGCATTTATATTACTGTGAGTTGTATTAGTTGAAGTGATGAGTGCCATTGGTTTATTGCAATAAAGTGCATATACTTAACATTCATTAGCTGCTACCTGTAATCAATAAAGCCATTCCCGGTTGCTCTTAGTAGTGATAGATCCCCTAGTGTCCAAGAGAAATGGAATAAAAGAAGTGTCAGAATAAAACATGTAACAATATAGCAGTGGTTACTGTGGCTCAGAGACGCGTGTGACAAAATTCAAAGCAGAACATTTAATACAAAACAAATCATCCGAAGCATGAAAGATTATGTTTACCTGAGGCCAGCATAAGTATACACAAAGCATAGCATAAAAGTCACATTACATTTCTGGGTTTATACATCATAGCAAAAATAAGGCGTTTGTGGAGAGAGACAAAGAGTAATGTTAAATCACAGAGACTCCATCTGCGGTAAAGAAGCAGATTGTTTTGTCCTAGAATTGCATCTTGATAGTGTATACTGTACATATCCCAGACTGCTCACAAATAGAGATTGGCAGGTTTGCCAGGCTAAACGTTTCGTATAATCCTCCTGGAAGTCAGGAATCAGCACTATAGACAGATTGAATAAGAAAATATACACAACAATAATACAGTGAGTTATGTTTCTGCCCTTACTGTCCTTGAACCTTTGTGCAGAATATATAATATGTATATATATATATATATATATATATATATATACAGTATATATATATATTTTTTTTAAAGTGATCGTCACAAAATAATAACCTCATTGTTGTCTCTTTGCCATATCTCATAGCATAATTATGGCACATGCTGCATGCATGATATAGGCAGAAGAAAGTAAAGACCTAGGTGGGCAGTAGGATGGTCATCAGTGGGTTAACCATCAATGGTCACCATGGATGGTACTATTGGTAGTTAAACTCAATAGTTATGGAGCTATCGACAGATAAACTATCAATGATTTCCCCCACCAATGGTCAGACATGTTCTATTACTCCCCAGGCAGCTAGCCAATCAGCGGTGGTGGTGGAACTTCATGGGTCTCATCTGGAAGGGGCTGAGCTAGGCTAGGCTAGGCTTTGTCTCCCAGTGCTAAGTTAAAAAAAACCCTTTCGGTAGTTCTGTGCCATTGATGGTGGAGAACCATTGGATCTCTGCCAATCGATGTCAAAAACCATCCATGGTTAAACATTGATGGTTGTTAACCATCAATGGACGATGGCTATCCCTACCCTGCATCCACACAATAGAACATAATGAGTTTAATGTTGCCATCCCAATTGTATTTCTAGACTATATATTTGGCAAAATTAGAATTCAGACATACAGGGAGAGTTGTATCAAATCTTTGTGAGTTATAAAATGAAGAAGTTGTCTAAAGCAACCTGTTTCTAACTGACAATTTATAGACTGTGCTAGATAAATTATAGCTAGAAGCTGATTGGTTGCTTTTATCAACTTCTCTGCTCTATCTCCTCTACTGTATGAAACAACAGTTCAGCGAAAGGCTCATGAAATGCAGAACTGGAAAGCTGTTTTGCCGACAACAGCCTGTGTGAAAAAACGTTTTATGCAGAAGCTGCAGTTTAGCTCATCTCTAGACTATGGGCCTGATTCAGAGATGGACGCAATGGAGGTTTTTACGTAGATCGAGCGATTGTTTGCCATTGTGCATGTGTATAAGCCACACTGTGCACGCTCTGCGATTGTCTTGTGATTCCGCAAGCACAGAGAAACCATTAGCAAAGTGAGTGACAGGTTATCAGCATTTGGGGAGGTGATTGGTTGGTCAGAAAACCGCAGGCATGCCTGACCGTTTGTGATCACATACGCAGCATGATAACCCTCTGCGTGTCTGGAGAGCTGCAGAGCCTGCGGCTGGTCAGACCTTCCACAAGGGCAAGATGGGCGTTTGATGTGCGTTGATGTTACCGATGTTTACGCAGGTAAGCGATAACGTATGCAGATGAGAAGGCAGCGGTGGGTGTCATTATACTGGTAAGCTTTGGAACTATTAGTATATTTTTGCAGCTGTGTTACGTGCGAAATCACAGCTGTGATCACATTAGCGTCCATCTCTGAATCAGGTCCAATGTTTATGATTTTCTGCAGCTTGGTCTGTGTAATGCCTGGTCTGGTTCCTTGGTATCACTACAAAATATACACTACCCTCTGCAGAATTGTATATACAGTAGGAACAGTTTACTGTGGTGTTCCAAGATAATCTTATAGGAATATTGGTTTCCCAGACCTACAGATACTGTATCTTAGGACAATCTTCTCAATGGTGGTAACTTAAGGGTTCACTCCGATGACTCACAAGTAAAAGATATTTGAAGGGATAATTAGAGTGTCCTGCAGTCTTGACCAGGTAAAGTGATGCAGTCTTTCTGACTTGAGCCCATCACCTGGGCAGGTACCATAGGGAAATGTCATAGTCCACATTTCAACCTACTTAATGCCCAGTAGAATGAACTAAGTAGTATAAGACGGAAGGGGGGAACTTTTTATTGCCCTTTTTTGTGGACCTTTTTAAACTCATTTGAATTATTTAGACACAAAGAGCTTGAATTAGAATATGCTGCAGAGCTGCTGCCTTATGTGTGTATTTTGAGCGTATTTTTTAGTGGAACTGAATACATGTACACCTCAACATATGGTTCAGACATTTGGCGCCATTTACAGTATGTGCGTATTGAGTGTATTCAGGGCCTGATTCAGAGCCGGACGCTCTTTCAGAGCACTCGCTCTGAATCAGTGCCCTCCTTCTCTTTTTTAGAGCGGCCTCCTGGCCGCTCGCATAGCTGTGGGTGACCGACCATCCACAGCTATAGTGAGTGGCCAAAAAGATGGTCGCTGTGGTCAAGACCATCGCGACCATCGAGCTTGCGACGGAACCCTTGTGGTAGGATCTCGTTGCCGCAAGCCCTGGAGTGCTTTCGGCTCTATCAGAGTCGAGAGCACTCCCACTGACATCACTTGTGATGTCAGTGGGGCCGGCCCCAGACGGCAGCCTGGGGTCGGCCTGGGCAGCCACGCCCCCGGCACGCCCACCAAAGGGGGCGTGCTGTCACTCACCATCGACAGTATGCCCCCTTTGTAGCGAGACCCATAGCGACCGCTTGCCTGTCGCTGTCCGGGTCTCGCGCATGCACACGACGGAGCCGCCTCCGTCGTGTGCATGCACACTGGGCTAACATCACTCGCGAACGGGTCTGAATTAGGCCCACTGTACGTATTGCTGGGATGAAGATATGGTAGTAATTTGTGTTTGTTAGTGGCAGAGCAAAATGCTAAAGATAGTTATGTTCAGGGCTATATTCAGGAACTGTGGGTGGGGCTACTGGGGGTGAAACTATAGAAAAACGATTATAAGTAAATGATATATACTTATATTAATATTATATATACATTATATATACATATACTGTATATATACTGTTTAGAAATGAAGGCACTCAAAAGGGACTTTAAAATTAAACTTATCTTATGGAAAATACATTTTGGCCCCATTACGTCATAGTTAATGAGAGGTTCTGCTTGTTCCTGCTGAAAAATAGCACTGGTTGTGTTTCATTTAAATTAATCTAATTGCAAACATGTGGCAGACATGGGAGAGCAAGTGGCAAGATAAACAATTATAAAGTGGGAGATGTGCCAAGCAGTGTAAAGAGTTCAGATGTCGCCCATAGTGCCAGTCTACTGTGGACAAACACCACTGAGAGAAAAGGGGCCCGCTCGGAGACTGCACACCAGCCCCCTGCTCTCTTAAACTGGGCCCTCCAAAAATATTTGATACCTCTCAAAACATGATACGGAAAAATATATATATATTTAAAATCAATGTCCTGACTCATCAACGTCCAGCCCAAACCTCTAGACCTAGAAACATGAAAATCGGGGAGTATATTACTTCCATGATGTGGGTGCCCACTAACAAGGGATTTTTTTAAATTCGACTCCTAAGGGGGTGAAAAGGGCTAAAATGTTTCCTCGCCCCTGTGCAATGTCCTGTCTGACTGTCTCATAGTGGCTGCAGCACAGTTTAGAATTCAACATTAGTAACATTAGTAATATTAGTAAATATACCTTTGAGTCCTTAAAATCGAACCACCAGAGCCATATCGAGCAATGGTCTTGAAAACCGAGGACATGATGAGTTCCTCCATTAACATATTATGATTCCGACTTGCGCACCATTCAGACATAGGGCTCTATGTAATAAGCCTTGGAGAGAGATAAAGTGGATGGAGATAAAGTACCAACCAATCAGCGCCTAACTGTAATTTTTCAAACACAGCTTGTAATGTGACAGTTAGGACAGTTAGGAGCTTATTGGTTATTCTAATAAATTTTAGTCAAAACCTTGGAGTAAAAAGTGTATGGCCGGTGAGGCACTGCCTCCCCTGCCTACCTTTTCCACACATCCCTGATCAAAACACAACAAATTTCCAGCCCTACAATATATACTGCTGCCCCTTTGTATAATGCCCACATGTACCCTCAGGCTCATATACTGTATGTATCTGTAAATCTGGCTCTGATACTAGCCAGTGCCATCCCAGCCATTTACCTCACCGCACGTCATTGGTGTGGATCTCCAGTGAACAGGAATCAGTGACATAGAGGCGCTGACGATGTGCAGAAGGAATTATTTTTTTATTGGGTTCATGGTCTGTGTAAGAGATTTAATAAACAGAAACTAGGGGGTATATTTACTAAAGTGCGGATTTTTAGAAGTGGAGATAATGCCCATAGCAACCAATCAGATTCTAGTTATTATTATCGTCTAGAAGGTGCTAGATAAATGTCAAGTAAAATCTGACTGGTTGCTATCTGCAACATCTCCACTTCTAAAAAACTGCACTCTAGTAAATATTAGGGATGAGCGGTTCGGATTCCACAGAATCCGAACTGCTCCGAACATAGGAGATCCGAGTCCACCCGAACGCTATTCGTTTGTTCCCCACCTGACTGGGATCCCCCTTCGAGGCCGAGCCACAGCCTCCTGACTTCGGATCCTCACGAGAGAATCCGACGTCAGGGCTCCACAAGTGTAGGGCAGAACGCAGTTAGAGCGGTCTGCCCTACACTGTAACAAACACATAGCCGCACTGGCGGTAGTGTGTTTGTTATAGCAGCCAATGAGAGTCAGACAGTCTCATTGGCTGCTGCGTAAAAGGAGGGAGGCGGCAGGAACTCAGTCATGAGCTCCGTCTTCTGGCTCCCCCCGCTGCGGGTGCAGAGACGAGCAGACGGCCGGGATTCAGGTAAGTTTATTTTTCTTCTTCTTTGTGTGTGTTTATGTAAGGGGGCGCTACTGGGGGCACTGCATGGGATGGGGGGGATGACGGCTGCTACCGAGGGCACTACTAATGGGGGCATACAGTACTAGAGGGGGCACGTCAAATGAGGGCATGCTACTGGGGGCATACAATTAGGGGCACTTCAAGTTTTAATGGGGGCATACTACTGGGGGGACTACAATTGGGGGCATACTACAAGGGGCACTGCTAATGGGGGCATACAGTACTAGGGGCACTGCAAGTTTTAATGGGGGCATACTACTGGTGGTACTACACATGGGGGCATACTACTGGGGGCATACTACAAGTGGCACTGCTAATGAGGGCATACAGTACTACTGGGGGCACTTCTAATGAGGGCAAGCTACTGGGGGCATACTACTAGGGACACTACTCCTGGGGGCATGCTACTTGGGGCACTTCAAGTTCTAATGGGGGCATACTACAAGGGGCACTACTAATGGGGGCATACTTCTGGGGGCACTAACACTGAGGGCATTACTACTGGGGGCATTGCGTAGGGGGCACTACTACTGAGGGCACTGCATAGGGGGCACCACTGCTGTGGGCATTGTGTGAGGGACACTGTTGCTGTGGGCTTTGTATAAGGGGCACTACTACTGTGGGCATTGTATAAGGGGCATTACTACTGTGGGCTTTGTGTAAAAGGGACACTACTGTGTGTCGTAACATAAATGAGACACTAATTTATGCTGTAATGTGAATCAGGGGCATTATGTGCAGTGTAATGTGTATCAGGGGCACTATGTGCAGTGTAATGTGTATCAGGGGCACTATGTGCAGTGTAATGTGTATCAGGGGCACTATGTGCAGTGTAATGTGTATCAGGGGCACTATGTGCAGTGTAATGTGTATCAGGGGCACTATGTGCAGTGTAAATGTGAATCAGGGGCACTATGTGCAGTGTAATGTGTATCAGGGGCACATGTGCAGTGTAATGTGTATCAGGGGCACTATGTGCAGTGTAATGTGTATCAGGGGCACTATGTGCAGTGTAATGTGTATCAGGGGCACTATGTGCAGTGTAATGTGTATCAGGGGCACTATGTGCAGTGTAATGTGTATCAGGGGCACTATGTGCAGTGTAATGTGTATCAGGGGCACTATGTGCAGTGTAATGTGTATCAGGGGCACTATGTGCAGTGTAATGTGAATCAGGGGCACTATGTGCAGTGTAATGTGAATCAGGGGCACTATGTGCAGTGTAATGTGTATCAGGGGCACTATGTGCAGTGTAATGTGTATCAGGGGCACTATGTGCAGTGTAATGTGTATCAGGGGCACTATGTGCAGTGTAATGTGTATCAGGGGCACTATGTGCAGTGTAATGTGTATCAGGGGCACTATGTGCAGTATAATGTGTATCAGGAGCACTATGTGCAGTGTAATGTGAATAAGACTGTGACTACTTGGGCCGTAGCCCATTGGGTGGGTGGGAGGGCCGAAGGACAATTCCATCTTACACTACCTTTCATTTCTGCCACTGCTGTGTTGGCAATGTGTCATAGATATGCTTTAAACTATGGTGTCTGTGCAGCTGCTCTGTCGCTTAGTAATCAGTCAGCTCACTGCAATCTTTGGCCAATAATGGTGAAAACAATACTATAAGCTGTGAGGTGGTCTAAATTGACTGTAATGACTGGAAATTAATGTTATTGAAGTTAATAATACTCTAGGAACAAAAATAAGCCCAATTTGTGTGATTTTAGCTTTTTTTTGTCAATTTTTGTAAAAAATCCAAATCCAAAGCCAAAGCCAGTCACCGCAGTTTGGCAAATCCAAATCCAATGCCGGATGACGAATTAGAACCAAATTCAAATCAGGCAAAAATGGTCCGGCGCACATCCCTAGTAAATATACTGTACCCCTAGGTGTTACCCCCTTCAGTGTGTAGTGTGGTGCAAGGTGTATATATGGTAATACACCTCCTGTTGCCCCAGGCTCACTGTCCGGGTTTTGGGAAATCTCTGCCCATGTTGGCTTTAAAACAGCACATTATGAAAACAAGGATTCACAGTGATGCAGCAACAGTTCCTGATAAAATGATTTGGGCATCAGACCTTCTCTTTTAAAAATACACATCTTTATTTCTCTTCTCCTGCACATGGCTTTAAAGGACATATGGTTACAGTAAACTTCTCCTCTCCCTCCAGCTCAAATACTTGGCATGTCAGATGGTACTGTATATGTCAATCTTAAAGGATATGATTGCATTACACCACACTCTTCTCAACCAGCACAGACTTAAAGCACACACAGGTCCACCTGGCCCTATGGTGGCTGGTAGCCTGTAGTTCTCCAGCTTCACACTCATCTCTCATGAATTATGTGAGATGAGTGTGAAGCTGGAGAACTACAGGTTACCAGCCACCATAGGGCCAGTCTCTCCTAAAACTGTATACAGACTGTCACTCATTGGGGGGCCTATTCATCAACACTAAAATAACGTTTTTAAGGACATTTTCCTTAAATACCGTTATTTTAGTATTCATGAAGTATCTTAACACAGGAGATCTTGTCTGATATCTCCTGGTTAAGTCCCCCTGCAATCATTTCCATTTATGGAAATTATGGTATTCAGACAATTCTGAAAATTATGCATTTTTCGGAATTTGATGGAGTTACTATCCACCACTATGAGGTGGCAAATAGCAGATGAGATTTACCTGCTTCCAGCTGGTGAGGTCCCCTGGCGTCTTCTTCCGGCGCTCTGGTCCGTCTTCTGGCTCCGGTGGCTGCTCTGACACTGTGTTCTCCCAGCAGAACTCAATAAAGTTTAGAAGAAAAAAAAAAGTTTTATTTTTTCTCTAAACTGTAGTGTTCTGCTGGGAGAACACGTGTCTGAACAGCCACCGGAGCCAGAGGCGCTGAAGCGGGCAGGTAAGTGCAGGACAGGGGGGAGGTTTTCAGAGGGGTGAGGGGGGGGGGGGGGGTTGGACACACACACACACACAAAATTACCGCAGCTGTAGGTAGAGCTGCGCATTCGCTGGTTTTACCAATGTAACAACGCATGTGCAGCACAGATTCCAGCTGCGGTAAGTTAGTGTAGACAGGGATAACTATCTATTTCTCGAAAAGCTGTCATTGCAAAAATTACAGCTTTTCGGAACAGATAGTTATGGAGAGGAGGAATTATAAATTCCTCCGGTAATTAGGTAGAACTCCATGCGAGTTCTAAACCTAATTACCTCCAGAGAATTTTAAGTTATGATGAATAGGCCCTTCAGTCTCTCTCTCTGCTCCCTAAGGGCCAGCTATATACAGATGGTCTCCTACACATCTGAGTCTCTTTGCACCCCTTCTTCATCACATGGGACCACAGTACATAGATTACCAATGCAGCTATGATACTCTCAGCAATCTGCAGCCCCACCCCTCTCCTACAAGAATGGCTCCTAAAGCCAAACTGCTCTAACTGTGACTCCCTCTAATGGTTGCCGGGGGCTTTTATGCCTAGCAGGCTCCTGTTCCCCTGCAGCAATACCTCTGCAATTACCCTCTCCTGTGTGCTGCATGATGGAGACCTTACTGGGCTCCTCACAATGCCAGCTTCAGGCTGCAGATTATAACATCCCCAGTCTTTGTCTAGACCTTTTCCTTAGTCTATCTCTCCTTGGGTGAGCATAATGGCAGCCACCACAGCCCTGCCCTTCTCCCCCACTGGAGGAGCACAGGAGCTTCCTCCTTGCTCCACAGCTTTAAGATGTCTTCTTCAAGACGGGAAGACCTGTCCCCTTTATAGGCTATGGTTCTACTCCCCCTTATGATGATATTTCCACTTGGCCATGCCTCTTTATTGGATCCTGCAGGTTGACCACACCCCTTTTCTGTGCAAAATCCTCCCAGGATCTCAGGCACGCAGTATCTGCAATAGGCAGCAATATTTAACACTGAAAGGAGTGTAATTATTACCAAATACATCCCCTAGAGAATGTTCCATAGCGAATAATAGTGGCCATAGCAATTACTTTATCCCAAAATGGACAGAGCATGGTGCAGTCCCACCAAATAAGCAGTGGTGTCCCCACAGCAGCTTGACACCTCCAACAAGTTTTGGGGACCACCAGTTATGTTATTGAAAAGAGACTGGGGCATCTGTACCATTGGGAAAAAGACCTTATAGTGGGTTTCAACTACTAACATGTTAACTGAGGAGGCAAAGGTGTTGCTAAAAATCTCTGGTAAATCATGTTCACCCACCAGTCCCTCCAAATCTCTTTCCCATTCCCTTGTACATTTTGGTTTAATGGAAAACAGGGAGGATTATGGAGGATAACAGTCAGTCAAGCACATGTTCTCAAAGATAGAAAGCATTTAATTTGGAGATATCTCCAGATTTCTGTGGTAGGTTGGTCCTATGTAGATTGCATAACTTCCAGAGGAATCCAGCAGCTGGTTGGCATGTGAAATCCCATGCCCACACCATGCTGCAAATGATGACAAAGAAGGCAAAGGAAGATGAAACAGGAGTGGGAAACAGAAGGAAGATAGAAAGATGACTCAAAACACATGAAATACAGATAAAAAACTAAGGGCCTCATTTATTAAGGAGTTTTATCACCAAAACGAGTGATACATTTCACTACTGTGTATGATAAATGGTGCTCCAGCCAATCAGCTCCCAACTGTATTAAATTTGTAAATACCTTTTAATATACTCCTTCCTATAAACCTCTAAGATTCACCTGCCTAGAACCTCTAAGACAAAACCCTGCCTATACCTTCTAAAACCACAATATGTCGCTATTTTGATTATACCATTAATGAAATACCGAGACAGTTGAATAGCGGTCCGAAGCGCTAAAGATTATTATTCAGGTAAAAGTACAGATGTTACAACGCTATGATCTAATAATGAGCGCAAATAAATTGTACAAACATTAGGTCATAAGGTACAGTTAAAATACATGAAACGGTTATTAAAGATCAAAATACAATGAGCAATATGAGAAAGAGAGAGAGAGAGAGAGAGAGAGAGAAAAAAAGACATATTAAAATACAATGAGAGATATATCAATGTCTGCTGAGAGCACATGTTCAAGATGGCTGGTGATGGTGTGCGTGTTTGTGCGTGAGGGGGGTTGGGAATGCTTCCTGCCCTATTGTCCAAACCGCATGGTCTCTGAACCTACAACAGACCTCATCCAGTAGTCACTAGACCGTGGGGAGGGGGAAGGGCCGAAGCACATGTTTTTCCTTTGTTTGCAAGCCTCATGATCCCTAGGCAAACTCCATCCTGCACCAAGCTGCAGCTCCGCAAATCATCCATCAATGACCACAACCACAACAAAGACAATATACCTATCTGACCCACACAACACCACAACTGGGCAGAATCACAATTTCCCTTGTTCACCCGACATGGAGGCAAGTCATCTCCAACAAACCGCAGACAACATATCCATCTGACTCACACAACACCACACGGCAACCACCCACGACCATTCAAAGCTGCCATCAATTCAACCTCCACGATACAACACGTGACACCACCCTATGATCACATTCATGAGTATACAGCACACACAAAACCCATCTCTCCCAAGCAGAGATACCGTTCAAGCACACGGCAAGGCCCAAACACAGAACACATGGCAGGGCCCAAACACAGAACACATCAGAGGATCTCAATCAACCAGCATCAATCATTCACAAATATCACAACAATTCCACAATCAATCCCTTTCCTGCATGCTGACAACAGACCACTGTACCCTACAGTGCAGATGAAAAGCACAGACCAGACAACACATCATCCACTGCATGCCAACACAGACCCATGAATATCCTTAGAAAACTACAAACCACACACCATGCTAAGCTAATAACAGATTAACACCACATAGCTACAGACACCCAAATAGGCTAAATATTGCACAATTTATACTTAGCTACAACAACCCAGGGGAACTGAGATCCATTTTCCGTTGTCTGGTCAGGGAGTGTACCTCTCTCTTCCTTCTAAAATTTGCAAGTCTGTCCCAGTCTGTTTCTCCAAGTGTGTGCATGCTATGTTCCCGCCCCCTTTTACCTGTGAGGTCATCAGAAAGGGAGTATCCTTTTGTTTACCTGAATTAGATTCTACTCCCAGCTAGCTAGCTCTATTGTTTAGACTGGAATAACCAGTCCTTTGGAGAAATCTGTTACAGGGCATTTATTGGACAATTCCAAATGGATACAAAAGGTCTCCAACCTCCTTTTGTATCCCCCAACATGCAAATCTAAGCTGCTATGGAAAACAACATTTCAAATAGATATTCTCTCTAACATTCATATTTCATAGCCGCATGTTCTGATCTTCATATTGATGTCACCGGAATGCTGTGGAAATAAGGTAGATCAGAACGGTTCCAAACACAGTTCAATTGTCATTTACTAAGCCATAGTTACAGAAAACATTCATTTCTTGATATACTAACATTGCGTTTAAATGTATGTATGCGGGGAAAACAGCACTGAATTGCATTGTGCGTCTGATTGCAAACAGATTCTGTCTTCGCCAATTATCCGGTTTTGACAACTGTCAACTGTTAGAAAAATGACAGTTGGGAGCTGATTGGCTTTAGCACCATTTATCATACACAGTGACATTTATCACTCGTTTTGGTGATAACATTTGTTAATAAATATGAAACACTGCACCTGAACAGTATAGCAGTGAAAAAAAAATAAAAAAAATCCAGTCTCAGGACCAAACACCTGTGGTGCAGAGGGCAACACGTGACAACCATTAAAAGATAAGAAATATAAAGACATCATGAAATATATATCCATATGGATCAGCATACCCTCCAGCCACTGATCCCATACTGTACATGCCTCACAGGTGCTATTATCACGTAGTGTAGGGACCACCTGAATAGAGATGTCTTGCTATGGCTTACTGTATATTTTCACATTTATGCAATTGAGGTCTCTGCATTACTATTATCATGTAGGATGTAAATCACTTTTGTTGGCCTATTTGCAGTGTGCTGGAGGAATCTGTTTTTTCTTGTCAAGACTAACCCCTCACTTTCATGCACCGGGCTTATACATTGATTTGAGCAGCTCCATTCTGTATATCAAACCTATAGATGAAACAAAAAATATTGTGCAGGCAGGACCCCACACATGACAGTACAATAGGTCAGTTGGGACCAACACAACAAAGAACAAATATCAACAGTAGAGGCTGCATATACAATATTGGTAGTCTTTATCACTATATAGTACTACTCCATGAGAATCCAACCATAGGATCACCTATCCATACCAACAATACCAGACTGAATTAACATATAAGTGGTAGCACAAGTTCAATTTAGATACAAAAAATAACCAATAAGTCCTGCCAAAGTGAACCACTACAAACAACTTATCCTTAACAACACTGGTTTGGAGAACCAATTGCGAAGGTTATTGTTATTTACCGGCACAGACAAAAGCCGCGTATCCATTAGGCGATTTTAATGGGCGATTGAATGATTATGACATCGTAATCGTTCAATCGCTCATTAACCGTGCACAAATCGTGCACTATAATGTCGTAAACGACCAGCGATGTGCGCTCCCGCTGGTTGTTTCTGACATCTATCATCGCTTGAACATGCCAGTCAATCTGCCGATAACAACAGATTGACCATGTTCAGGGATGAGGGAGGGTGCCTGCACTGAGCGACATATCGGTCAGTGTAGGCACTACAGGGGATCAGGAACGACTGGACGATTACGATGTCGTAATCGTACTGTCTTTCCATAGTCGGCAAGTGGATACACGGCTTTAGAGACAATCGAGACCTAGGGCTCTATTTACTACAATCCGCATTTGTAATGCAGATTGTAGTGTGATATTATTGACTGAATTCGCATTGCGAATTCAGGCAATATCACAGGGTTTACTACAAATCCCTTGCAGGGACAGAGCTTGCGAGAAAGCTCTGTCCCTGCGAATCCCCTCCGCACTCTAGTCACGATATTTTCACAAAAAAATACAGTGACTAGTGCCCCGCGCATGCGCCGATCGGCCACCGCTCCTACCCCCACGGCACTAAGCCCCACCCTGACACTAAGCCCCGCCCCCCACGATAGCTGACCCCCCCCACAACCCCCCTCCCTTAATAGCACTTACCTGCAGTCATCGGTGCTCCGGTGATGTCTTCCATGCCTCTGGTCAGCTGATATCCCATACTGCACTGGGACCCGATCACCTGATGACCAGACCGCAGTGCAGTATGGGAGACCAGCTTACCGGAGGGGAGTCATCACCGGAGCCCCGACCACCGGTCCCTGGAGTCAGGTAAGTGAATTTTTTTTTTTTACTTTTTTTTTTTGCAGTGTATCAGCTTGCGGTCTGTTTAGACCACACAGCTGATTACTGGGGCCGGCTCCCGGCTCTGCTCTGCCTTTTAGGTGGCGTTATTATTATCACAGGGCTTTCCCTGGTATTTTTTTACAGTTTATTTTTAGTAACTCTGGTCGGATCACGTTTCCCATTACAATTATGGGAAATGCGATCTGCTTACTAAAAATAAGTGATACTTAGTGGTTGGAGTAGAATTTTACGAATTCTACTCCAGTTGCCCTGTAATAACTATAGGTGATACTAAAATAATGTGAAATGGGTGTGAAAACACCCTTTTTCACTTTATTTTAGTAAAAATAATGTTAATAAATAGAGCCCCTAGGGGTATATTTCTTAAATAAGCGTTTTTAGAAGTGGAGATGTTGCCCATAGCAACCAATCAGATTCTACTTAACATTTAACTAGCACCTTCTAGAAGAAAATAGCTAGATTCTGATTGGTTGTTATGGGCAGCATCTCCATTCCTAAAAACTCTCACTTTAGTAAATTTACCCCCTAGTATAGAAAATAGGGACTATTGTTTTTACAATTCATTGTTACAATTTCACCGCCGGGGATGTTGGGAAGGGATCCCTGGGGGGGACTTTGCAGAAAGACTTCACAGCACTTTGCAGAAAGAAACCCAAAGGCTTTTATTGGATAACTGCATCTAAAGATGACGTCACACATCTGGTCAAAGCTGCGGAAGGATTTGCTGTCCAAAGCTTGGTGCATATCAGAAATACAGGCAAACCCCCGAAAATGGTAATTTTATTGATGATAGTGCATGCCGCTATAAATCAGGGTTGGACACAGGGAAGAGATGACAGTATACGACAAGAGTGCCACATAAAGGGGCTGATTTAGAGGTGGACGTAGAAGCACTCACATCTGCATCTGTTGGTGGTCACCTGTCTGCAACTTTATGCAAATGCAGCTCCAAAGTTCTCCCTTTATGTATTTTCCTGCATCCGAATGTACAAGGACTGATACACCCACTGTCAGCGTCCATGCACACTGATTCCTGCATCCTTGCACGCCCACTGGGCCTGATTCAGAGCCAGACGCTCTGACAGAGCGCTCGCTCTGAATCAGGGCCGGCCCTCTGGTTTTTCAGAACGGCCTCCTGGCCGCTCGCATAGCTGTGGGTGACCACCCACAGCTATAGCGAGCGGCCATGATGATGGTCGCGATGGTCAAGACCATCGCGACCATCGGGCTTGCAACGAGACCCTTGTGGTAGGGTCTCGTTGCCGCAAGCCCAAGAGTGCTTTCGGCTCTAACAGAGCCGAAAGCACTCCCACTGATATCAGTTGTGATGTTAGTGGGCCCGGCCCCAGACAGTAGGCGTTCCCATGGGAACGCCTCCGTCTGGGCAGCAACGCCCCCGGCCCGCCCACCAAAGTGGGCGTGCTGTCACTCAACATCGACAGTACGCCGCCTTTGGTACGAGACCCGGAGCGACGGTTTGCCCGCTGCTATCCGGGTCTCACGCATGCGCACGACGGAGCCGGCTCCGTCTTGCGCATGTGCACTGGGCCACCATCGACCCGCTTGCGAGCGCATAGCGCTGAATCAGGCCCACTGTCCACTTCACCATCGGTTGCACCATCAAAACTTGTACGAGCCCAATAGCAGGTGCAGTTTCTCCATTTGTGTATGACCTCCTGTCTGGAATTACAACTGTGACTGTGCACGGACACAATAGGGACGCATGTGTGGTGAGACTTAGGGATTTATTCACTAATGGTGCGTATACATGGTACGATAAAAATGCACGATATGAACGATAATAATATAGTTCATATCGTTATTGTTTAGATCGTTAATTTTTTGTGTGCCTTCCAACCATCAAATCACCATCGATGTGCGGGTACGTGTGGATGATAACGATATCATCCATCGGCCGTGCATCGACCAGGTTACATAGGGACCCGCGATCATTGATCGCGGGTCGCTGGCCTGTCGTTGGTGGGTTGGTGCAGAGAGATCAGTCAGCGATATCGTTATCGCTTACTGATTGTACCGTGTGTACGCACCATAAGTCTTGGAAAGAGCTAAAATGGAGAAAGATAAGGTACAATCAGCTCCTAACTGTAATTTT
The DNA here is from genome assembly GCA_031769625.1 of Taudactylus pleione. NCBI lineage: Eukaryota > Metazoa > Chordata > Amphibia > Anura > Myobatrachidae > Taudactylus > Taudactylus pleione. Next base: position 847,683 of record JAUIMM010000300.1, read on the forward strand.
TCAAACACAGGGCCTGATTCAGAGCCGCTCGTAAGCGGCCGCTCGTTCGTTCCTACCGATGTTCGCACAACTGCGCATGCATACGGATCTTAATATGCATGCGCGAACCAGTCAGTGCGGCCGAAAATCGTGTGCTCGCTAAATAGCGAATGCCTGCTATTTTGAGTGACAGAATGAGGCATTTGTGGGTGGTAACAGGGGAAGGTGCTTGAAAACGGGGAGTGGAGATCCGAACACAGGCGTGCTTAAAGGTCAAAACGGGCGTTTTAAGGGTGTGCATAATTAACAAAGCAGCATCATTGACCACGTCACTTGGTTGTTTTATACTCAGAACTGCTCGCATGATTGTGGTAGGAAAAACCAACCACAAGCACTGCGAGCAGTTCAGACGCCTTTCGATGTACTCGATTAATCTAATAATAGTGGACATGACGTATGATGCGAGCGGCCAGGGGGCGTTTTTTTCAAAATTACGTTCGCATGTTTTGTTCGCTCGTTCAGACATAGAGGCGTGAACAGACCGCAAAGAGCGAACGGTTCATTTAAATAGCCAGCCCCTTTTTCTGAACGAGCGAGCGCAAATAGCGTCCGGCTCTGAATCAGGCCCACAGCCTGTAAACTGACAGTTAGGAGCTGATTGGCTGGGAGTTATGTTTCTCCATTTTATCTCTTTCCAAGGCTTAGTGAATAGACCCCTGTGACACATGCTCCATTGCGTCCAATATCGGTAGTGCGTCCATTTCTAAATCTTGCCCAATGTTTGTAATAATAATCACATAACAGATAGGAGTTAATTCTGTTTCCACAGAATTTAAACCTCAGAATTAAATTTTCAAACTTATTCATATTATTTATAAATAATATCCCATAATTCAAACACATACTGGTAAGTTACAACATCAATTTACATTAACAGGCAGCACCACAGTACTACAGAAAGTGTGTTTCTATAGAGATTGTGGGCTTGATTCAGCAGTGCATGCAAGTGCTCTGCTGAACACAATCCCATTCCTAATTATCGGGAATCTGTGCGTGCGCAGGACCCATTCTGTGAGTGTGCAGAATGGGTCCTGCTCAATCGCATGCTAGCCCTTGAATGCCTCTACCTGATTTACAGGAACAGGCATTTAAGGGCCGGTGCAGGGGCGGAGGCGGCTGGCGTTCCCCGAAACGGGGAGTGTCCACTCCGTTTTCTGGGAGTGGCCAGCCCAGAGACTGCATGGACGTAAGCAGTCTTCTGGGCTCGCAAGCCAGCCAGCCTGAGTAAGCTGAGGTTTACACAGCTGTCTGGCCGCCCAGCGCCATCCACCATTGCTACCATCGACCACAGATGGTCACAATGGTGATCCCAGCCTGCGAACTCCGTCGCAGTGCTGGGATCGCAAATGCAGCAGGGGGTGTCATACACCTCTTGCTGTATTTACATTATTGCAAGGATCGCAATTGCAAAGCTGCCTGCGTGCACTACACACTACAGTATATGCCTGCGTGCACTACACACTACAGCATATGCCTGCGTGCACTACACACTACAGTATATGCCTGAGTGCACTACACACTACACTATATTCCTGAGTGCACTACACACTACAGTATATGCCTGAGTGCACTACACACTACAGTATATTCCTGCGTGCACTACGTATATGCCTGAGTGCACTACACACTACAGTACATGCCTGCGTGCACTACACACTACAGTATATGCCTGAGTGCACTACACTCTACAGTATATGCCTGAGTGCACTACACACTACAGTACATGCCTGAGTGCACTACACGCTACAGCATATGCCTGCATGCACTACACACTACAGTATATTCCTGCGTGCACTACACACTACAGTATATGCCTGAGTGCACTACACACTACAGTATATGCCTGCGTGCACTACACACTACAGTATATTCCTGCGTGCACTACACACTACAGTATATGCCTGAGTGCACTACACACTACAGTATATTCCTGCGTGCACTACACACTACAGTATATTCCTGCGTGCACTACACACTACAGTATATGCCTGAGTGCACTACACACTACAGTATATTCCTGCGTGCACTACACACTACAGTATATTCCTGCGTGCACTACACACTACAGTATATTCCTGCGTGCACTACACACTACAGTATATTCCTGCGTGCACTACACACTACAGTATATTCCTGCGTGCACTACACACTACAGTATATTCCTGCGTGCACTACACACTACAGTATATGCCTGAGTGCACTACACACTACAGTATATGCCTGCGTGCAGCTTTGCAATTGCGATCCTTGCTGAATCAGGTCCTAGGTCCAGACATCGGCTACTGGAGTCACTGCGCAAATTCCAATAACAGGGAATAAGTATGTGACAGCGATTATGTTCTTCTAAACACAACTAATTTTTCTTCACATAGAGAATCCTTTGCTAAGATAAATCATTAGGTCTTCTCTTTTAAGCTTTTTAAATAACAATTGACAAAGGTTACATATTAAACATTTTTTGTTGTTGTATTTTATAAATAAGGTCAAATCACAATACAAAAAAACCAAATTGACTTGTCAGTAGCCCACCCAACAAACTTTTTCTCGTGTTACAATGCATTTATGAGTTTGTGGCTGAACCCCACATATTTACAAAATCATTGATGCTCTACTCCCACAGATATACAATATAGGGACGACAGACCACACAGAAAATATTGTTATAACATAGGGCAGATGTACTAAGTCTGCAATGTGATAAAATGGAGAGTGATAAACTACAAACCAATCAGCTCCTGTCATTTTTGAAACACAGCCTGTAAGTTGACAGTTAGGAGCTGAGTGGCTGACAGTTTATCACTCTCCATTATCACTTTCAGAGCTTAGTACATCTCCCCCTTGCGATATATTGCACAATTGTACATAATTCAAAGAGACCCTTATAAGATGTTGGTTGCTACTCTTTGATGTTAGGATCATTGCTCACTTCTAGAGTATATGGCACTCATTTACTAGATGTGATGTTATAATGTTGGGCAGTGAACGAGTATTTATAGAAGAAAGTATAGATCTATTGCTTGATACTTACAGCTTCATTCTGTGTTCTATCATGGTTCCGTGTGTGTGAACTTTATTTATATACTGTATTTTTGTGATTTTGACAAGTTGATTTTTCATACAGGTTCAATCTGCAGCAGTCCTTTAAAGCAACATTTACAAAAAGACAGATTTTACAAGTGAATACAATAGACACGTCTAGCATGTGCTGGCACTATGGCCATTTATGGTGGGATTTGATAGGGTAGCCATGAATAGCTTTGAGTTACGCCACAGATGCTGCATAGAGGTTTTTTTTCAGAAACCTTTTCAAATCTTCATCTTGCTAAACAGCCTACAGTGTATCTTCCATAAATCCACCTGCATCACTTCTGAAGCTCTTTCAGCACCCAGCTAACAACCTATCTACGTCTAGTCCTTCAATGTTTAGAGCCTTTTTTTCAGAACACTCTTACATGCTTTAAGGTCCCCCTGTGGCTCGTTATGCAGAGACCTTAGACACTAAAAGAAGCTAACTCGTTCCTACCATGTTTAAATCTTAACAAGATTCCGAATGCTTCCATTCCTTACAAAATTATTTATTGTGTGTTTTATTTCTGGACATAAAAAAGTAAAATAACAGCAATTTGATGATTTAGGGTCACACACACAATGCAAATATAAACGTCACACAAAACCCTTCCGGGTTATGTAGTGTTTTAACCTGATTAATCAATACAATCAATTAAATGTGTTCTGGGCTGGGACGTAGAAGAGAGGGCAGCCGCTGGCTTGTTTTTATAGGTATTTTCATTACGTTATGAATCCATGATGTGCTGGAACTAAGGAAGAACAAACTGAGATTGTTAGGAAAGAAATAATATTTGTATTATGGTAACAGGCTTCTAAGAAATTCACTTATTTCCAGAAATCATGTAGGCTTACAATAAAAGCATTTAACTAATACAAAAGAAAAAAAAACATAATTTGTTGCGGTACAATGTAAGGGTGTTAGGGATGTATTTTTCAGTCTTTAAATATATTTTTGTGGCTGCTAATGTCTTAGATAGCGTCACAGAAGCTTTCTAAGAATAGCTTTTAGCTCAGAATTGTCATAACAACGCGGCCACAAGTTGCTTGGAAAGTGAATGCTGAAATGTAAGGACGGAAAAATCATTTCCATCACAGTATATTAGTTTCACCATATGGGCATGTTTATATATTATTTATGCACAGGATAACATATTCTTCAGTAAGTTGTGCAGAAACATATTACCAGGTGCCATCGTTGCTGTTGCTAATATTAACAGGGTCGTAACTAGGGTGGTGCCACCTGTGCCATGGCACAAGGCACCGCAGGGCAGGGGGCGCTGTTTGGGCCTGTCAATTTTCTGTTTATTATCATTCTCACTTGTAGCTTCCTCTTCTTTTATCCCCAGCATCTCCTGGCCTCCCCTATCTCTTCCCTGGCTCTTCCCCATGAGGCCATGGCCCTTTTTCGGGTGCGCGTCTAATGTCCCTGTTTGAAAAATAGGGAAGGGGGGGTGCCAATGCCCTTTTTGGCACAGGGCACCAAAAAGTCTAGTTACGGCTCTGAATATTAATAAAAAGTTTTGCAACCAACCTACAGATTACATAGTGTAGGTACAGTAGATATGGCACTGGAGGCCACAATAAGTTATAAGAAAATATAAGATTCCGAGGGGGAAATGTATCAAGCAGTGAATATGACGCCAGTGTAGACAGCAGAGTCGGCATTCCTTTTTTGGGGTGTTTTAGGTAAAGATGAAATGGAAACTCACAAATTCACCAAATCAGGCGGCTCATTGGATAGCACTACAGAGGTGTCGGGATATCTGGACCAGCCCGGTGTCTCTTGTGCACACTTATTTGCAGGTGCGTCTGATTCTTGAGAGTGCTTGGATAATGCATGCGGACAGGTCCCCGTTAGCCAAGTTCCAGTTTGGTCAGGTTTTAAAGCTTTGCGTTGGTGCCTTAGGTTTTCCTTTGTCTGATTTTGGTACCCATTAAACATAAATTGGGGCGGCCTTTTCTGCTGCTGCTGATTTGGGTTCTTCACTGTCAGAGATTCAAGCTCTGGGTCAGCTTTCTGTCGCGTCTACGTGCGTCCGGGTGAATCAATTGCTGGCGTTCATTCAGCATGCTAACTAGAGGTATTAGACTACTCGCTGCTATTGCTGTGATCTGTGAGGGATTTTATTTTTCCTACAAAGGCATCAAGTAGTTTAATTCTTAATTAAAATAAATACACAGAAAAGAACCTAGTATGATTTTTGTTTTTACCTCCAGTCTAGTTAGCATGCTTGTTTTTTGTCACTAACATAGTCTTTGTGTTTTTTTGTTGTTGTTTGTTCACTGGTGTGTGTGATGGGTATTGTGATGATATTTTCTGCTGTCTCTAGCCTGTTGTTGTGGGATGAGTTGTAGGGGCATATGTTGGTTGCTGTGAGATGTTTTGGTCAGCCTAAAGTTTTAGTTGTACATTTTGGTGGCAATGATCAATGCCAACGCACATTGTATCTTATTTGGGCGATTGTTCATGACTTAGAACTTTTACATTGAGTTAGGCACCTTTTATAGGTCAGTTTTGTCTACATTAATACCTCACTGGCAGTAGCGGTCTGTAAGCTGGGTGTTGTAGTGGAGGAGGCCAGGCGAAAATTGATTCAGCGGTGGTTCTTTTAATCCTGTCAATGGGTGGTGTGGTAGTGGTTCACAGGACGATTTTAGGACATGTATTTGTTTGGTTGGATAGCATACATTTGAAGCCTGAGGGGATGACATTTTAGAGTTGTGTTTAGTTCTAGCGTGGTGGCGGTGCTGCCACTTAGTTGCCTGGCTTTGGCGGAAAGAACAGACATTTTTAGTTGATTGGTTAGGTGTTTTAAATGGGTGCACTCTAATATTTTTATTACACTGCACAACAATAAAAATGTTTCCGAAAATAGTTACTTCTAATTGATTTCAGCATGCAAAGAATGAATATGACATTTAAAACTCTCAGTTAGCTCTGAGTTCCGAGATATAGCCCATTTATGACGATGTGGGGGTATTCCTAGTGAAGTGGGCAGAGTGGAGAGAATCTTACTAGCAATCTGCGTTCCGCGCAGAGGGGGCAGTTATTTGTCCCCTCCCCTATTCAAATATATGCGAATCACGGGATTACCCACACAAGATAACTGTGGTGCACTGAGTGACAAGCATAGTGAGCGATTCCACCAAGACATTTCAGCAATGGAACAAAGATATCAGGGCAGGTGACTCACTACTGTTGGACAGTGACAATAGATGCCCCAGAAGAGGCGTACAAGCGACAAGCAAAGAGAAAGCACCCCCATGAATAGGCCACTATATGAGATAGTACTTTCGTATGCTGTATTTATTATTATTATCATTTATTTATTTGTTTCTGTATGTTTGTTTTGTTTTGTGTTCTTATTTGTGATTGATTGAATTGAAACCACTGTTATTTATTTTCTTTCAAGAATATATCAGATTATTTTAAAATAGCTTTTCACTATGACTATATTACTAATGTACATACAGTATAGTGCTATTTGTGTAGCTCAAAAATAGAGCTAGTAAAAACATTCTGAAATCATTTCAGTTTTTCTTGACCTCAAATTAGTAATGTATGATTAGTTTTAGAAAGGAAACAAATTAAAAGTATTAATTTGTTGTACAGTGTTATCAGCCAATCGGTCCCTGTTAGAATGTAAGCTCTTATGAGCAGGGCCCTCCAAACTCTTGTACTTCTCCCTACTTTAGTTTCATCTACTTCTAAAGCTGGGTACACACATAAAGATTTTCTGTCCAACCATCCAACTAATTGATTGGTTGGAATGAAAATCCGGTAACGTATGGGAGTAACTGATGATCAGCAATTTGCTCCTAAATGCCAGAAAACAGATGAAAATGGTCGGTCAGACAAGTTTGTTAAATGTTTGATCTAAACAATTTGTTCAAACAACAGTTTTTGTCCATTTACAGCGTTTGGGAGCAAATTGCTGATTGTCATTTGCTTTCATACCTTACCAGATTTTCATTCCAACCAATCAACTAGTTGGATGGTTGGACAGAAAATCTTTACGTGTGTATGCAGCTTTAGTTCTTACACACCACTAGGGCACCTAACACTTGGTTGCTTATGCTCTGTTGCTTGTCTGGGTGTTATGGTCACTAATGTAGCAATGTATATTATCCATGTCCTGGTCCTGTATTATATTGTTCTGTAAGTTGCTTGTCTACAACTTGATTATGTGCTTTGTAAGGCGCTGCGGAACATTTGTGGCGCCATATAAATAAATGATAATAATAATAATAATAATAATAATAATAATGACACAGCCCATCTGGATGGTGGGCTTCCCAGGAAAACACAAACAAATGATTTGCAGGCATGTACTTGTTGTATTTTGTCCATTCTTTGTTATAGATTGTAAGCTCCACAGAGCCAGGGACTGATGTAAATGACTACATATACTCTGTACTATGTGACCCTTCTAGAAATAACTCTTAGTAAACAATAATGGCATCCATCATTTATATTACTATGTGAGTTACAGCAGCTCTTTGCATAGCAGAAAAATCTCTAGGGAAAACTGTTGCAGCGTGATTTTCCTGTTGGCAGGTAACATTGGATGAAAAGTTCTACACAGTTTCCAACATTTTTCTTTGTGATGTTTAATCACTCTATGACAGGTGTAGAAAAATAACAGACGTCTAGGAAACACTTTTTTGCCTGAACTGTGTCTCAGCTGGCCCTAAATGCTGCTTGCAGATTTTTAGCAGCTGCCAAAACAGTAAATCTGCTCTGTGTGACACCCATTCATCTCCATAGATTTAGGAAAAACCGCAGCTGAAGAAACGCTAGTGAGATGCCCCCCTTATGTTACCCTCTCATCTGAAAGTCTGCCAAAGTATTAGAACAAGTCTGGTTGGATGAAAAAGTGTATCTTGAACACATTTTGAAATTGGTGACAACCACCCCCCGCTTCCCCCTTTCCCTGAAATGGATGACCAGGTAAGACTACTACATACAAGATGCCCTGGGTTACATCAGGTAACTGGATGGGCTACAAAGAATCCTTAAGCCGGGTACACATTAGGCGATCCATTGCACGATATATATCGTTTTGACGCAGATCGGAGCGATATAATGTGTGGATCACATAGTATGTACGCCCCATCGCACGTGCCCGCAAATCGTTCCTCGCTTTGCAACACAGTAGATGGGACGGTGAGATGAACAATGCCATGCTGCTAAATACACATCCACTGCATTGTGCAGCGTGTATGGACGGCAAGATGTATCATGCCGTGGCATCCTGCCATTGCTGGGGACACACATTTCGTAGTGTGTACCCAGCAATACTTACTGTCCTTTGGGCTTGTTGGGTTAATGTGTGTGGCCATATTTGATGAAGGAGAGATTACCCAAATTAAAAACCTTTTTAAAATGACAAAATTGATTGACAGTAAGGGCCACTAAGGCACTGGGTGTGCTCTGTACTGGGGTGACGTGGCCTCTAGAGGGGGGTACTTGTATGCCCCATGCAAGTGTACATTCATAAGGTGTGTGCTGCCTTAAAGCATTGGCATGAGCACCGGAGTTGTGGTCATGGCATCGCAGGAGGTTGGTGTACCCCCCCTCTCAGCACCCCTGTTGACAATCACAGCACTGGGTTATCGGTTCCAACCAAGGCCACATATGTGTGGAGATTGGATGTTCTCCCCACGTGTGCATGAACTACCTGGCTCCTGACAAGAATTAACCCTTGCATGTTTGTATGTCCATGTGGAATTTTGGACCTCACATGGGAGGGCTATCCAAACTGAGGTGCAAATCTTTAACTAAGGAGGGTTTGTATCAAAGCTTGGAGTAACATAAATTGGAGAGAGATAAAGTACCAACCAATCAGCTCCTGTCATCTTACACTGTGGGCCTCATTTATGAATGAGTTTTAACATTCACAAGGAGTGATAAAACTCGTTGTGTAAGATAATGGTGCTCCTGCCAATCAGCTACAAACTGTCATCTGGAGGTCACCCTTAACTCCCAGTATTATTATTCCTAAGGTTGAGAGACACAGGTGGGATAGACATGAGCATCACATAGAAGACGTGGCACATCGCCCAGTTCATACATACAGTAGCATATCTGAAGTGCCGGTCTCCCAATTCTACCTTCCTTTTCCCACAAAACAGCCCTCATTGCTCTCATAATAGTATCAGTGACAGATACGTACACCATCCGCTTGCAGAAAACATTTTTCCAATGATCCTGGTGTTGAAACAAAAGTCCTGGTATGGTGTGAAACTCATCTCAATGTGGGTCTGAGCCACATAAATTAGGACAGTTGGACAGTATGGCTGACCCAAGGGCATAGAGAGTGAGGGATTATGGATAACACACTACCACTATACTTTAGGCAAAGAAGGGATACATAATTAAAGAGCAACAATTAAAAAAAAGGGCGAACATGAAATATATGCTAACTCTGGTTTTCTATGTAAACATAAAAATATATTTTTAATTTGTTTATTGTAACAGAATGTTAAAATGAATCAAAAATAAAATTGCATTAAACTGATGTTCAGTGGTCTTTTTTTTTATTAGGGTGTGTAGAGCCGTGTGCTGGAGTGTACGACACACGATGTGAATGAGTACATCACCAACTGAGCAGTAAATGGCCTTGGAAATAATAATATCCAAGTGCTGACGTACAGATAACAGGCTGCTTTTGTTGCGCAGGAAAGCAAAAGTGTTCCTAGAGTGACTCTCTAGTGAATATCAATAAACTGAAGTTGTGTTTCTGGAGAATAATGTATTGCAGCTGCAGAAACTGCTCATTATCATTTGTTTACCAATATTTGTGATATTCTTTTCGAAAGACCTTTCTGTTCACTGCACAATGTTCACAATGGTAGAATTGAGGGCCTGATTCAGACCCACTCGCGAGTGCTAATCGCTTGCAAGTGGGTCATGGTGGCCCAGTGCACATGCACACGACGGAGCCAGCTCCGTTGTGCACATGCGCGAGACCCGGATTGTGACGGGCAATCCGTCGCTCCGGGTCTCGTACCAAAGGGGGCGTGCTGTCGATGTTGAGTGACAGCACGCCCCCTTTGGTGGGCGGGCCGAGGGAGTGGCTGCCCAAACCGAGGCGTTCCCATGTGAACGCCTCTGTTTGGGGCCGGCCCCACTGACATCACGAGTGATGTCAGTGGGAGAGATTTCGGCTCTGTTAGAGCCGAAATCTCTCTGGGGCTTGCGGCAACAAGACCCTACCACAAAGGTCTCGTCGCAAGCCCGATGGTCGAGATGGTCTTGACCATCGCGACCATCTTCCTGGCCGCTCTCTATAGCTGTGGGTGGTCACCCACAGCAATGCGAGCGGCCAGGAGGCCGCTCTAAAAAACAAGAAGGCTGGCCCTGATTCAGAGCAAGCGCTCTGTCAGAGCGTCCGGCTCTGAATCAGGCCCTGAGTTTACAAAGTGACGAACGTTGCTGTAATGTACTGCAGAACCTCTTGTTACAAACACATGGGGTTTGGTTGAACATTTCTCTTTATAAAAAATGTGTGTAGATTTTTTTTATTAGATTTTGAGAAACAGTCTAATAATAATAATAATAATAACTGCATTTTAACCTCATTTTGTTCACTGCTTTATAGTGCCTAGTACAGGGAAATGTATATATTAGACGCAGTTTTATCCAGTCTCTGACTCTGACCAGTTAAGAAGTGAGTGTGTGGCACCTTTTATCTGCTCTCTGCGGCTGATCCGGAGGTTTATGCTATTGCGATTACTCACGGAGTTGGCCGATGGGCGTGGAAATGCGCATGTGAAGGAGCCACATCTCGCATGATGCAGACCTGGGGATGCGATGTCGCTCGCAGTGCTGCAAAAAACGCAGAATGATTGACATGCTGCTGGCGTTTGGGGGTGGCGACGGGCAGCGTACCTTGGATGCAGCTTTACTGGCCCCGGCAGTGTGATTTCACCGGACATCCTGAGTAACCTGAGGGTTTCACAGATGTCCAATGTTCACACAGTTGATCTGATGCTGCGCCTTCGGATGCAGCAGAGAATCAGAGAAGCCGGCAGAGGGCGTCTTTTAACTTAAGAATCCTCCTGTGGCTTTAGCATAATTTTGCACAGCCGCTGGGTACAAGAACGCAGTGGCTGTGCTATAGTGTTCACCTCTGAATCAGCCCCCCTGTCATATTATTCTTGACCTTAATATTACGTCATAACCCCATGACACTAAACACTCACGCCAAAGACTTGTACTTTATTAGGATTCTTACATATGAATAGGAATTGCAGAGAAGGCTTTATGATGAGATAAGGAATACGTCCATACCGTCCTGTTTTTGGCAGGACAATCCCAGTTGCTTCCACTATGTGCAGCGTATAAAATGCTTTTATCTGGCAAAAAGCGACCGCCAGGAGAGTGGCCACACCCACTATAATGCAGCCACGCCCCAGTAGAATCGGTAAATGTTGGCAGGTATGTAAAGGAAATTAAGAGACAATAATAAAAAGAATAGTACTGTAGTCTGAAAGGTGAGCAGACACTGGGGCGAAAATCCCTATTGTCAGCAAAAAAGGGGGTTTTCTTTAGAGATAGGGCTCATATTTCGCTGTGCCCATTTTATCAAAGGGATTTCCCTCTCTACAATGTTTGCCTAAACAATGGGCAGCCTATCTAACAAGTAATATATGTTCTCAATAACAGAACAAAGACTTGATTTATTCTTTTAACAGGGGTGTCTTCAGAGATTAGGGGGCCTGTGTGCATTCCCCGTCATGGACCCCCTCCTCTCACCCCGGCGGCCCGGCCCAGAGTCTACTGTGCATGCGCAGATCACCAGGGATATGTCGCGGTGGCCATTTTCCCGGCCATTTCCTAGTAGCGCATGCGCAAAACGCAGAGAAAGCGCTGAGAGACCCAAAACGGAACCTCTAAGAGGTAAGTTTTAGATAATATGGGTGTAGGGTGTGCAGTGCGGGCACCCCTGGACCCGGGGGCCCTGTGTGCACCGCACACCCTGCACCCATTATAGATACGCCCCTGTCTTTTAAATCAAGCCAGCTCACTCATGCGCATGACTGCAAAACACTCCTAATTTTCTAGCAATGTGTTTATAAGGGCTCTATTTACTAAGCAGTGTTAGGAGACAGAGTGAAAAGTGATAAGGTACCAGCCAATCAGCTCCCAACTGCCATCTCACAGGCTGTGTTTGAAAAATTACTGTTGGGAGCTGATTGGCTGGCACCTTATCACTTTTCACTCTGTCTCCTAACACTGCTTAGTGAATAGACCCCTAACAGTGATAAGAAGTCTTAATTATCAGCACCGAGGAGCCCTTAATAATAAATAGGCCCTGTGATACTGCCTTCATAGAAAATAGGTTAAGACCTATAATCATACTTGCCGACATTCAGCTCCCTCCTTCCGGGAGGGAGCTGAATGCCTGCATTCTGTGGGGGGCGTGGCCGGACTGTGATGCCATTTTGGGGGTGGGGCTGGGGGCGTGACTGCCTGATCGCGTCATCGTGGCCCCGCCCCCTCTTCACAATGCCAGAAAAAAGGCATTGTAAAGCAGGGGGCGGAGCCTCGATGACGCGATTCAGCGCGAATCGCGTCATCGAGCCCCCCGGCAGCGGGGGTTTTTACTAGTAGTCTGGAGGGGTAGGTGGCAGCCGGGAGGCTTGCCTGCCTTTCCGGGGGGTTGGGAGCGGCACACGATATTCGGGAGGCTCCCGACCAGATCGGGAGGGTAGGCAAGCCTGCCTATAATTCACATATTGTTCTGCATTTTTCTTTCAATATTTTCCTTTTTTAAAAGAAAGGCACAATGAAAACCTTAATATCATATGACATACCCTGATGTTGTCATACTTATCCCTTGAATCTAGACAGTTGCCTGCATATAAATTGATGTTTTCTGGAGAAAAAAAACCCTGCCAGGAGAGTGGCCACCATAACTGTTTAGCATCCACCAATGTTTGGAGGTATGTAAATGGTATTAAGGGACAGTAAGAAAAAGAATAGCAGTCTACTAAAGTGTGAGCATTGCAAGCAGTAATACTAATAAACCCATTGTTAGAGAGCAGAGTGCTCCTGCACTTTTTACCTCACTGTGCATACATGCTGGGCACTAGGACCCAACGTTTGCAGGGTGGTCTGTCCTCTAATACTGATGTGCTACTGCACATTTGACTGCAGCCATCTTAGTACTGTGTAGAATGACAGTGGGAGACAGTAGTCTCCTGCTTAGCTCCATGTCAGAGACCCCAGTGTATACCTGCATAAAGCTATTCCAGCATCCTGTGCCACTACCCACAAGCAGTTGTATAGGACCTCAATCCACTCAAGCTTTGCTCCATTACCAGTGTGCTTGTAACAGTAAGTACGGCTGTACCTGCTATCTATCAATAAACCAATACCACTGATTAAGTAACTGGGCTATTCATAGTTTGAGTCATCCGCTGGTGTGTGCCTATATAACTCTGAGGTATCAACACCTGCACACACATTTCCAACATATGTTGGGTCTCATTCAGAGTTATTATCATTATTATTATTATTATTATTATTATTATTATTATTATTATTATATTTTATTTATATGGTACCACAAGTGTTCTACAGTGCCTTACAGAGTACATAAACTATTAAGTGAACAAGAAATGAGTAACTTACAGTACATTACAGTGCAGGACAAGGACATGGTTTATTTACATTGCTGCAATAGTGATTAAAACACTCACAATAAGCAGCAGGGAGTTGGCAGCTAAGTATTAGGTGCCCTTGTGGGGAGTAAGGAGTAGAAGAAAGTGTAAGGAGAAGCACATGAGGGAAGAGGTCCCTGCTTGTGAGAGCTTATATTCTAAAGGGGAGGGGCAGACAGACAGGCTTGACACAGAAGGGGTAGATAGGGAGGAAAGAGCATGAAGTGGTTTAGGATGAGAGCTGGAAGGCCTTGATGAAGTAGTGGGTTTTGAGAACCCGTTTCAAGATTTGTAGAGAGGAGGAGAGTCTGATAGGGAGAGAGTTCCAAAGGTAGGGAGCAGCATGGGCAAAATCTTGGAGGCAGGAGTGGGAGGAAGTAATCAGTTGGCAAGAGAGGCGGCATGCATTTGTTGAGCGAAGTGGATGCGCGGGAGTGTGAAGGGAGATTAGGTCAGACATATAAGTGGGAGAGGATTGGGTGAGGGCTTTGTAGGTGATTGTAAGAACCTTGAATTGGCATCTGAAGGGGAAAGGGAGCCACTGTAAGGCTTGAAGGAGAGGGGAAGCAGATGTAGAATGTCTGGAGAGGAAGATGAGCCGAGCAGCAGCATTGAGGACCAATTGTAGTGGAGAGAGGTGGGAGACTGGGAGGCCAGCTAGGAGAAGGTTACAGTAGTCCAATCTGGAGATGACCAGCGAGTGGATGAGGGTTTTAGTAGAATCCAGAGGAAGGGTCTAATCCTGGAAATATTTTTGAGATGGAAATGGCAGGACTGAATGTTTGGTTTAAAGGAGAGGGAGTAGTCTAGGATAACTCCAAGCCAGCACACTTTTGGGCTAGAGGAGATAGTTGTGCCATCAATAGATAATGAAATTGTGGGAAGTGAGGTAATGTAAGAGGGTGGGAAGATGATCAACTCAGTCTTAGACATGTTAAGTTTAAAAAAGCGCTGGGACATCCAGGAAGAGATAGCAGAGAGACAGTTGGAGATACTGGTGAGGATAGAGGGGAAGAGGTCAGGGGTGGAAAGGTAGATTTGAATATCATCAGCATAGAGATGATATTGGAGGTAAAAAGAGTTGATGAGTTCACCTAAAGAGGACGTATATCTGGACAATAGGAGGGGTCCAAGAACAGAACCTGGGGGTACTCCTACTGTTAGTGGAAGTGGGGGGAAGAGTAATCATGAGAGGAGACAGAGAATGAATGATCAGTGAGGTAGGAAGACAGCCAGGAGAGGGCAGTGCCACGTAGACCAAGAGAGTGAAGGATTTGCAGGAGGAGAGGGTGGTATACAGTGTCAAATGCTGCAGAGAGGTCAAGGAGAATGAGCAGAGTAGTGGCCCATGGATTTGGCAGCAAGGAAGTCATTGCATACTTTTGTGAGGGCAGTTTCAGTGGAGTGGAGAGAGCGGAAGCCAGATTGAAATGAGTCAAGGAGGGAGTGGGAGGAAAGAAAGGTGGTAAAGCGGTTGTAGACAACACGCTCAAAGGAGTTTGGAGCAAAAGGGAGGAGAGAGATTGGTCAGTAGTTGGAGAGTATGGAGAGTAGGATCGGGCATGTTTGAATGCAGAAAGGACAGTGCCAGATGATAGGGAGAGATAAAGGAGGTGGGCAAGATAGGAACAGACAGAAGGAGTTGGAGCAAATAAAAAAAAGAGCAAACAAAGGAGCAATGTGCAGAGAAAGTTAGGGGCATATGAATCAATTATTGGGTCCTATACACTCAATATTTAGAATTTATTATGACAGCTATTCGCGGTAATAAGAAATTATAGATCGCCGGGATGCATTATTAGTAACCCGCAGGGACAAGGTTTCATGCGAAGCCACTGCCAGGGATGGTTTGTACGGAACCCTCTCCTGGTAATTTCGTGGTATGAAGCCCATAGGCGCATTCCAGAGCTTGGTAAAACCAACAGTCTAGCAGCCCCCAAAGAAACTATGGGGGCTGCTTCTACTGTCAGAAATGGAGGGACCGTGGCAGATAGAAATTCAGAAGCCTCCTGGACATTCTAGGAAAGTAGGCGAGTATGCTGCATGCAAACACATACCCCTTGCATTGCAAATTGCTCCTTATTTTACTTTTTTTTGGGGGGGGGGCTTATTTGCTGTTAAATCTAAATCAGGCAATTTTCTGCATTATTCTCTAAATATTTCCATTTCCTAAAAGAAAGAAAAGAAAAAGAAAGGGAAAAGAAAAATTAGGGTTAGCCACTCTTAGTAAAGACAACCCAGCAATCATGCACAATACTTACAGTATCTCATCTACAGGGTTGCAAAAGTTAACTTACAGTATTAGCTGTCAGAATTGTTTTTTTTTAATAATGATCTGCGAATTTAATCAAATTAAATTCAATGGAATTCAAGCTAGAAGCAAGTTTAAGAGCTGCTCTGCATGAAAGTTCTCATTGGTGGTGCCAATTGCTGCTGTAAGGAATCACATCTAGGTGCCAGATACGTCCTCTGGTGCAACTTGTTTGTTCCAAAACCCGGCACATTAGCTATATTATAATTATAACAGGCCACAGACATTGGTGTTCAGTACTTTATGTTCCCAAGCCACATGCACGATCTTTTTCTTTATGATGGAATTCTATGGCTATTATTTGCTTTGTTTTACTCTAATTCCTCTCTTGTAAAAGAAAACAGCATTTTGCTTGTTTATCCTGTCCTGGAAGGTCTCCCTTCTTGCTCCTGCACTAGCTGGCTCCCAATAGGGAGTCATCACACTGAGCTTTCAGTGTTCTTCCTCCTCTTGCCACAGCTGAAGGCAAGCAGATCGGTGTACTTTGTCTGTTCATAAACCTGTTGTTTTTTTTCTCTTAGGGTCTTCAGAAGTTTTTCTCAGCTGCCTATTGTACGTGCTGCGTTTTAGTTTAAGATATTCACTGGTCACTCAGCAAATGTTTATAATGGGTGCTGGGAGTGCAGTACACACATGCCCCTGGGACCAGGGGGGCCCACACCACACACCTTGCACCCATCTTCTTCAATACTTACTTCAACTAAGCCCCATGTCGGCAGCAGCAGCACTGCACAAATCAATGTTTGTGTATGCACAGTAGAAAAATTACCGGCAAAATGGCCACTGCGCCATTTTTCCAGAGACCTGTTCATGTGCAGTAGACTCTGGCATCATGTCAGAGTCTACTCTTGCCTCTGGCTAGAGAGGAGAGGGCCCAGACGGAGACTGCACATGGGCCCCCTTATCTCTTAATACACCCCTACATCCCCTCTACACCTCTAAATTAAACTCACCTACTCTCCCAGAATATCTAGGAGACAACCAAATTTTGGGTAGCTCTACCAGACTCCCAAGAGTGTAAGTGGGAGAAGTTAACAGGCCCCCAGACCATTTACTTCATCTGGAATGATGATTTAGGGGGAGATGAATCAAACCTCCTAAAGAAAACACATTTCTAAGTTGTCCATAGCAACCTATCAGCTTCTAATTATCATTTATCAAGTACATTCTATAAAATGACAGTTAAAGCTGATTTATAGCTATGGGGATCTTCTCTACCTGCCTCTTTAGAGGGTTTGATACATCTCCCCCTAAATTATCTTCCCAGATAAAGTAGATGGTCCGAGGAACTTGACGTGTATCACAACAAATTGCACCCCCATTGCACAGTGGCACATTCGTGACGTTGAGCAATGGGGGTTGGACCTTGATGACATGATTTGCATTGCTACTCCCCCATTCCCCGAAGTTCCTCCCCCTCCGCATTTCCCACCTGAACCTTCACCTTTGGAATCCCCCGGAGTGCAAGCATAATATGTCAGCAAGTATAGTTTATATATGTTGTGGCCAGCCAGATAGATTTGGTGGGCCTCACATGTGGCCCTCGATGCCTGGAAAGGGCTGTACAATACATTTGTTTATACTGATTATAGCGGGCCAATTAAAAATAGAACAGTCACATAGAACATTGTGATAATTATAAAAGCAACCAATAATAATATTTAAAATGTTGTTTTTAAAATAATACAAAATGTTCTAATGATTTGTGGCTACCATACAAAAATAAACTGAAACCAATTAAATAAAACTAATAGTATGTAACACATCTTAAACTATGGCTCTTATTATACCTACAATTATGCAAGTGATTACGGATTTAACATTCAATAAAGTTATTCTGACCAAGCAACATTGATTATTGTCCCTTTGCACATCTATAGTAACCTTTGATTTGACCTCCCAGTATCACTAAATGCTGACAGTTCCCATAACAGTGAAGTAGACTTGGTACCAGAGCCGTTGCTAGACTTTTTGGTGCCCTGTGCCAGAAAGTGCATTGTCATAATAGCCGGTAAATGACATGTGACTCGGGGGCGGGGCTATGGACACCCTTCGGCCCCACATAGTACGGCCGGCCAGTGCTCTGCAGTGAGAAGGAGCTGAGCCACCGGGCGGCGGGCGCTCCGCTAGTAACAATATACTAGCGGGCATCAAGCAAAAAATCGTCCGGTTCCGCCCCCAGAGCAGCTGCGCTCTGTGCGACCGAACCGGCCGCACCACCCTAGCTACGGCCCTGCTTGGTACTACTGGCTTAGATAACAGTCAGCAGTGGTTATAGTCGTGTATCTATAATGGACAGAGTGTGTGCTGTGCAGCTGGTCCACCACTATGTAATATGCCGACAGTGACAACTTTATGGTGATAACTTCAGAAAGATGGTGCTGGCACAGGTAATAGCACTTTGCTATCTTCTGTACATGTGCACATTCCTAAATACATCACCTGAAAGATGGCGTTAACAGTAGGAGTCAGGGAGGGGGGAGTCTGATGCCCGGAGAGAGCATCAAGTAATGAACAGGAAAAAATAACAGCTAAAATCTTATTTATCATTGCACTGCAAGGTTGAGCTAAACACCAATTAGAACCACTGTTTACACAGAAAAAAAATGTTTGATGTCAATGATATGATAGGAGTAGATATATCAAATTGTTATGGTTACTGAACCTACACGGAGCTTAGATTAAAATAATTCTACATTCAGCTACATTGTCTCGAATAGTCAAGGAAGTAAAGCATAGAGAAATTAATGAGAAATAGACTTATGGAATATTTATGCAAATTTCTAGTTGTCCATTTTTCAAGCTTCAGCATCAAAACTCTAGCAAACAAACAATCCCACCAGCACAAATTCAATTTATTTTTTGCTACACACATTTTCCTTTTCTTGCTTCATATTGTTTTATTTATTCCATTATTTTTTTTTTTTATATCAAAGAGTGATAATAAAAGATATTCATAATATTTCTTAAGGCTGTTTAACCCTATATTTTTTATTTATTTACTGTACTGTATATTAATTTAATGTAAATAAGGTACGAATGAATAGAGCTGTTCTTGTCATATAAGTTTTTATTGTATATATGATGATGCTAATAAGCCTGTTTGCAGAACTCAGTACAGTTGTTATTGTTTATCTTCTCTTCTTCCACAATACCTGTAGTGTTTCTTCATCAGAGCTCTCCTGTCAAGACAATCCTCCCATAATATAATAGTTTAGGTGCTTCCACCAAAAGATATGCGTAACATAATTGTGGAATCGGTATGAATCACCGCCGGACCTAAGCCCAGCGGATAAATATCGACGCCGGAAGGTCGAAGATCCTTACTGAGGTAACACCCCTAACCCTCACCTCCCCCCCTAACCCCCCTCTTGAGTTAGGGGTGCCTAACTCTAACCTCCCCCCTAGTGCCTAACCCTAACCTCCCCCCAGGGGTGCCTAAATCTAACTCCCCCCCCCGCACCCTAAACCTAACCATCCCGGGGGGCATCTAAACCTAACCTCCCCCTGGTGGTGCCTGACCCTACTCCCCCTCCCCTAGCCTAAACCTAACCCTCCCGTGGGGGTGCCACCCCAAATCCCCCCTAATCCTAACCCTCCACCACCTCCCCCTTCACAGCTAAGCGCTCCCGACGGCCAATTTACCTACAATCGGTATGCCGAGCGTGGGGATTTCGGCATGGGGCTGATGATAGGCGTCAGTATTTAGACGCCTATCATTAGACTCATGTCAGGATTTCACAGTCGGGAAGCCAGCTTCGATATTTCGACTGCTGGCTTCCTAACTACATCCCCAACAGGTAGCTTGGGGCGCAGACACATTCTGAATATATCAAATATAAGAACTGTATAGGGGAGTGCAGGTGGTGTGCGGCAGGTAGTTGCACACAGTTACAGTACATACAGTAGTGACATTGGATTATGCACACTAGCTCTCTCTCTGATCAAAGTGCTATCTACCAACTGTCTGATGAAATGTTGTCTTATAGCAATATGCTTAGTGTGACTATGGTGTTTGGTGCTGTAAGATAAGTCAATTGCACCTTTATTGTTACATGCAATGCTGATGGTAGTATCTAAACTCAGGGCCTAATGCAGCAGTGCACGTAAGCCAGCAGCAGACTGTCAGTGATTGACAGTCTGCTGCCGTTTGGGGCCGGGAAGAGGGCAGCGATGGCCACCGTTTGGCGTGTCGCTGCCATTTTGGGGGAACGAAGAGGCCAGGATCTCCCTCAGCTCACAGAGACTTCCTGGCCTTTTCCTCTTAACTGCGGTGGCCGGCTGCGTGACCCCATGGGTCCGCAGAGTATCTGATACTGCGTTGGACAACGCAACTCAGATACGTAATGCAGCAGGTGGTGTGATGCCTCCTGCTGCATAACCATATCAGCACAGACTAATGGTAGTGCAGCTAATGACTGCGCTGGGAAACAATCAGGAAGCCGGCGGATGCAATGCTGGCCGTTGGCTTCCCGACTGCTTAATCCCGGCAAGGGTTAAATGACAGGCGTCGAAATCTCGACGCCTGTCATTTTACTTATGCCGGGAGACCGACGCCCGGCATCCCGATCGAAGGGGTGCCGGGTGCGGACAGCCGCGGGGGATGGGAGGGTTAGGTTTAGGGCTCCCGGGGGGGACTTAGGGCTAGGCACCCCCCCTGGGAGGTTAGGGTTAGGCTAGGGAAAGGAAGGGTTAGGGTTAGGCACCCCAGGGGGGAAGTTATGGTTAGGCACCCCCCCGGGGGACTTAGGTTTAGGCGGCGGGGAAGGGGGGGTTACGTTTAGGCACTTAGAGGGGGGATTAGGGTTAGGCACTTGGGGGGGAGGTTATGGTTAGGCACCCCTAAGGGAGGGTTAGGGGGGGATTAGGTTAGTTTATACTTACCTAAGGACGATCGGGATCTTCACTGCTGCCGGGATGCCGCTGCCGGAATTTGAATCCACTGCGCCCACTAAGGTAAACAGGTATTCGATGTAGGAACACCTTTCATCCTCATCTTGTCCCCAATTAGCATCACAGAAAGCTTGTAGATTCATAGATCCAGTTTTCTCAAACTTTAGTTTCAAGGACCTTGTTCCTTTCAGGTTTCGCAGGAGACACTTAACAACAATGCAATGCTCTTTTACTGGATTGATAGCAAAATTGCTGACTCGACTGTACTGAACTGACTGACTGATTGCATGAGTGATCACATCTACCAAAACTAGCATACGTTAAAGTTCTAATGGCACTTTGATAAGTAACTCCGCTCATTTCCTCCATCTATGCTTCTGAGTTTGGACACATAGCTTTAGATATTTTTGTACTGTTGTCAAGTGGTGTACTGACTGGCTTAGCATATGCCAAATTTGTTGAGCATCTCCTCAATGTACCCTTGCTGGTCAATAGTAACAGTCCCAGCATTTAAATTTAGCTTGATTCTCAAACCTAGTAGTTCAAATGCCATTTCAACATCCTTTAGTTTGTAATTTTTACCTAGCAACAATTTGATTTTGGCTTTGGTTTTTCTGGCCAGAAAACAACAAATTGCTCATGTGTAGTAGGGCATTCGGTAGGTAGGAGGTGATGTCTCTGAGTCCTAATGCTTACAGGCTAGAATGACAACAGTGAGAACTCTCTGCCAAAAGGGGCAACGTGTTTGCTCACACTTCATGCAACTTTCACATTTTGGTCTTTCCTGCAGTTTATAAGTCTCTATACATTATCGTATCCTAGGTGACTTAGGGCCTGATTAAGTAAGGATTGCTATTGCGATCACAATAGCAATTACATACACAGTTTCACTGCAAAGATATGCTAATGATTGTTATCGCAATGCCGTTGCAGCCTAAAATAAGGACGCCCCCTTTACCTTACATCTGTAATACTTAGCAAGACTGCAAAACCATCGGTAACATCGAATACCATCACAACCTCACACACAGTTACACCAGGTCTGCCCTTACTCAGAAATTGCTAACCTCATCGCACGCAGTGCAAGCCCAAGCTGCATATGGCATTGCAGTGGATAATTTATGCATGCCCCTGTAACAGCGTTCAAATGCACACCTGCGTTTTGCTGACCACTCCCATGTCACCACCCTCAAATGGTACTTCCTGTCAATCAGTCTGCGATGGATCTGCATAGTCTCTTCTGCAATCACATGGCCTAATTCAGCTTGGATCGCACAGCTGCGTTCGCACACAGCCGGTTGATGTTTGTGCTCTGTGCATGCATCACAGTGCACGTGCACAAACCGGCCACTGCGATCGGGAAGTGATCGCAGTGAGCAGGCAGTCCAATTGCATAGTGATTGAAATTAAGTGAATGCTTGGGGTGGAGAGGGGGGGGTGGTCGCTGGAACGCAGGCGTGCCTGTGCGTTTGAACGGTGTTACAGGGGCGTGCATAATTAAGCACCTGCAATTGTATATGCTGGCAGAGGTCTAGATGGTGACAGGAAGTTTAGCAGTTTGTGAGGTAGGGTCAGGTCAACCACAACTGTGTGAATGGTTCCGATGTTACAGATATTTCTGCTGACTTGCGGATGGCAAGTGGGAAGCTTTATACAGTGATGGGCATCTTAGTATAGTGCTGTGGTTGCCGTGCGATTGCATTCATTAGCATAATTTTGCAGCTAGCGGGTGCGTGCGAACACAGCCGTGCGATCCAAGCTGAATCAGGCCCACAGTCCCGATCACAGTGGAGTGTTCACGCATACGCAATGTGATGCCTCCGTTTGCACAGAACGCTACAATCGGCCGATTGCATGTGTAATCGCAGTTGCGATCCTTACTGAATCAGGCCCTTAGTCTCCTAGGCCGTAGTTCTACAGACTGCTTGGAGTCTGAAGCCGCCATTGCACAACACTCCTCAGTGTCTAGGATATACATTTGTTAGCACCAGGTTGCCTTTGCAATTACAGTCTCACTTTTATTGTACACAACACACTGACCCTCTGCAAATTGGACCTTGTATCATTTCTTCTCAAGTACACTGATGGAAATCAGATTGGTTCCTAGATCTGGCACAAATAGTACATCTTCTATGGCTGCTTCTCCTTTAATTCTTAAGCACACAGTAATTGTCGTGACTTTTGTGGCATGTAGGACTTTGGGCCTGATTCAGTAAGCATCGCAATTGCGATCGCAGCTCCGTAATCGCACGCAGGTCTGCTGTGAAAATATGCTAATGACAGCAATTGCAAAGCTATAATACAGATGCCTATAACCAGCGTAGAGACACCCACTACCACTTTTGCACATACGTAATCCTTTGCAATCCTACGTATACATCAGAAACAGCAAGTAACATCGGCCCCTTTACACACAATTACAACAGGTCTGACCTTACTCAGAAATTGCTAACCTCATTGCACGCAGTGAGTACTCAAGCTGCATATGCTGGCTAATTTATGCACGTCCCTGTAACGGCATTTAAAACGGACAGGCATGCCTGCGTTTCGTTGACCACACCCCCGTCATCACCCCAGAATGCTCACTTCCTGTCAATCACTCTGCGACGGGTCTGTCTAGTCTCGCAGCATGATCACAGTGGAACCTTTACACACGTGCATTGCAATGCCTGCGCAGAATCCAACAATTGGCCATCTGCATGCATAATCACAATAGTGATCCATAATAAATCAAGTCCTTTATGTACTATTCTCCTGATGTTTACAAGATCACATGACTTTAGTGACTTGAGCCAACTTTCAATACAGTTGAAGTGCCTCGTTACTCCTGTGTCCATGTACCAGCAATCTTTGCAGTGGCTGTCAGCTACATATAATGCTGACTTATTCTTTCTATCATTGTAGCATGATGAAATACCATTTAGTTATCTTGCTTTACATTCTGAGGACTAATTTACCATTTTGTGACACTTGAAATTGTAATTGGGCCTTTTAGATTTTCCTTCCTTTGCCAATAGAATGTAATTCTCATCATATGGGGTCTATTCATTATCACTTAATTTATGCAAATGCAAGTGAAAATTTACATTTTCACTTTTATATAAATTAAGTATCATGGCCATTCATTATAAAGGTAATGCAGGAGATATCACAGATATCTCCTGCTTACCTTTCAGCCCCGATGTGGCCCGCCATCTCCACACATTAGTATGGGGACCTAAATGATCAAACTCTGAAAATACTATATTTGCAAAGCTTGACTATGGGAATTTGCACCATCTTCAGATGACATTTGTTCCTGGACCGCAGCTCCTTCCTATGGATAAGAGTCCCATGTTGTGAAGAGGGTTCCAAATCCACCCCCATTCGGCTTCTGCTGGAGGCAGTGCATGTGTTAATCG
The DNA here is from genome assembly GCA_031769625.1 of Taudactylus pleione. Lineage (NCBI taxonomy): Eukaryota > Metazoa > Chordata > Amphibia > Anura > Myobatrachidae > Taudactylus > Taudactylus pleione. Next base: position 872,067 of record JAUIMM010000300.1, read on the forward strand.
ATGTTCATGAATTCACAGTAGCACTGCCAAGTCAGACTCGGCAGTGCTAATTTTCACCAATACTAAAGTAGCTCAGCTGTCTCCACACCGGAGAAATGGTGAATTGCCCCAGAAATCTTGTATCCACCGCTGTTGCTCTCCCGGCCCCCGATAATTAACATTTTGAACAGACTCCTTAGTCTCAACAGATATATGCTCAGGAAACTCCAGTATCTTGGCCCATACAATCTCTGTTGATAGCTCATGACTCCAAAGCTACAACTTGGAAATCATACAATTGCTGAGATATAGACAGCAACCTATCTATATTTCTAGATTTTCATATTCTTGCACACATTAATATAATCACATTAAAAATGACATAGTATCATGTTTCCAGTGATAATGTGATGGAACCAGCACTGGGAATAACAATCTTTGTCTCTTGGTGATACAGTATATACACTCAATTGAATTCAATAAAAAATGGAAAAAGGGGTATAGCAGCAATTCCTATTGAAGAAATGTATGCACAGTATTTAATCACAATAAATAACTTACAGTCATAACCCAATATCTATATCAGGCGCAAAGTAAAAATAAACTATTTAATTGATTGGTTAATTTAGTGTGATCTATAAAGCAGCTCCCAATCAGTGTCCTGGAGACACTAAATAGCATTAAACATATTGGAGTGAATATTTCTTGCTATACCATATTAATTGTTTTTAATGTGTTTAAATTGTGTAGTGTATGTTGCATAAATGCAAAATTAAATTTTATTAAAAAATTCTAATTTATTTTCATTAAGTGCTCAGCGCTCCCTTTTGTTTGTCTATATATTTAGTCACAAGTTGCTAGTATAAGCAGCAATCTGTCAGAAGCATAAGTTGTATGGAGGATCCAATATTGTTGTTAGTATGCAGTCAAGCAATCATAAGTTAGTTGTAGTCAAGCTTGTTAATGTAAGTGCAAAATTAGTATATCAAACCCCTTCAAGCTATGTAACCTGGCAACACATGCAGACTACTCACGCCTCCTCTGTCAGAATACCTGGGGAAGACACCTCAGATATAGTGTCACCAGGGTCCAGGGGGGCCCGCACTGCACACCCTTCACCCATATTATGTAAAACTTACCTCTCCGAGGTCCCGCATCGGGTCTCCCAGCTCTGCTCAAGCGCCAGAAAATGTCGGCCGCAACCATTTTTGTGGCGTTTTGCGCATGCACAATAAACTCCGGGCACACTTTAGTGCCCAGAGTCTATTGATTCTATGGTGGCCGGCCAGCCGCGTCAGTCGGCTGCCGGAGTGAGAGGAGGGGGCCCCCTCCTCTCTAAAGATGCCCGTGAGTGTCACTTTAGACAAGTCTGCTTCTGTGCTGACATTTGAATATTGCTCACATGCAGTAGGCAGTAGGCTTTGTAGTGGTAGATTTCCAGCACTTTGTTGATAGTGCACTTCAACCTCTTACCACGTTCTCTCACCGGCCACCACTGTGTATGCCTGGCTCCCAGACTCCGGGCACCTGGTTTATGGAGTCCCACGTGCTCCTCCACCAGTTTGCGTTCCGCGGTGCGTGTTGCTGGGGAATAGATAATCTGATGCATTTCTCTGCCCCTACTGCTGCGGTTTCGTCAGGTTGATTCATCTCATTAGACCTTTGTCTTCATAAGACGTCTGCAATGCTGTCCACATTTCATGTGCTGTCACCTTCACATGAATTATGGAATATTCATGTCGCTCTACAGCTGGACCTATTGTTGCCATTGCTCTATCCACATCCACATCATCTGGATTGGGATTATCACCGGGAGCACATGTAACATTCTATAATTTTTTCCACTTCAATTGCATCTGCATATCAAACTTCCATGTAACATAATTCTCTGAACCCACTAACTTGGTAAAGTTCATGCTTGTTACTGCACTATAAATTTTCACCTTTTAGAGCCTGATTCAGAACTGCACGCAGTGTCAATGCCGCATGCAATGCAAGTGACATATGTTTTCAGTCTGTGCATATTTCCAATACGCACTGCCAACTGCATCTCGATGGTTACCATTCTAAGTTGCTGGTTGAATTTAGACACAGAGAGAGGCAATTTCAATGGGGGTTTCTGGGTGATAACAGGGGTGTGGCAAGCCAGATGCTGATGTGTCATGGGTGTTTTGCAGTAAGTGACTGCATCCTAAAACGCAGTTGCACTGACACAGGTAGCTATTTTCAGACGGATAATCTGTGCCTCCATAGGGCTGGTGCAATGTTCGGTGGTGCGAACGATGGTGCGACCTAAGCATGTAATGCGCACCACTGGCTGCAGTATTAGCATAAAGATGCAGTTGCACTGCGGAAAAACCAGTAGATAACCAGGTCATGGGTTTATTAACCAGGCAGAACAGGTTTACCTGATGACACAGACAGGGGCGATATAATGATTATATGTTGGGTGGGGCAATATATAATTTAATTTCAGCAAGCCCCCCTCTTCCCTCCCTCCCACCCTCTAATGTACCTGTTGCTGGGTGCATAGGCGCAAGAGCACCATAGTGGAACAGCAGACTGGGACTGAAGTGGCGGCCGCAGACGGTCAGGGGCTGTGGTTTATAGCAATAGGCTGCACAGCATGGATGAGGAGGTGTAATGTGCGGGATGCGGTTAATATCCTGGCAACTGGGATGCCGGCTACCGGAATCCCTGTGCCGGGATGCCAATCACCGAGCAAGACCGGCACCGAAATCCCAACATGACTGGGGATGCAGCCAGTATCATGATTGTAAAAACACAGAGGTTTAGGCACCACCATGGGGTTAGGGTTAGGCACCCCCCAGAGAGGTTAGCGTTAGGCACCATGAAGGGAGGGTTAGTGGGGGAGGGGTTAGGGGGGGGTAGGGTGACTATACTTACCTGCCCCTGTCGGGATCTCTCATCATCGGGCTTCTGGGATTGATATTTCATACCCAACCCGTAATGTGCAGTCTTTTAACTTAAATACTGCACATTACACCTTCTCCGCTATAAAGCACAGCCCCTGACCGTCCACGGCTGCCACTCCACTGTCGCCTTTCAAATGTTGTTCAGGCGCCTGTGGACACAGGGTTAATGCAGCAGGTATGTATAACAAGTACACAGCACTGTATATAATGTATGCACCAGATCCAGCCAGGAATGTATAGGGGAGCGCTGGTGGTGTGCGACAGGTGGGAGCTCACACCTGTGTTTGTACATACAGTGTTGGCAGTGGAGTATGCACACTATGGGATACATTTATTAAAGGTCGATTTTGGTAGATTTACATCTTTGTGTGATTTGCTGTATAGTTTGCAAATCGGAGATTTACTAAAGTGAAAACCGACGCAAAACCGACCAAAAAAACGATTTTAGAACAGTTTAAAATATCTGACGAACAATTTTATATTTTCACATAGATTATTATTATTACCATTTACATAGACTTGGTATGTATGGTATGCCGGCGAACGGGATCCTGGCGGTCAGAATCCCGACACTGGCATCTGGACAGGGTTAGGATACCGACACCTGTCGGTAAGTATCCTAACCCTCCCCTTCTCCCTAACCCTAACCCTCTCTCACGAATGCCTAAACCAAACCTCCACCCTAGTGCCTAAACCTAACCTCCCCGATGTGCCTAAACCTAACCTCCACCCTAGTGCCTAAATCTAACCGCCCCCAATCCGCGCAACCTAAGCCTAACCTTCCCCCCTTTGTGCCTAATACTCCCCCTAGTGCCTAAACCTAATCCACCCCACCCTCTATCCCCAGTACTTACCATCGGGATGCTGGCATCAGGATTCTGACAGGTGTTGGGACATCCTAAGCGCGGCATCCCAACTGTCTGTATTGTGACTGGATCCCATTTACAGTATATAGCACACATATATTCCACAGCATTTTAGAGAGATTATTTGGGCATTCACATCCCTGCCCCATTGGAGTTTACAATCTATATTCCCTACCACATGTACACTTACACATCTAGGTTAATTAGATAACAATAGAAACTGGTGATTTAATAACGGTTGGTTTTAAAACCAACCAAAAACCTACGCAAAAAAGACGACAAACCCGCCCAAACAATCCTTGCATCTGGCAGGTGACTTTGGGTCTGCCCCTACATCCATTAACAACTGTGGACCTTTCAGCCTGGTCTGGTACAGAAAATAAGTGGAAAAACTGACGTGGTGTCCCCCCTATAACAGGGAGACACAGAGCGTGAGGTGCCCCTGCCATAATGTTAATCGATCCCCGAATTGGTCAGCCCAGGGCTGCAATTCTTTGGAAACTGGGGACCCCTAGATGCATTGTGTAAAAATTGTATACTATTGTTCTTTACAGTGGGACTACAGGTCCCAGCAAGCCTGCCCCGACATTCAGGCACTTGTGGAGCAACAGTGACAGCATACCCAATATTAAGTGCCCTCTGGCACCTGTAGTCCCATTGTGAAGAAAATATGACAGGACAGGGGTATTATATTATTTAAATAAAAAATAAAATTCATACTCACCAACCCATCGCTCTGACCCGGGCCATGGCCCCTTGGACCCAGGCCCCTCCAACAAGTCTGGGCAATTAGTACCCGCTGACCCTGCCTAGGATGCTGTAGGAGGAGTCAGTAACAGACAGTTACTAACAGTATATGAAGGAACCCCTATATTCTACAATGTATGTGACAATAGTGGCAGAGTACACCCGCGCAGTCACATAGAACATTTGGGAGGTTACAGTATCTTTAAATTGGTGGAATATTGAAGAGTATTATTTAAAGGTTTTAACGCTTATCCTTAATTAGTATACAGCTGGAGTAAATGTATTTGATTACTTTATCAAGCAACCTTGTGATGTGGAGTAATGAAGCAGGTTAATCATGTGAACCCTTGGAACCTTTTACTTATTATTGTGCAAAATGCTCAGCCATGTGAAAAAAGAGAAAATTATTAAAATCATTTATGCAACTATATTCACATACACAAACCAATAGGGGACGATAAGCCAAGTGAAGCGTTGATGTAATGATTTAAAAGAGGGTTAAGCATTTTATTTTTTCTTGGCAGTGAACATGTTAATAGTCTGCAGCTTTCTTGAAAATGGATTTTTGGACAGGTAATCTTCTGATTTCTCCTCTGTTCTGATCCACCCGGCTTATTTTTCTTGCTGCCTTCATGACACTGGGATTTACAGCTGCTTTTCTATGGATACAGCAAATTAATGATTAACACGGGTTCACGGTGTGCTGGAAGCTGTAACAGGAACATTCTACAGATGTGTAGATTGAATGTTTTCATCAGCTACAGGCCCAGATTGTCCTTTTAGCAGCCTAGGCAAGTGCCTTGGGCCTGGAGTTGTGGAGATAAGGAAGGGGTAGAAGAACAGGGCTGGGATGCAATAGCCTCCACATTTGCAAAAATTGCTGGTTTCCACTTTCTGGCGAAGAATGTGGATACCAACAAAATGACCAGAAACCCACCCTGATAAAAGACGACGTTACACAAGTTGACATATGAATTTTTCCAGTGTTGGATGCAGCAGGCCTCAAGTTTTATTTTTGAAGTCACTGAAAATGAGACAGTTCAAAAATTGCAGAAATCTATTATAGAGTTGCGTCCGGCTGGTGAGATGGCTGCACTGTCAGCTATCTTGAAAACACTTTAGGGTATATTTACTAAAGTGCGGGTTTTTAGAAGTGGAGATGTTGCCCATAACATCCATGCACATTCTACAGAACATTTATTTAGCACCATCTAGAAGATAATAGCTAGAATCTGATTGGTTGCTCCACTTCTAAAAACCTTCACTTTAGTATAAATACGCCTTTGTTTTAAAAAGTAGGCAGATAAAGCAATAGGTGCTGCAAGCTTAAGGGGGGCATCCACTAAACGATTTTAGCAGGCGATTGAACGATAATGACGTCGTTATCGTTCAATCGTTTAAAAATCGCTTCTAAATCGTGCATTGTTTGGTCATTAACGATCAACGATGCGCGCTCCCGCTGGTCGTTTGATCGTCTCGTCAGTCGACTGAACATGCAGGTCAATTTCACTTGATCTATTAAAGATAGTTTGCAAATCGTTTGAATGATAAAATTTCAAGGGAAAAAATCAAGGGAAAATCGTTTAGAGATTGGACAGGGAGTAGATCGTCTAGTGGATGCCCCCTTAAGTTTCTTAGCAGCAAAATTCGTTGGGGGTTACATAATATGTGCCCTCCCCAGAAATTGCTACTGCTAGCACTAGGCTTTGCCACTCACGGCTGGTGGCACTATAGCAGGGAGACACATTGGGCTCTAAGTACTACAATCCGCATTTTGAATGCAGATTGTAGTGTGATTCAGCCAATATCACATAGATTTACTAAAAATCCCTTGCAGGGACAGAGCTTGTGATAAAGCTCTGTCCCTGCGAATCCCCTCTGCACACTTATCACGGTATTTTTGCAAAAAGTACCATGACAAGTGCCCGCACATGCGCCGACCAGCCCTCGCTAAACCCTGCCGTTAAACCCCACCCCCCATGATAGCAACTCCCCGCGATCCTCCCTCCCAGCGACCCCCCTCCCTTTATTACACTTACCTCCGGTGATCGGTGCTCTGGTGATGTCCTCCGTGGCTCCGGTCAGCTGATCTCCCAACCTGGACTGGGACCCGGTCAGCTGATGACCGGGTCCCAGTGCAGGATGGTAGAATAGCTGACCAGAGGCAGGACATCACTGGAGCCCCGATCTCCGATCCCTGGACTCTGGTAATTTTTTTTTTTTACTTTTTTTTTCTTTTTTTTTACAATATATCAGCATGTGGTCTGTTTAGATGTCTTCCTGTACAAAACTAATGTACTGGACTTTGTATAGTATTTAGTCAAAGCCTCAAATGGGCATTTCATATTGTATCAGTGTACAGTTTTTTGCCTGATGTAACAATTAACAGTACTGTATAAAATTTTTTTTATTTCATTATTGTAAATAAAATGCATTTTTTACATAATATGCAATACCTTACAAAAGTATTCAGACCCTTTGCTAAATTGCCTTTTTTACTGAGACATTGCTTTATGTTACACAAACATCTTAAGGCAAATAACCTGAAATATTTTGTTTGCTTAAGTTTTAAGGGGCCTATTCATCATCGGGGGGCTGTATGACCCCCAATAATGATTCACTTCACCGCAGGGGATACTTAACATTGGAGCAATTCATCATTGATCCGGTGCGGGGACAGCTGCTCTGAAAAGCAGCTGTCCTTGCGATTAGTAGCGCAGCTACAGAAGTAGCTGCGTTACTTACCTGTCCCCCTGTGGCCGGCTTCTGCGTGACCTGAGGTCACGCATTGGGCAAAACCGCCGGGAGGTCAGTGAGGAGGCGCCTGGATCCCTCTTCGCATCCCCGGAACTCCTTCCAATAGGACGTACCGGGGCTACGAGAACAAACGCATCTGCAGATGGCGCTTGTTCTGTCAGTTTTCGGAGTTTGCTGAATATCAGGTGGTCCATTTGGGACCCCTGATGATGAATGGCCCAGTGACCTAAATATGATGAATAGGCCCCTACATCCCCAAACTTTAATGTTTTACAGTGCAACAATAACATATTTATGCCAATTTGGGTATGTATCCGTTCCGCTTCTGTGATCTCACAATCAGGATATTTGTCCCAATTCATGGATGGATGGAACAGGAGATGTTGCAGTGCCGCATATTGTGGAGGCAGTGTCTCCACAGCTTGGATAGTTTTACTTGCTCGCAGCACTGAGGTCTTTGGTTCAATTCCCACCATGGCTCTAACTGCATTTGTATTTTCACCCTGTGCTTGTACGGGTTTCCTTGGGGTACTCCGATTTCCTCCCACACTCCAAAGTATACTGGTAGGTTAATTGGCTCCCAACAAAAATTAACCCTAGTGTGTATGTGTGTGAGCATGTGGTAAAGAATATAGGCCCTCATTCAGACCCACTCGCGAGCGGCTGTCCGCTCGCAAGTGGGTCGATGGTCCGCACTGCGCATGCGCTAGACCCGACGAGCAAAGGACTTTCTTTCGCTCGGAGTGTCTCATTAAAGGGGGCGTGCTGTCGATGTTGACTGACAGCACGCCCCCTTTGGTGGGCGTGTCGGGGGCGTGCCTGCCAGACGGAGGCGTTCCCAAGGGAACGCCTACCATCTGAAGCCGGCCCCACTGACATCACTAGTGATGTCAGTGGGAGTGATTTTGGCTCTGATAGAGCCAAAATCACTCCTGGCCTTGTGGTTGAAAAACTCAACCGCAGGCTTTTGCTTGCAGTTTCGATGGTCGCGATGGTCAAGACCATCGCGACCATCATCCTGCACGCTCGTATATGCTGTGGGTGGTGACCCACAGCTATACGAGAGTCCAGGAGGACGCTCCATATTAATGGAGGTGGGCCCTGATTCAGAGCGAGCGCTCTGGTCAGAGCGTCCGGCTCTGAATCAGGGCCATAGAGTGTAAACTCCACTGGGGCAAGGATGGTGTGAATGGTCTAATATTCTCTGTAAAGTGTGCGCAGTATGGGTCTCATTCAGGACGCTCGCAAGCGGGTCAATGTTACCCCAATGCGCATGTGCACGACGGAGGGAGCTCAGTCGTGCGCATGCGCGAGACCCGGACAGCAACAGCCAAGCTGTTGCTCCGGGTCTCGCACCAAAGGGGGCGTGCTGTCGATGGTGACTGACAGCATGCCCCCTTTGGTGGGCGTGCCGGGGGTGTGGCTGCCAGACAGAGGCGTTTCCATGGAAACGCCTACCGTCTGGGTCCGGCCCCACTGACATCACTAGTGATGTCAGTGGGAGTGATTTTGGCTCTGATAGAGCCAAAATCACTCCAGGGCTTGCGGCCACGAGACCCTACCGCAGGGTCTAGTCGCAAGCCCGATGGTCACGATAGTCTTGACCATCGCGACCATCATCATGGACGCTCGCATAAGCTGTGGGTGGTAACCCACAGCTATGCGAGCGTCCAAAAGGCCGCTCCACATTTAAATAGGATGGCCCTGATTCAGAGCGAGCGCTCTGGTTAGAGCGTCCAGCTCTGAATCAGGGCCCATGTGTGCACTATATAAGTAAATGGTAATACATAAATAATCATGAAATGGCACGGCTATGGCCCCAGTATTCCCTAAACAATCCTGTCCCTCCACTGATACCTGAGAGGTGGGGATGTACTGTATATGTATACCCAGGGTTGGACTGGCCCACAGGGGCCAGGGGAAATCCCCGGTAGGCCCCACTGCCGGTGGGCCCACCCCCCTCTTCTAGGTATCAGGTTCAAGACTTCAAATTATGGATTGTTACTCTATTAGATTGTAAGTTACCTGGTGGAGCAGGACCACTGATCAACATGGTTCCTTTCTATGGAAACTGCACCAAGATTTGCTTATTGGATAGCCAAGTGTCTGTGGTGGCTGGCCACACCCCCTCTGGTGGATGTCCACACCCCCATAGCATGAGCCCCTACCACTGCATTCTCCCGGTGGGCCCTTCATGCCTCAGTCCGACACTGTGTATATCTGCATCCAGAGCGCCCACTCTGCACTCCTGAGCATGTATAAGGGCCAGCGCATGGGCAGTAGGATCTCATTTTGGCTCACAATGGAGACAGGACAGACCAAAAGAGGAGCACCCTGCACAGGCTAGTGTTAGAGCGCAATGGGGGGCAGGACTAGTAATTTATATAAAATCCTTTAATAATTTACTGAATGCTGACAAATTGTGACTGCTGCAGCCTATGACTGGAAGTAAAGTCCGTCATAGGTGCATAGATTCATTTGCTTACATTAGTTATAGGCATACTGTACTTGCCTGCTCTAGTTACAGGAGACACCAGTGCCCACTTACTAACAAAGTGCACACTATGGGGAGGTTAATGCAAGAAATCGCTGGTAAATGGGGAGGGGCAGGGCCAACATGGGGTGTTTCTATGCAAATTATGCAAATCACATCATATTGGTCCCGTCCCCTCATGATCGACCTGCGAATCGCAGCATTCCCTGAAGGGGGGGGGGGCTAATGACGTGTAGTCCCAAGCCTTGCCCCCGCCTCCAGTCAGTTGGTATCTCTCCTCTGGGCCTCCCCCGGATGAGAGAGTTGAAAAGTAGGTAAGTATGGTTATAGAAGCCCCAGAGTTTGAGAGTTTTCACTATGCTTTGCATGAGCGAGTTAAACATTGATATTTAACTCTGTGAGGCTCAGGTAAAGGTGGACGCATTTTACTGTTAGGGGTCATGTAGATTTGGCGATTATTATGTAAACATACGCAAACATTAAATGTGTATAAATAAAAGGCACAAATGCTTCTCAAGATGCACCCAGATCCACAACAGTGGCATATGTTCTAGGTTTACGCCAGGAGTAGGAAAGCATAGAGATATGGTTTGACAGTGTTATCAGTAAATCAGTAACTGCAGTCACATTACCCTATTTGTACATAAAATATTTCTGTAATGAAGTGTCATATGCATAAGATAGAATAGGGTCTAGAGCAGTGATTCCCAACCTCGGTCCTCAAGGCACACTAATAGTCCTGGTTTTAGTGATATCCATGCTTAAGCACAGACGGTTAAATCAAAATAAAGTACTGATTAAGTCACCTGTGCTCAAGTATGGCTAGCCTTAAAACCTGGACTGTTAGTGTGACTTGAGGACCGTGGTTAGGAATCCCTGGTCTAGAGTGTTACTAATAATTGAGAAAGTCACATTTACCATGTAAAACACAATTAAGCACAGACGCCAATATAAAAATAATAGTACAAATGAAATTTAATTAAATACAAACATTTGTTATATTTTCCTTTTAAAATCAAACATTTTCTACCAAGATCCAAATGCAAAGTACAGGATTAAGTAATGCCAATAGATAGACACAACTTCATAAGGGATACAGTTGAGATCCCAGTGGTTGGGATGCTGGCGCTCAGAATGATGGCGCCGGAATCCAGACACCAGTCAGAATCCCGGTGCCAGCATTCAGACCGTGGCATCCTGATGGTAAGTATTGTGGTTAGGGGGACAGTTAGGGGGTTAGGCACTAGGGGGAGGGTTAGAGCTAGGTTGCAGGAGTGAAGGGTTGGGGTTAGGCTGTGGGGGGGGAGTATAGGGTTAGGATACTTACTGACAAGCGACGGTTATTTTACACATTATTACAGCTTCTACTTACCTGAATCTCATCTATTTTATGTTACCAATGCTATGTAACATGTCACTGCTGCAGGCTTCTGTCAGAAAGTGTATTCACTGAAGAAGGTCACGTAGCCTACTAGCAACTAGAGATGAACTTCACAATCCGGGCTGGGATCCGAGCCCAGTTTGGGTTTTCCCGCTTGACTCGGATCTCAAAACGAGGCAAAACGTCATCATCCTGCTGTTGGACTCTCGCAGGTTTTGGATTGTATGTAAGTCCCTCCCCACGGTGATTGGTGACATTTGCTTGCTGAGTCGCGGGCTGTCAGGGCTGTGCTTCATCTGTGTTGTCCAATACAGGGGTGTGCTGTGCTGGGCTTTGTTGTCCAATCCAGACAGGGTGTGCTGTGCTCTGTCCAGGGGGCTGTGTTGCCCATAAAGGGGTTTACTTTGCTGTGCTGGGCTGTGTTGATCAATCCAGACAGGGTGTGCTAATCCTGGGGTGTGCTGTGCTGTCCATCAATGGGTATGCTGTCCAGGGTTGTGCTCTCTATCTAGTGCTGTCCATCCAGCCCATCCAGTGTGCTGCCCGTCTACGGGTTGTAAAAAAAAAAAGAAAGTAACTAAAAGTTTTTTTTAAAAAAAAGTTAAAAAAGTCAAAAATATTTGTTTTGTGCTGTACCCCACACTGTGATGCTGTATGCTGGACTCCCCCTCTCAGTGTATCCAAAACACTGTTACACTGCTGAGTGACACTGTAGGTTCATCATACTGCAGTGTATAATTCGTAAAGTATTGAGAGTGACGTTGTCGGTCAGTAATAGCGGTGGTAGCGCAGTGTATTCATAAAAAATATTTTGACACTGTAAGTGGAAACGTAGTGTAATATTCAACACATATTGTGACAGGGTAAGTGGCAGCGCAGTGTATTCATAAAAAATATTTTGACACTGTAAGTGGAAATGCAGTGTAATATTCAACACATATTTTGACACTAAGTGGTAGCACAGTGTATTCATAAAAATATTATGACACTGTAAGTAGAAACGCAGTGTAATATTCAACACATATTGTGACAGTGTAAGTGGCAGCGCAGTGTATTCATTAAAAATATTTTGACACTCTAAGTGGAAATGCAGTGTAGTATTCAACACGTATTTTGACACTGTAAGTGGAAATGCAGTGTAATATTCAACATGTATTGTGAAAGTGGCAGTGCAGTGTATTCATAAAAAATATTTTTACACTTAGTGGAAATGCAGTGTAATATTCAACACATATTTTGACACTGTAATTAGTAGCAGTGCAGTGTATTCATAAAAATATTGTGATGCTGTAAGTCATTGATACAGCAGTGTAATATTTAAAACTGGTACAAATTGACGTGTGTGATGTTCCCCACTTCGTTCATCTTTGTTAATACGTAAAACGATCAGTTGAGAGGAGAGCAGGAACCACGTACTAGTGCTGGAGCTGCTGCCAATGCCACCAGTAATGATGATACTAGTGCATCTACGTCATCTACTAAAGACGATGCCCAAGGGCATACAGGACTTAAGTCAGGGCATCTAAAATCAAATAAAAAAAATCGTTTACAGTGGTAAACATACATAGTGGCAAGGAAAGGCTAATAATCTTTATTTATGATTGGTGATTCTGCCTCTTATGACGATGCAAGCCCTTTTTCCTGTAGACGTTTCAATAAGATGAAAATCGTTAAGGCGCAGGAACCAATTGTGTGCTCAGAAATGTCACAAATGCCTGAGGAGAGTCTAAGTGTGTTGGTGGGTGCCATGTGTGAGCCTGGCCTCCAAAACTGTACATGAAGAGGAGCCTCCATCTACCACTTGTGCTTCTTCTGTAAATGTGGGGATGAGTAGCACAAGTCAACATGGAAATTGAGGATGCTTCTGTGGAAGTGCACCAGGATGGGGAGGATATTTGTGTAGGTTATGCAAATAAGGATGTTGATGATGAGGATGAATTTTATGTAATCAGGCACCAGGGCATCAGGCATCATGGGCAGCAGTTGTTGCCCATGATAAGGAAAAGCCCATTGTCATGCCTAGGCATAAGATGGAAAAATCCACTTCTTATGTGTGGAATCATTTGTACCCAAATCCGGACAATTGTCAAGCCATCTGTACCCATTGTAAAGTCAGAGAAAGTAGAGGTAGAAACCTTAACCATCTAGGAACCTCCTCCCTGTTACGTCATCTACAGCGCATCCATCAAAAGTGTTTGCAAAATTTAGAAACTTTGGCTAAAAAAGTAACAACAAGCAGTCCAGCGTCAGCTAGCTCCCTTCTTTATGCTAGATCCAAGCGCCTGCCATCTTCACCACCAACACCTTCATCAACAATATCCTCAATCAAGATCTGAAGTAGTCCTGCATCCAATTTGATAAGGCTAACTCAGTCCTCCCCTATCCTGGATTCCTCAGAAGAATCCTTGAGCACTTTGTCTGCTGCTGCTGGGAGTGGATCTTCATCCCAGAAGGGGACACGGAAGACTACAAGTAGTAGTTCAAAAAAACAATTGACTGTTAAACAAACCTTTGCAAGGGAGAGCAAGTATGACAGCAGTCACCCAGTTGCACAGCGGATCACTGACATCATAACATCTATGCTGGTATTAGATGTGTGTCCAATACCCACCATTAGTGCAGTGGATTTTAGACAGTTAATTGAGGTCCTGTGTCCCTGCTACCAAATCCCATCTAGGTTCCACTTCACTAGAAAATCAATTTCCAGCCTGTACAGGGACATTAAAAAAAACTTAATTAGTGTCCTCCAAAATGCCATTGTACCCACTGTCCACTTACCCACAGATATGTGGACAAGTGGAACAGGGCAAATGCAAGATTACATGACTGTAACAGCCCACTGGGGGGTATTGCCTTCAGTGGCACCAACAACAGCAGGATCTAAGAAAAAGCAGCTCATTCAGAGGCAGGCTACTCTGTGTATCACTGGTTTCACTAGGAGGCATACTGTTGACAATCTCTTTGAAAAACTCAGGGAAATAATTGCAAAATGGCTTACCCCGCTTGGACTCTCCTAGAGATTTGTGATTTCTAACAAAGCCACCAATATTGTGAGAGCATTACAGCTGGGTGAATTCCAACACATCCCATGTTTTGCTAACACTATTAACTTGGTGGTGCAATTAAAAAAATAAATAAAATACAGGGCCATGCAGGAGATGCTCTCTATGGCCTGCAACATTTCTGGGCATTTTCACAATTCAGCAGGTGCATGTAGAATGTTGCAGCACTTACAAGAAATTTAGAATTTGCCCTGTCACCAGCTGAAGCAAGAGGTAGTTATGAGGTGAAACTCCACCCTTTATATGCTTCAGCAGATGGAGGAACAGCAAAAAGCCATCCAAAGCTACACAACAAAGTATGACATAGGAAGAGGAGGGGTAATGTGCCTTACTCAAGCTCAGTGGAAAATACTTTCTGTGTTGTGCAGAATGCTGAAACCCTTCAAAGTAGCCACCTGTGAAGTGAGTTCAGACACTGCCAGCTTGAGTCAGGTAATTCCCCTCATTAGACTATTGGAAAAGCAGCTTGAGAAACTGAAGGAGGAGCAGAAACAAAGAAATTCTGCTAAGCATGTTGGACTTGTAGATCAATTCCTTTATTCGCTTCACCAGGATCCAAGGGTTGTCAAGATTTTCCAATCAGAACAAAACATTTTGGCAACCGTGCTCGATCCTAAGTTTAAGTCATACATCGTGTCTTTCTTCCCAACAGACACAGATCTGAAGAGATGCAAAGAGCTGTTGGTAAGCAATTTGTCATTACAAGTGACACGTGATGCAGTGATGGCTCCTCTTTCAGTTTCTCCAGCAAGTGCGGTTGCCAGAATATAACTAATCTTTCCCAAAAGACGCACTGGTGATGCAGATGAGTTTTGACATCTGGTCAGGCCTAAAAGAGTCAACTTACCATTAATGAGAACTCTACCATGACTCCATCTGATACGGTCACCATTCAAAGAATGGTTGAGGACTATTTTAATGATAGCATCCAAATAGGCATGTTAGACAGTCCATTTGACTACTGGCAGCAAAAAAAGGCAATTTGGAGGCCCTTTCACAAACTGGCTTTGCTTTACTTGAGCTGTTCACCCTCCAGTGTGTACTCAGAAAGAGTTTTCAGCACAGCTGGGAATCTTGTCAGCGATTGGCGTAGGAGGCTACTTCCTCAAAATGTGGAAAAGATGATGTTCATCAAAATGAACTACAAATTTCACGAGGAAGACTTTTACCACCACTTACATCCAAAAATTACAGACGCACCTGAGGCTGTAATGGTGGATTCCAGCCGAGACAAATTAATATTGTGTGAAGATGATGTACACAATGATGAGGGTGAGGAATCGGATGATGATACTGACAACATCTTGCCTTTGTAAAGTTTGTGCATGGAGAGAACATTGTCAGCAATATCAGCTGCCCATTGATAGCTTGTTTCGTGGGGGCCCAAACAAACCAATCGCTTCAACCACAATTTTCAGTCCCTGTTGCTGAAGTGATTGATTTGTTAAAGTATGCATGTCCTATATACAACATAAGAGTGAGTGGAAGGGCCCAAGAACGATTCCATCTTGCACCTTTTTTCTTTGCATTATGTGCTGTTTGGGGAATTGCTGCTTAACATTTTTAATTGTATAATTTAAGAAACTGCCATCCTGTCTGCCACTGCTGTGTTGTAAAAGTTTAATAGATGGCCTATATTTTTTTAAAATTGCCGTGCTTTTGTGCCGCTTCTCTGACACTTTCTTTTTTTTTATAGTTTCATACTGTATTTATTTAAACTAAAATCACAAACAGGTATACTTGCAAAATGCTCTTATGCCATTTTTCAAACTTGATTTGTAGATACTAACCTGGTGGGCTTGGTTTTTCTTTATCATAACAGCCATGTTTGGTCAGATGCAACTCAAACACCAAATGGAGAGGCTATTTTGTAATGGTATCTGGAGATGTTCTCTATCCTCCCCTCCCAGCCTTCCCATCCATAATCCCAGAAGCACAATGATAACAGATGTTTAGTGCCAGACTTTAAAAATCATTCTGGCCCCTTCCTGTTCAGAGCTTCCGTTTTGTGTGCTGCCACAGAAAGCATCCCCTGCATGCCCCTTTCATTTTTTTTAAATGCTGGACCACCACAAGAGCTCAACTGGGGCAAGGACTGATGTGAATCAGTCAAATATTCTTTGAAAATGACTCCCCACCTCCCTCCCTCATAAATGTGCTTTGGAATCCAAACTTAAATTACATTTACTATGAATCAACCTTTCCTTTCCGTGCCTTAAACTACATACAAACTCCATCTCCCTCAGGCCTCTTGATTAATGAAAACATGTTTCCTTATGTGCCATGTTAGAAGTTGAACTGCCATGTGTTTGTGCTGCCCACTGCTGCCACTTAGCTTAGTCAGCCAGGTACCTTGGTGCAAATTATGGGTCTAAACTGGATGAAAACAATATTGTGAGCTGTGAGGTGGTCAAAATTGACTGGAGACGAGTGGATATTAATGTTATTGAGGTTAACAATACTGTAGGAACAAAAGCAGGCCCAAATGATGTGTTTTTAGCTGTTTTTTATTGTTTATTAGAAAAAGTACAGACCCAAAACCAAAACATGGGGGTCGGCGCACACCCCTACTAGCAACTACCTTATTTCTGCTCTGCTCCTCCCAGCCACTGACATTATGTGGTGTTATATGGCATTCATTGATATTTGCTATGTCTGAAATTGCTGCCTTGCATCAGTATTTATAAGAAAATGAGGGTGGCTCCAGTCTTTAGAGCATGCCAACTGTCAGTGGGTTTGTCTGCTGTGGCCGGGCTCTAGGTTAGAGATAGTAGAAGGCGGTACACTGAGTCATTGGGGCCAAACGGGGATTACTCGCCAGTCTTACCTTACGTGTATTCATTGATCTGACTATACATAGTGTGAATTCACACAAGATATGCTGTACCCAATGGCAAATCCATAATGGGTGCAGGGTGCAGAGCAGCATAATTCACAGGGTTAAATGGCGGTGGCCATTTTCCGAGTGACTTGCGCATGCACAGTAGAGATGCCCCCGGGAAACAGGTGTGGATGCCATATTCTCGGAGACTCATGCATGTGCAGTAGATTCTGGCACCAAGCCAGAATCTACTTCTCTGCCAGAGAGGAGGAGGCCCACACTGAGTCTGCACATAGGCCTTCTCCTCTCGTAAAATGCCCCTGGCTGCACCTCCTGACAATTGACTCAATCATTAGCGTTAGCTCCTGTAAAAGCATCAGTACTTGGGGAGAGATGATAAAGTACCAACCAGTCAGCTCCTGGAGAGAGATAAAGTACCAACCAGTCAGCTCCTAACTGTCAGTTTATAGGCTGTGTTTGAAAAATTACAGTTAGGATCTGATTGGTTGGTATTTTATCTCTCTCCAGGGCTTAGTACATCTACCCCGTGGGGTGGTGACAGCAGGCACAGTGACATCATTAAAGCCATAATTTTTCTAGAAAATTTAGCTTACATCTGTAAAATGACTTAAGGGCCTATTCATTATGTTAATTATCGGGGGCTGGGCAGCCCCCGATAAATAAGTATCCTACACACTGCTAGTAGTGTGGTGGATACAAAATCACCGAAGCAATTCAAAATTGCTCCGGTGCGCAGACACATCTAATCTGAAAATTAGCCGCGATCTCCTTCACTGTGAAAATTAACACTGACGAGTCTGACACGGCAGTGCTACTGCGTCTGTGTGATATAGACTTCACATAGACGCACAAAGTCCCTGCTGCTGGCGAAAGGAGTCGGACAGGAGCGGAGGGATCTGAAAGGAAATCTCTTAGCAATACCCGGTACTCCTTCCCATAGGGGTGCGGGAGCAAACGCCCTCTGAAGATGACAAATGTTCCCACAGTCAAGCTCTGAAAATATTGTATTTTCAGGGCTTTATAATTTTGGGGACAGCTGGCCGCATCACAAATGAAAGGTAAGCAGGAGATATCAGTGATACAGTACCTCCTGCATGACCTTTATAATGAATGGCCCTGATACTTAATTTCTATAAAAGTAGGTGAAATGTTAATTTTCACTTGCTTTTGTAGATGATGAATAGACCCCTTATCCTTTTACATGTTACACAGTTATTGAAAAGTAAACTGAAAAATAAACTTTACTTACACAGTATATTTTGCCTCTGGCAAAAATACATAATTATTTTAATGATAATGAGAGAATGCTTCTAATGGATCAGAATGTGGTATACAGGAGAGGTCAGAGGCTCAAGTAGGATATGCAGTATAATTTATGTGAATGTCAAAGGACACCCAAGGATAAAGGCGATTATGGGAATTACAAAACTACAAGCATCTTGTGGAGAAATATAAAATAAAATGCAGAAGAATCAATATTTATGTCCATCAGTATAGAAAATCCAATGAGACTTCCTCTTGCAATAGAAAACATGTGGATCATTTTGTTTTATTCTTTATAAATAGACCCAATACCTTAAAAGTGTTTGTTTACATTTTTTGTGATCGTCTAAGCTTTACCGGGAAAGCCATTTATTAGGCCAATTTTAACCAGTATAAAAAACATTCATATGCACTGGAGTGATACATGGAATAAATACATTCCCTTTTTTCCTTCTCTCTCTTTAATTTAATGCTTTTATGCATAGATGTAAAATTGACATATTATTATATTTTATTTTTATGGCTCCACAAGGATTCCATAGTGCCAGACATAGAGATAGAACATACAACAAAAGGGCATAAGTACAAGTTTACAAATTAATAAGTAAACATAATTACATAATTAAAACCTGCAAGTTACATCATTATGTAGAGGAAAGAGGTCCCTACTCACAAAGTTTACATTCATCCCTCAGCTACTGTACCATTGGACTACAGTTGTGAATTCGAAGACCCCGTGGGCCTGACTCAGAGATGGAAGCTAATGCTTGCAGGAGGCATCTGAAGATAAAAGACGCCTCCAGCCGGCATTTCAGATCAGAGTGCAATGTTGATAGCATCGGCCATCTGAGTAAGCTTCAGGTTATTTAGACTGGCCACCTTCTGATGACTGTGTCCTCTGACGCAGAACCTGACCTAGTCACTCTCAAAAAATGGGGGCTATGACCCTGTGTATGGGAACGCAGGCAAGCAAACCCCCTCTCCACCCCCAAACAACTGCAGTGTGTCAGCCATGCTGCGGTTTGGGGGCATTGCGTTTTAACAACCAGGGCTTGTTCTACACATGTGCAGGCCCACAAAAAAATAAAATGTACGTAAACCATCTCTGAATTAGGCCCAGTGTTACTGTCACAGAATACTCCAAATCATGGATAGTTAACCTTGTTAACAATATTAGCATTCCTCCCAATATTCTGCTGTCCCATATTGTGACTTCGTGTTTGTGTTTTAGGGGGCGCGGCCTCACACCTGTTAGGGTACACTCCCTGATGTGATTTTTATCGGGGGAATGATCGCATGCAACTCCCCCATTTCTCATCATGCTGGGGGCAAGCCCCCAGCCTCTTTCTGCATTAATTGGATACTGCACACATGCACACAGTATCCATTCACTGCTGTTTTTCCCTCTAGAGCAGCGGTGACAGAGTAAACCGTGGCCCACAGGTGGCATAGCCGGACTGTGGGCTTGATTCAGACCCGCTCACTATCTGCGTATGCTCGCTGGATGCATATGCTAATTTGTCAAAGTGACGCCACGGGAAGTGAACGCTCACCAAGGCATAAGCATGCCCACCATGTCTTAGCGAGCGGCCACTTTTGTCTGAGCGTACGCCCAAACGCACAGGCAGAGCCACCCACCAGCACATGTCATCTCCAGGAAGTGTATTAAAACATTGGTACATCGAGCACCATCGGATGCTAACGCAGTGCTTGCAGTTGCTTTACCCTACCACAAGCATTGCGAGGAAATCAGTGTAAAAAAAAGGCAAATGATGTGCACTATGATGCTGCCTGTTAATTATGCATGCCTCTAAAACTGCGTTGAAACACTCAAGCACGCCTGCCTTCGCATCTCCAACTCCCCGTAATTAGTGTTCTGCACCTGTTACCACCCACAAAAGGCCTCTCCTGTCACTCATTACCCTGGGCTGCCTTTGCTGGGCAAGCGAGAGAGTTGCGATCGCAATGTGTAGTTCGTGCACGCGCAAAATGAAGTGTGCGCATGCAGAACATCGGCTGCTTGCGAACTCACAGTGTGAGCAAGCGGCTCTGAATCAGCCCCAGTGTCCGAAAAGTGGGACTGTCTAACTGAAATCAGGAAGGTTGGGAGGTGTAGTATTAGGGACCTATATCAAGAATGCGCTAAAACCTGATGTTTCTATTCCCCGCAATTTAGGAATAGCTTTCTGGAGTATTTATCATTGCCTCCTTGCCAGGATAGCTGCTCAAAAAAGCAGCTGTCATGGCAAAGCATAAAAGCAGCATTTTTGCTGTCATTTTAACAGTGAAAGCCTACACTGCTGGGTGCTGTCCTCACAGTCAGGACTGGTGCTAGGGTGTTCGGTGCCCCCACTGCAAACTATAAATTTCTGCCCACCTCACCTCCGTCAGGGACCGGGAGCTGCCAGCTGTCTCTCTCACTCACTATTCGATGGGTCCTCCTCCTGATGTTTTGCGGTGTGCAGCTGAGGCATCTCCTCCATTGCTCCTCTTCTTGGGTACAACGTACCACACAAAGAGAAAGCGGGTGTGCGAGGGTGGCATAACCTCATCACGTACGTCGCGCATGTAAACTGCCAGTCTACATGCTATTGCTGGCATTGGCGCTGCTTATAACAACTTAACAAGGCAGGAGAAGGAACTAGCTCCTCCCACTCAGGGGCGGCCAATGCCAGGCAATGAAATCAGGTCCTGACCAGGTGGCAGACATAAATTATTACATTTAGGCAGCTCGGCGATATGGCTAATGGGTGGTCCGGAGTTTGGACCCCCCTTAGTATTGCCCTGCCAGGCATGCCCATCACACTGCTGCACTGGCAGCGCAGCGAGTGTAGCTATACACGAGCTCAGAAAGCAAGCAGCAGGCAGGGCGCTTCTCCAGCCTGGCGGCCCCATGTAATGCTTACCCTGTGGACTGCATTGCGTCTGCCCTGCCCACAGTGTTACTGTACATGTGCATGCTGAGAGTCGGAGGAGACGGTGGGATATAAATGGACTCCAGGAACGTTTCAATAGGAAAGAGTGAACTAACACCATCTGAAGATAGCATTAGCTATCAGAGACAAGCTATGAAAACTTTTGGTTTGAACGACATATTTATTTTTTCTTTCTTATAACGTGGTTGTCTAATAGTTTATCTCGTACAGCTGGGTTATTGTATGTGTAAGACTTCTCATGGACTGCGCCTCTCTTCTCACTTAAATAGCAGACAGCACTGTCTACAGGAGGTAACAACCTGGGCTGTGTCTAACTCCTTGTGTGTGAAAGCAGCAGGAGGCAGCCAGTCAGCCAGTTATCCGTCTGATTCAGTTATTTTGTGACATCACAGCCGCACTCATCATCGTGTTATCTGTTTGTGCCTGCTCGTGTTTCTCCCATTCTACAGCTCGTCTAACCTGAGCATGTTCAAGGGGACAGGCAGGAATAAACTGCCAGCACTGTAGTAAAGTTAATAAAGTAAATTCTACTTGCAGCAGCGACAATAGGGACGGGGGAGATGGCTGGAGTTTTTACTGTAGTCGGCAAGAAAAGTCAGAAAAGCACAACCGAGATGTATATACAGTATGCTGTACATGTATACTAAGAGCAGAGTGTTTAACTAGCACAAAGTTTGTGAGTTTTCCCAGATTGGAAAGTGCCTACGGATTGATTCATCCATTGACAGATCACTCTTTTAGTGAAATGGGTGTTTCCGTGTGGTAAGCGTGGGACGCAGATGGGACGCCTGTTTCTGACAGACCTTTTGCACCCAGCATGGAGCGATTGCAAATCCTGATACTAATGATGACAGCTGTGGCAGCAGATGTGAATACAGTGGGCGGGATGGACAAACACATGAAGATGCAAAGGTTATATGGCATACATGGGTGGATTCTTTACATTAAGGGAGCAAATGACTGCTGTGGCCATAAGGAAAATCGCTGCAAATGCGTCCAACTTGCAATCTGGCACAAACTGCATGATTTTTTTTTTTTCTCAAAAAGTGCATTATAAACCAATTGCATATGTTATTAGAAGGTAAACACATACTTACCAACTTATTGTGGTAGAGCTCGGGGAGAGCAGTGGGCAGTATGGTGGATTAGCGACACAAATGTCATCACTGCGGCCACGCTTCAATTCCCGGTCTTACGTCACCTGGGCGTGCATGTGATTGCTCAATTCATAGAAAATCACATCAATAAGCCCCTGCCCACTTCACAGGATGGCTTGCATACTTGTTCCTGGGCCAGGAGAGCACCCCCAAAATTCTGGAGAGTGGGCAAGTAGGGCCATAACTAGGAGTGTGCAACCTGTGCAACTGCACAGGGCTCTGGGGACGGCACTGTCTATGCCCCATGGCAACTGCATGTAACATTACTGCAGAGCCCCCAGAGCGTTCAATGGACACTCTGGGCAGACACCCTTATTCTGAAGAATTCTTCACAATTCCTGAGCCTGAAGAGCTACCTGGAGCATCCTAAAGATGCTCTATTGCCCAGAGCCAGTGACCCCACCCCCTAGATGTGACATCATGAATTACATGTTTAGGGGGCGGGGCTGGCACAGGGTGCACTGCCGCCCAGTCATGGCTCTGTGGGCAAGCATTGGTAAACATTGTAGCAGGACGCCTCTTCATCCTGATTGCACCCCCCACCTCTGGTGCACATGACATCATGATACAAGCACCAGGGGTTAGTGTTAGGACATGCAATGTACTTTTCTATATAGTGAGGGTGCCTCTCCAGGTAATCCACAAGGTTAAAAATGCCTCTTTCTAAAACTAAACGTTAGGCTACTTTATGCAAGTGTTGAGTCCCGATACACAGCGCAATAAAGTTGTCCAGAATGCAGCAGTGGAGACTAGCCAAGCAGTATTACAATAGATTGATCAAGCGAGTGCAGTTGTTTACATGGCAGATTGAGATAAGCAAGGACACATCAATAGAATCAATTCACTGAAGAATTCTTCACTATTCCTGAGGTCAAAAGCAGAAGTAAATCTCTTTGTATTTATCCCGCAGATCACAATTTTCTTCAAATGAACCAAGTGATGACTGTAATTGCCAACAGATTATCAATTCTTAATATGAGGAGAAATTCCAATGTAATAAACCCTCCAAATTACTGAAGAATTAATTCCTGTAGATTTTCTCTCTGTGGGCTGCAACATTTTACACTCCAGCATTGCATTCACTTCACTTCCTAGTCACGTTTTATATTTCTATTCATTACAACTGTAATGTTTCTACTAGTAATACTTTTGTGTTACCACTACTGTAGATTTACTTTATGTGGAAGAGTGAATATCTGCCTTCTGTTGTTAATACACGGAAGCCACCGGGGTATGTTCCAATGGATTCCACTCAATGTTGAGTCTCGCTGTAAAAGTCACAAAAAAATGTGAGCTGGTACTAGAATGCCTAATTTGTCAACCAGCACATTTTAGCTACTAGCACTCTTCGCGGGAAGCAGTCGGGAAGCTGACGGACGGAATCCCAACTGTCGGCAAGGGGTTAAATGACAGGCGTTGATATCCCGACGCCTGTCATTTTACCTATGGTGGGAGCCCGACACCCAACATCCCAATCAAAGGTAAGCTGAGCGCTGACAGCCACAGCCACGGGGGGGGACTTAGGTTAAGGGTTCCCGGGGAGACATGGGGTTAGGCACCCCCCCCCAGGAGTTTAGGGTTAGGCTAGGGGAAGGGAGGGTTAGGGTTAGCCCCCCCCTCCGGGGACTTAGGTTTAGGCAGCGGGAAAGGGGGGGTTAGGTTTAGGCACTTAGAGGGGGGATTAGGGTTAGGCAGTAGAATAGGGTAGTGAATACTTACCTTTTGACGATGAGGATTTTCACTGCTGCCAGGATGCCGCTGTTGGGTTTTGTTCCAATGGCTTCGGCCGGCGGTCAATCATACTGAAACCCTCTTCCCAGTCTTTGGAAACATCACTGTAATAAGGGCATGCTCCCAATTTTGGGAGTTAGCAGATACGCCAGAAATTCTGTATAGGACTGTAGTTCCCAAACTAGCTTCCGCAGGACACTTCCAGGGGTGCCACGGGTTATTGGTCCAAGACGAAATCAAATTATTTCTGGTCAGTGCATACTTGCCTACTCTTCTGGGAACCTGCGGGAGGCTCACGATTTTTTTGGTAGCCCCCCAGACTCCTGGAAGAGTAGGTACTCCTCCCGCATCTCACTTACTTCCTAGTGAAGTGGGCAGAATGGGTAAAATCTTACTGGGAGTCTGCGGTCTGTTCAGATGGGGTTGGGTCAAATAGCGCTATTCGTCAAATAGCATCATTTAGTCTTGCCTCTTATTCAAATATGCACGATTTGCTGCATTTTGCCATGAAGGGTGGGGCCTAATGACGCATATACTCTAGCCCTGCCCCCATCACCATCCACCTGCATCTCTTCTCTGGGCTTCTGCTGAAGAGGACATTACTAAAGTAGGCAAGTATGGGTCTGTGTGATAGGGAAAAAAAGGAGCTAGTGACTGCCAATCATAGAGTATGTTGACAAACAGAAGAGCAACCCTGTCCACCACCACATAACTGAACCTAAGGGTGACAGGTAAGCACAATTTACTTAATTTAATATTATTTTCTCACTTTCTCAATAAGAAACTTTTGGCCTAGGGGTGCTGTGTAAAAAAAGCTGATAATCTAGGGTGCCGTGATTCATAAAATTCATAAAAGCTTGGGAACCACTGGCATGGGGAACACAGGAGCAATATCACTGCAAAGGTTCATTTCGGCTTAAGACCAACTCCTTCATTAATTTTAACATCTCCAATTTTTCATAAAACCTTTTACATACTTAGTAGCTGACATATGTAATTATGGTCTTCAAAATGAAATGTGGTTATTCAACTTCAGTGCAAACCTAGGCATCCTGGGCCTTATTCAGGTGTGGATGGAGGTGATGCACATAGCACAAAGTACCGATGTTTGGTACTTTGCAATGCACCGGGCCCATACTGCACATGTGCAATTTGGGTTTGTGATGTAGGACGCAGTACAGCATCAGACTGTCAGCGGGATGTTCTAAGCCTGAAATGTAGTCAAAACTCCGAAAACCCACATTTTCGGAGTTTTGACCTCATTCCCCATATGTACCAAGCTCCAGGAATGCATTACATTCCGGAGCTTGGACCCAGTGGGCAACGCCGTCTACCGATGGCTT
The DNA here is from genome assembly GCA_031769625.1 of Taudactylus pleione. Taxonomy (NCBI): domain Eukaryota; kingdom Metazoa; phylum Chordata; class Amphibia; order Anura; family Myobatrachidae; genus Taudactylus; species Taudactylus pleione. Next base: position 897,561 of record JAUIMM010000300.1, read on the forward strand.
TGCCTAATAGAAGCCTATGAGCTTCTTTTCGCATTGCACTGTGAAAGGGATCCATCCAATTGGATCCCTGCCAGCACCCCCCATGGCATGAGCGTCATAAACGCGTAAGTCCCCTATTCACAAAGGACAGCTCTTTTAGCTTATTGTGAGATGGCATATTCATCTGAACATGGAAAAGAAAACAGAAAAGAAAAGAAACAGAGTTTACACTTGTCAGGTGCATCATAACTTTGTGAGCAAGGTGTAATTCCATTGTAGGCCATATATGGCCCACCAGACTTGTGAACAAATATTGATGTAACTGAAACCCTATTGCCCAGCCAAATGGTCTCAGATGTAGAAGTCACCTCAACTGGGCAAAGGGGCTTCACCACTGATCTCAGATGTCCAGGATGGTTGGAGTGTTTGAACACAAAGAGCATCAATAAGTTTAAAGTTATAACTGAAATATTGTCATGGAGAGGAATTAGATGCAGGAAATAATTCTTTAAATGATGCAAAAGCATATAATTCTTAACTGCCTACAGAAACTGTAGTTTTTGTAATTAATTTACTGAATAACAGCTGGTTTCCCTCTGGAAAGCTGACCTTCTTTGTGAGGGTAGTGGTTCAGCACTCAAACAACTCCTTGACCTTCATGGATGCTCCCTTGTTCTCACAAATGGGGCCCTAGAACAGGGCACAGATCAGCAAGTCAGACCTCCGTGTTGGAAATGTCCCTTAGAGATGCAAACATGCTATTTATAGAATTTGCCTAAAGCCAACAGTTGTTTAACATTACAGCATGTGGTTGCATAAACAAATTATTCATCACATACATGGTGAACTAGGGCACATACGTCTTAAGGACGAAACAGAGCCATGACAGGTGCAGATCTTCATACTACGGCATCTGTGCAGAGTAAGAACACATAAAGAAGCTCTCTGCACAGTGTATATAATTTCAGCACCATGGACAGAAAATGGCACAAGCAGTGTATGGTAAATGCAGAAGGAGATTTACAGGCATTTGAGAAGTGCATACAATTTCAGCACCATGGACAGAATATGACGTACAGTGTATGGTAAATGCAGAAGGATATATACAGTCATTTGTGGAGTGCATATAATTTTAGCACCATGGACAGAAAATGACACATGCAGTGTATAGTAAATGCAGAAGGAGATATGTAGGCATTTGCTCAGTGTATATCACTTCAGCACCATGGACAGAACATGGCAAAAGCAGTGTATGGTAAATGCAGAAGGAGATATACAGGCATTTGAGAAGTGCATACAATTTCAGCACCATGGACAGAATATGACGTACAGTGTATGGTAAATGCAGAAGGAGATATGCAGGCATTTGCTCAGTGTATATCATTTAAGCACCATGGACAGAATATGACATATGCAGTGTATGGTAAATGCAGAAGGAGATATACAGGCATTTGCTCAGTGTATATCATTTCAGCTCCATGGACAGAATATGACATACGCAGTGTATGGTAAATGCAGAAGGAGATATACAGGCATTTCTGGAATGTATATAATTTCAGCACCATGGACAGAATATGACATATGCAGTATATGGTAAATGCAGAAGGAGATACAGTATGCAGGCATGTGTGGAGTGTATCTACTGTACTTTTCAAAATGCTCAAACAAATGTGTACTTTCTGCATTTAATTTTATTTTTAAAGTCCGTGTTTGCAATCTTTGAATAATTATGGTCAACGCCACCAGGCAATAAAGCGAATTGGTTTATTGTGTGACAAGACTGATTGCATTTATAAACAAGAACATTGATATCAGCTTTGCATTTAATGGCTCATTTTAATAGAAGTCTGCAACACAGTAAAATGTCTGCTCTCTGTAGACTTATTACATCTCTGCTAAACACAAATGTTTACAGAAGAGAAAGAACGCTATTTAAAGTTAACTAAATCTCACTAACTAAATATCACTGAACATAATGTTCTAAATAATTTTCTAAATAATATAAAAATATTAATATTTTTTCAAAAAAATGTTTTACTTTTTATGCTTTTAAAACATTAAATGTTCTTATTTGAACCAGTAATGAAATACTGCATTTGCAGAACTACTGACCTTATATCGCAGATTGCTCTGTGAAATGAACCACTGAACAGAAATTGCCACTGTGTATGAAGATATAGGCTTTACCACATAGGGCAGAGGTTCCCAACCGCGGTCCTCAAGGGACACTAACAGTCCAGGTTTTAGGGACAGCCATACTTGAGCACAAGTGACTTCATTAATACTTCAGTTATTTTGATTTAACCATCTGTGCACAATCATGGATATCACTAAAACCAGGACCGTTAGTGTGCCTTGAGGACCGAGGTTGGGAATCATTGTCATAGGGGTAGATTCAATTAGCCGCGGGGTTGTCCCTGTGACTAATTGCTGTGCCGTACAATTCAATTGCTGGAGATTCTTTGCGCTGGAGTCCTCGAGACCCCACAGTCGGACTTTAGCTTGCAGCTCCTGGTGGTGCGAGGTAAAGTCCACGTTAATGCAACCAAATCGGCCTTGCGCAAGAGGAAAAAACACATTGATTCCGCAGTTTACGTGGAATCAATGTGCTTACGTGCGAGTCCCAATTTTACGGTGCGGGGAAAAGGCTATTTCATTGAATAGCTTTTCCCCGCGCCACAGGGATTTTTAATGTCAATTAGTCGTGGGTACAATTGAATCTGCCCAATATTGTTAACTCAAACAATATTATCTGAGAACATGCTGCATACAAATCAATCTTATTCACCAAGACATTTCATTAAGTTATTTTAACAAGATATTTAGTTAGTGATATTTAGTTAGTAGTCATATATAATTTTCTTCATACATTGGCATTAGTCCCCATGGTGCATTGGCCACTGATGCCATTTATTCACTCTTATAGACCCTCTAGGGACATAGAAGTTGTTATGGGGAGATGTATCAAGCCTTCTAAAGAGGACAGGTGGAGAAGTTCCCCCCAGCAACCAATCAGCTTCTAGCTGTCATTTTATTGAATGTACTAAATAAATCATAGCTTCAGTTGATTGATTGCTATGGGTAACTTCTCCACCTGTCCTGTTTAGAAGGTTTGATGCATCTGTGTAGAAACACATAACTTGTAACTATCAGCGCTTTGTCAGTTGAACTTTCTACAACAGGAATGTGTCATGTATTATTCATTTATGAGATCACAATACATATTAGTTCCACAGATGAAGTTAAACTATGTTTATACTCCTTTAATCGCTTAACTGGCTATTTTCCCCCCCAAAGAAGCTCAGACAGTAATTTATTGAAGATAAAAAAAAAAAAAAGTCCTAAGATTGTTCCTCCCCTCCCCATTAGCATGACCTCTTCCTGTGGTATTATCCCACCCCCATCAAGCAGAGTGCAGTGAAGCTTGTGTCAGGCGGGTCTGATCATCAGTTCCCAACTCTCCCCCCCCCCAAGGTGACAGACCAATACACAATTACCATGGGCCAGACAAGCAGGAGGAAATCTGTTCTGCACCTGCTTCTCTATTATAGCCAGGGGATGGAGACAGATGGCATGATGATATGGGATGTGGCCGTGTCAGTGAGAAACCCAGCTGGCTGCGGTCTATCCCATGAGACCACGCCAGGTAATTGGCTAAATCATTTCATAACCTAAAGTGCAACCAGTATAAACTTTCCGCATACACTGTTTCTTGATTCGCGCCACAAAGGCCCTGTGGGTGTTTGGAATCCTAGGGTATTAGACCGCACTTAGCGGCTTTTGCTCAAAATGTGCCTCCTATACACACAAATTAATTTACTGAAAGTGGCAAAACTGCATTGCTAGTGTATGCAGACCACTGTAATTTGCAACATTTGTACATTTGTACATCTGGGTGCGACTTAGGGCCTGATTCAGATGAGGACGGTATTGCACAGCCCCAAGGAAGCGGCTGTACACTACTGTCCAGCTAATATGCTACTGCAGCAGCTGGTCTCTGTAGGAACACTGTCACAACCGTTGATGCTATGGCCAGGCTGCATAAGCTGAAGCTTACACATCCTGGCCAGCTCCTGGCTGCTTGTGAGGCCAAGAAATCTGTGTCCAGACCCTGTACTTGGCACTCCCAGGAAATGGGGGCGACATGCATATGCCCCACCATCAGATATGTAGTAAGCCATCAGGTTTATGTACAGATCTAACTCAGGACGTTAGTCTGAATCTGTGCAAAAAGCTATCCTATGTGAATAGCCGCAACTTTCCTCATGCCAAGTTCTGTGCTTCATCTGTGATGGGTACATGTGTAAAACCAATTCCTCTGTGGCTAATGTTGCAGCCTAGCGTCTCTAGAACTCTGTATGCAGCTTTTCCCTGATTCTGTAATGCGAATAATATACAAAAGTTACTGGAAGATATGGCATGCTGCTCCTCTCGGAGCATCTCTGCAATGCCGGGCATCTCGCGACATATATCGTATAGACGCTAAGTGTATGAGGACACATTTGTATTGTATTCTTTTCAGAAGGTTTTATAGGATTATTTCATAAGCGGAGCTACTAAAAGCTTAGGGGCCTATATGCCGTCATGGCCTGATAGCAAGGTTTTTTTTATTGCTGTGGTATAAAATATTTTTGGGGTATTTTATCAATAAATATGGCTGTGCGATACTCAACTCAACTGATGCTACTGGATGGCAGCGGCAAGTAGGTATCTGGTGATGGCTATCGCAGGCTGCAAGGCTTAGTAAATAAGGAGAAGACCCAGGGATCTAGGTCTCTTTCCCATAGATAAATTGACTCATACAATTGTCATTTGAAGTGCAATTTATATGTCAAATATGCAAATATATTAAAAATGTAGCCAACATATTTCAATGTTTTGTTGCCACTTTCTACAGATTTGCTATTGAAGGGTGAACTAACTAAATATAATTTCCTAAATCATTTTCTAAATAATATAAAAATATAAATATATTTTCAAGAAAATCTTTTACTTTTTATATTCTTAAAATGTTAAACTTTCTTGTTTGAACCAGTAATGAAATACTGTATTTGCAGAATATTGACCTTATATCGCATATTGCAGTGAAATCCCTGCTGTGTACGCTGATATAGGCTTCACCACATAAACAATATTATCTGAGAACACGCTGCATACAAATCAATCTTATTCACCAAGCCATTTCATTAAGTTATTTTAACAAGATATTTAGTTAGCATTAAATACATTTAATTTGCTTAATGTAAATTAATGGACTAGTAAGTAATATCTTTAATGGATCTTAAACTGAGCCTTTCAGTGACTTCTACTGTTACAGAAGCTTTGTATTACTCAGTGTTGCTAATGCTTCTTTCTTACTGCACTGTACATTGAGTTGTCATTTTTTTTAAAGTAGTTATGTCAGTTCAATGGAGTTAATATAACAATACAATCTATGGAATTCACATAACACTATTATGTTCACACTAATGGGTATATTTACTAAAGTGTGGGTTTTTAGATGTTGCCCATATCAACCAATGAAATTCTAGTTAACATTTATTCGGCACCTTCAAGAAGATAATAGATAGAATCTGAGTGGATGCTATGGGAAGCTTCTCCACTTCTAAAAACCCACACTTTAGTAAATATATCCCTAAGGGTCATTTAGGAACAGCAAAAAGTGAGAACCTGCAATATGCTATGTGTGCCTAATTGTCTGCATAGTGCATATCACGGGGCATGCACATTGCACAATCTTTGGAAACACCCTGAATAAGTCAGTGTCAGGCTTTGTGGATATGCAGATAAATCTGAAAATACCCATGGTACAAAAAAGCAATAATATGATATAACATTAAATGACAACCTACTTCCATTCATTTAATCTCTTAAAAAACTTCTTGGTTCAGTCTTATTATGTTTAAAGTTATCAGTGAGAGTTAGGGGACATCAGGTCTGTCTTGATTGATGTGTACCTGTGAAAGGTGCTTTATTGCAGGGGCAATATGTACAAAATGTGTCCCTATATAAACTTAAGGACAAGATCTAAACTCTGTCATCTCAGAGCTGCAGGGAAAAAGTCTGTGTGCTTACCAGCAAGCAGTCACATCCCTGTAAATTTGCTCTTATTACTCCTATATTTAATTTATGTAATACTGTGCAGCAAAATTAAAATTCTCTCTTTATTGCAAAAGAAAGCACCTATTTAGCAAGAAATGCTGCTGGTCCGTCCAACTCCTCGCTGATTGATCTTAAAATTCATGTTCTTCCCTGCCATATGCAATTGTGTAAACATCAGTGCCTGACACCACAAAAGATCATTTGCATTGCCACTTGTCACATCTGTAGGTTTGTAAATGACCCAAGTTGTGTTATTGGATAGATACTATACTGTACCATACAGTATGTTATCAGGAAACGTTTCAGATTATCTTAGACTTAGCACATTCTTGGAATTCAATAAAGAAGGAATAACCATAGACACAGGAATATAACATAAATTGAGGGATACAGCCTTTGCTTAACTTAATAGGTTGTGAATCAATACTTAAACATTACAAACATTACTATAAAGCTCTCTCATATGTATGTTATTAAAAAGAAATATAAATGCACTTAATATAGTGAATCACAGCCACGTACAAACACTGCTGTAGCCCAGAACACACAGTAAATGAAATGGACTCATTCACACTGTTTACTTTGCTTTGGGGTACTTCACACTTTTATGAATGGGTTTCCTAAGTTCAGCTACATGAAACATGATTAATACATGTGTAAGAAAAAGTAAACGTTAAAGTGTTAAAGCGAAAAGTAATATAAAATAAATTCCATAGCAGTGAAAGTCACCAATCAAATACCTCCTACCAACATACAAAGATATTGATAGGTTACCTACCCACATTTTCATGCTGTCCTCCTGACCTACCTGCTACATTGTAACATGTACGTGATGGGTGTGGTAAGAAAATTCAATAATACTGTGGTATCACGTACGATATCCGGCCAGAATGTCAACAGTCAGAATGTTGACAGGTTCTGAATGTCGACAGTCATTATGTTTACATGGATTTTAGACCGACAACCAATATGTCGCCATTCAAAAATGTCGACATCGTTAAAATGTCATGTTCATAATGTCGACACCAGACTGTCAACATACAGTTTTTTGCTTATTGTAGCCTATACCTAGACCTAACAGTGCATCCCAGTCTGACCAGGCTCTTCTCAAGAAATGGACAATAAATACTGGGACACTCTGAGTCGGACTGCAGGGGCACTCCTAGCCCCCCACATTTCTGGCCACCTCAGTGAAGATGTTAATTAGTCCTCTGACTCATACACATTCTTTAGGCAGAGGTCAGTTTTCTCGGTCAGGGGGAGATTGCACAACACTTCAAGGAATTGTCAGAAGTTCACATAACTCTCAGGACAGGAGTTTAGCCTAAGATCAATATGTCAGGGGACATTTTACAACACTGATCTTCAAACAGGATTATTGAAGTGCTGGATAGATACAAGCTGGCTGCAGTTGCTATAAATCTACATTTACAGTTGGGGGGTATCTGAGAGCCCTTAGAAGAACATCCTGAGTCCTTAATTGTGATTTCTTCTACCATCTTTTACAACCAGCCATAAGGCTAAAGCCCTGCTGCCCAGCTTTCCTGGACAGATAAGAAACTGGCATCTTATGCAATCAGAAATAGGTAACAGGTAGGCCATTGACCTGTTAATCACAGTTTACATCTAATTCACACAGAAATTGATAGGTCATACAGTTATTACACACAAATGTTTTGGTGCTGACACTAATACTAAACTGAACCCATAAAATAAGCTTAAAAGTGTTTGTTGACATCCTGGTGGCAACTTTAGAAATGTCAACTGTCATGAACATGTTGACAATGTAATCATATCGACATTTTTGAATGTCAACATATTGGTTGTTGTTCTAAAGTCCATGTCGACTTTCTGACTGTCGACATTCTGGTGTTGACATTCTGACTGGATCCCATACATGATATCAAAGTATTAATTAATTAAATAAGAAAATGTATAAAAGGTGTAGTGAGTGATGTTAATATGGAATGTGGAGCAATATTTTACTCTTTTGATTTTTATTTGCTATTCCATACTCTGTACATTTTGATTTTGTGTTATATCTCATCTAGGGTTAGAGCTGGGGGGGGGGATTATGGACAATCCCTTTTGCTGTGTGGGGTAGCATTGAGATCACTGAAGGCTATTTTTGTGGGGCAAATTTCAGAATAAGGCAAAATATTTTGTGGGACAGATTAAAAAATGTAATTCATCTCTGAAGTACTGTGTGATGATTTAATAATAGTAGAGCCATGGGCGTAACTACCATAGGTGCAAGGGGTGCAACTGCTCTGATGCCCAGAGCTTTGGGTAGGCCCATCTTCCTTTTCAAAGTTACATGTTTTACATGTGTTACATACATTTCTCACTATTGGTACATTAGGGCTCTTACAAATTTTTGCTACGAGGCCTTCAAATACCTAGTTACGCCCCTGAGTAGAATTAAGTAATGTGGTTTCTACTTAAATACAGACTTAGGTATACCACATTGGAATATTTGCTGAGATATGGATATAGTATGGTGGAATGGATATACTATAGTGCAACAGACAGCCCTCCATGACTTTACCTGCGGTCCCCATCTTATTTTTGCATTGTGCTCCAGTGATCCTTTTCTCAGCTTTATACCCCAAGATTAAAGCCTCAACTCTTATGGAAAGCTGGGTCAGCCCCTGAAGCTTGGTGGGTTATAAACATGACTTCCTTCAGCTCAGGGGACCAACTCTGTGCAAGACATGGAAGCCAGGTAGTGTGAGCAGCACTTTTCAGTTCAGAGAATCACAGCTGTGCAGTGGTCAAATACAAGTCTCCCCCTCCAGTCCATATACAAGAACTGTGTGACGTCGGCTTATGTCACGGCAAGACATTTTTAGGCAGACAGGAATATTTGATTTTTACAGAGTCTTTGAGGACTCTAAGAATGAGTTGCGAGATTTTTTCCTTTCATGATTAAAATGTTTTGACAGTATTTGAATTTTCCAAAGTCGTCTTTATATCGCAGCGTCTGGGGCCTTTCTTACATTCCTTAATGGACCTTCAAGTCCTTTTAGGTCACATCAGGTCTTTAGCTCCTGTTTGTGTTCCAAAAACTCTATTCCCTTTTAAGATGGACTTTCTATGCCACGAATAAAAAAATACTTCTGTATTAAACAAAATAAAAATTTTTTTTTATTAATTTAAAAAAGTTTTTTTAAATTAATAAAAATATACAAAAAAACACCGAAGACCACCACTGACAATCACGGCCCAGTGGGCTTTACCTGATGTTTAACACATCTACTGTTTCCTAACATCGAGCTCTGTCGTACCGTTACGGTTTATAGCTTTCCAAGTTTGGGAAGAAAACTGAGGGAAAATTAAAGCCAGTGACATTTGAAAAGCTTTTTATAATAAAAAATAAAGGTTGAAGAAAATAAGACACTTTAACAGTCATGCACAGCTTTCAGTTTTCTCTCCCACTATATTTTTATCTGTTTGACCTTTACTTAGTTACACCTCTTTAGTGAACCACAGCTCCCCAGGGAACACAATAACATGTACTGTTTAAATAACCTCTTGCTCATATATATAATGACTATAAGGAACAGGACCGCAATTCCATTTTGGACTTTAATAATGTTATATTGCATGATAATGTTCCTGCATGACTTGTACTTACATCTGCTGATTATTACTACTATTTTAGACACCTGCGTCCCCGAAGGCAAATACTCGTCACTCTTCTCTATTTTTGTTTTTAACTCTTTGTTGATTGCACTGCAAAAACAAAACGAAAAAATCAAACTCACACAAATTTTAAAGGAGAAACCTATGCAACAGTATTCGCCCTGTTCGGTAAATCCTGTGTCACAAAATACCCAGATGCTCTGTGGCGGGTGTTTAGCTGGAAACTGGTTTGGTGATTCATGGTCTTTGACTGCATTGAGTAGCAGCTTTGTTCTGTGTCTACCTCAACATTTATTCCCAGTCACTGTATCCAAAAGGCTTTATGTCATTGGAGGCACTTAAAATTACTTTCTAGTTGCATCTACCCAATAACCAGTGTATAGTGCCACCTAGACTGCGCACCATATTTCATTCAAAGGGTTTTATTTATTTATACTGTATGCACACATTGATAAGTATACAGCATGTTGATGGGATACAGTCATTATGTCAACATTTACAATGTTGACAGTTATGATTTTGACATTGTTGAAATGTCAACATTGAACATGTCAGCATCTGCAGAATGTCGACATGGTCACAATTTCAAGAGAGTCGACACGTGAAATGTCAACATTCTGTAAGACTGGAGGGTTAGGGTTAGGCTACTGGAGAGGAGAGTCAGGGTTAGGTACTAGGGGGAAGGTTAAGTTTAGGCTACTGAAGAGGAGAGTTAGGGTTAGGCACTAGGGGGAAGGGTAGGGTTAGGCTACTGGAGAGGAGAGTTAGGGTTAGGCACTAGGGGGTAGGGTAGGGTTAGGCTACTGGAGAGGAGAGTTAGGGTTAGGCACTAGGGGGAAAGTTAGGGTTAGGCTATGGGAGAGGACAGTTAAGGTTAAGCACTAGAGGGAAGGTGTCACAAATCTTGGTCTTAGCATTTCTGACAAGCTCATACACTCCTTCATTGCTGTATCCAGGCCTATGCAGAAATATTCCATTGCAATTACCTGATGCACCCGAGCAGTCAGCAGTTCTCCCCTGATCCTCTGCTATTATGGGAATGGACTGCCTGCTAATTAAATCTGCACCTTGAGTCAGCACATTGGCTGAACAACATGTATCCTTCCCAGGATTCATTCCTTGTGTTTTGACATCATGTCTCCTGTGATTTCCATTGCTATTTCATGGACGACTCACTGGATACCATCCTCAGCTATTTCTGCCAGTGTTCCAGCTTCCACGCTGTGTTCAGACTTATTCATTTATTATTGTTACCTGCATTCTATTTGCCTATACTGCAGTTTCCACGCTGCATACAGACCTGCTCCTAATTCATCTCTGTGGACTCCGCTCTACATCAGTGCCGCTGGGACAGTGCATGCAAGTTACCTTTATTATATTACTCTGTGCTCTGCTGTAATTCAGGTTACTTGGTTATACTATTGTGCTGACTTTGTATTGGTTTCCCTGTGCTTTATGCTATTGTCTTGGGCTTTTTCTGAGAAGGGTGCTGGTTCCAGGGCTAGGGTTCAGTGTGCGGTATACAGTCTGTACACTGAGGTGTTCAGTAAACTGTATTACTTATCCTGACTCTCAGTTTCTAAGTTACTAACCAGGTTCCATTTCCAGGTCTTGTTATCATTAAATCTCCATGTTTCCTACACAGATTCATCATATCCAAGGGTCACGGGCCAGATCTACAGGGTGGGGAGAGTTACGGTTAGGTACTAGAGAGAAGGTTAGAGTTAGGCTGTGGGAGGGGAGACTTAGGGGTAAATTTACTTAAGTGAGAGTTTATAGAAGTGGAGATGTTGCCCAACTCTCACTTTAGTAAATGTTCCCCTTGGAGTTAGGCACTAGAGGGAAGGTTAGGGTTGGACTGCAAGAGGGGAGAGTTAGAGTTAGGCAGTAGAGCAGTGATTCCCAACCTCGGTCCTCAAGGCACACTAAGAGGTCTGGTTTTAGTGATATCCATGGATGTGCACAGATGCTTAAATCAATATAACTGAGGTACTAATTAAGTCACTTGTGCTCAAGTATGGCTATCCCTAAAACCTGGACTGTTAGTGTGCCTTGAGGACCGTGGTTGGGAACCCCTGCACTAGAGGGAAGGTTAGGGTTGGACTGCAAGAGAGGAGAGTTAGGGTTAGGCCATAGGGGGAAGATGAGGGTTAGGCTACTGGAGAGGAGAGTTAGGGTTAGGCACTAAAGGGAAGGATAGGGTTAGGCTACTGGAGAGGAGAGTTAGGGTTAGACACTAAAGGGAAGGATAGGGTTAGGCTACTGGAGAGGAGAGTTAGGGTTAGGCACAAGAGGGAAGGTTAGGGTTAGGCTGTGGGAGGGGAAAGTTAAGGTTAGGCACTAGGGAAAGGGAAGGGTTAGGCACTCTCTGGAGGGTTAGGGTTAAGGTCCTGAAAGACACTGCTGGAGCCATTGGACCCGCCATACCAGGTAAGTCAATTAGACCACCAGGAACCTTTTGTTGACATTCTAATCATGTCAACATTTCAACAGTGCCAAGTATCTCGACATTACAACAATGTTGATATTCTCACGTCTACATTATGAATGTCAACATGATGAAAGTCTACAAAATATACCACACCCCATGCTGATATGTTTTGCAGATTGTTTCATATATATAGCCAAGAGACAGCTTAAAAATGGTCTTGGTTTAACCCTTGCTTTATTTCCCGACCGTCTGCAGTTCTTAATGGAACTACATATATGCCAATCCATTTGTCCCTGTCTGTATAATATTTAAGTCACATAAAAAGACAAAAATGACCATCAATCGCCATGTACACCAATACACATAAAAAATCATATAAAAAGCACAAAACACCTTATCCCTCTATTGCAGGGGTGGGGAACCCTTTTTCTGCCGAGGGCCATTTTGATATATATATAACATTATTTGCGGGCCTGGTTTAGACCATTTCCCCTCCGCGTGATGTCACATGGGGCGGAGCCACAATCACCGGTGATTATAGCAATGCCCGGAGCATCCTGAGGATGCTTTGGGGAGCTGTAAGGGGAGCTGTAAGCGTCCTAAGGATGCTCCAGGTGGCACTGCTGCATAGATTCTGGCTGCAGGGTGCCATTCTAAGCACCCTGCTAGCCAAATGAGGCTAGCAGAAAAAAGCTCAGAGGGCCAGACCAAATGATTCCGAGGGCCTTATAAGGCTCCCAGGCAGGAGGTTCCCCATCCCTGCTCTATTGAGTTGTATTATAGGTTACATTATTTTAGTTCCTCCAATTATCTGTAGTCAAACAGGCATTCTCTGTGACCTTTTTATCTTGTATAACAGGTGTGAATCATAAACCTGGATCTTAAAAGTACAAAGACAGAGAGAGAGAGAGAAAAAAAAATGTTGTCTAAAAATAATGCTGAAAAAAAATAAATGAATAGATAAACTGCAATACAAGTCTGAGAAAGCGAAATCGGTATTACTCAGTGTGTCGGAGACACAAAGAACAAAGAAGAAATGAAGCGTAGCTAGGAACGCAGATAGAAGGCGAGCGTGTGACTGATTATTCAAATGGCCCCATGATTAATTCATTTTGTATTGATGCAAATAATCCTAACAGAGACCTCTGAGAGCTAATGTATTTTCTGTACTCTGGTTTCCTATTGATCTCTTCAAATGGTAGAGGAAAGCTATTTTCATAATATTAATAAAGGGATTACGAAACCAGGTCACATAGAAGAAGAGAGCTGACGCAGCAGAAACACAGCTTGCATGGTGCAGAATGTAAAAAAAAAGAATTCACTTTTGCAAATCTACTTCTTGCTGACTTTCTGTTGGCTCCATGCTGGGCTAATAGAAGCCCCTATGTGGAGGAGGCTTGCACATTTATTGTATAAATGTCATTTAATATCAACCACTCCTCTTTTACACAATGTTCACATTCACTGGCTACATTGCTGTTGAAGAAAACACTTCTCAATACTGTATGTCACGGTGCCTATCTAATGCTCTCACTGATGAAATGTGATGATAACCAGGGCCAAACTGAGAGACACATTAAATATTCATATGTTCCTCATTGTTGATCTTTTACTTGTATAGATAAGTGTTATATGGCAAGGACAGCTGTTCATTGTGACAGGAAAGGATTATAGCATACATATGGGGTGATTATTACAGGTGTTTGGAGTTCCCAATGTATGAAATGTTGCTGAGGACGCTGGATATGTAAAGGTAATTCTGTGATAATGTCAAAGCATTCTTCCATTACTTTTTATTAAACAAGGAGGGTATACTGTATTGTGTAAATTGACTTCTAGGCGTATATTTACTAAAGATTGGTTTTTGAAAGCCATTGATTCTCGGCGGTATTTAGGGGATATAAAAGGACAATAGTAATTACATGTAGAACAAGCCTGTATTACTATTACCCTTTTAAATGAAGCCCTCAATCGGCAGCTTTGAAAAAACGTTCTTTAGTAAATATACCCACTAGTGTGTATGTATATAGCGTAGCGCCAGTCCTAGTCCAACACCTGACCTAGGAAACTAAATTGATGTCCATGCTGAGCTGACTTGAATGGATGTGTCTATATATATATATATATATATATATATATATTAGATATAAAACTGTTGTAATGCCTGTCTCCACAGGGTAGTTGTCAATGGTTTATACTCTAAATGGACAAAGATTAAAAGTGCTTCTGTCTTTGGGCCACTGCTGTTTAATCTGTTAATATATTATGTAGAAGTTGGAATTACTAAATATTATGGGCCTCATTTGTCAACGAGATTTATCATTCACTAAGAGCCGCATTCAATTAGATTCGCCCGGCGACACTTTTTCGCCTCCCGGACTTCCCACCTACTTTTTGTTTTGTAGGTGGAAAAGTATTGCGCACGTCCCGCGTATCCCCATATTCAATTTGAAAGTAGGCGAAAACAGCACCCGGCGAAACTGAAACAGGAGGACAGTACTGTCAGATTTGGGGAAATCAGCCTGACACCCCCCAAAAGATACACGGACATGGGGGATCACTATGGTTACCCCTGAATAGCCTTGCTGAAGGTATTTGGGTTTTTTAAATGGGCTCAATAGGTGCCGTTTTGCGTTTTTTTGTAAGTGTGGAAGAATAGTATTTATCAAGTTTTTTTGGATAAAATAACTATTCCCAGCAAATTTGAGGTACTTGAAAATGGGGGCCAGCATATTTAAAAGTTGCTAAAGTGAAGTTGAAAAAAAACATAAAAAATCCACCTGCCGCAAGCACCTGCAATAAAAAAAAAACACTTGGGGCATACTTGGGGACCCCCCCAAAGTCAAGTTTGCTAGTTTTTAACTTTGTCCCCCCAAATATTTTTTTTGCCTCCTTTATCAAACTCATTTTTTGGGGTGTTCTTAAGTCTTTTTTTTATTTTTTTGACACAGTTTAACTTTGGGGGACTGACTGAAGGCTGCACGGGGGTTCCCGCAACGTTGCACCCCAAAACCCCAATTCTGCACTTTTTTCCGCCTCCTATTCATAGGCAAAACTTTTCTGCCTATTACATTGCATTGACTAGGCGGAAAGTCTTTCAAATTGAATATGGGGTAAAGTCAAAACAGGCGTAAATTATGTCATCGGCGAAAAAGTGTCGCGAATACAGACTAGTTGCGTATGATAATGGTGCTCCAGCCAATCAGCTCCCAACTGCCATCTGTTTGAAAAATGACAGTTGGGAGCTGATGGGCTAGAGCACCATTTATCATATGGAACGAGTTTTATGTGAATGATAAAACTCGTTGCCCATATCTGTGCTTCAAGTTTTCAGAGAGAAAAATAATGTTATAAAGTCTATACCAGATTTCTTAGGGATCTAACTTGTTAGGTTGCGCAGCATCATGGCATATCAAATATAGAGGGGACATTCAATTAAGTGAGAGTTGCCTTGCATATCATTTTATTGTGTCTAAAGTGTGGACACCAATTCAATTACATACCCAGGTGAGCAATGTGGCTGTAATTGTGAATGATAACTCTCATTTATTGCATGAGCCTCCAGAGGGAACAAGCAAAAATTGGGAATCCGAAGCCCTATACCTTGAACTTTATATACTGTATGTTATATATTTTATGCAATTGGTGATATTAAATAATGACCATATTTAAATATTTTCTTAATTAGGTTATTAAATACAGTACATAATTTATACATGTGGTCTATCAGACCCTCCAATGGCGTTAAGACATCACACACTACATTTATAGGACGTTCGATATGATGTGCTTGGCTTACTATTCATTAAGCTATGACACCTCCAGATACCACATTTTTAGCATAATCTCTGCTCCTCGGTCTCATCCATTATATACAGATAGTTAGATGACTGAATGAGAAAATAAAATGTTTCTCACTGATGCAAGTGGTGTCTTAATAACACTTAATAATGTATGCATCCCAGCAGCAGTCTGCAGCTAACAAACAGAGCAATGTTAGATGGATGTAACCTTTGGTAACATCACCACAATGAATATTTAATCATTGGTGTTGGCAACGTTTGAAAATGAAGACAAAAGTAGTACAATTAAGTGTTAATATCAACACTGATAGCAACTGTGATAACACATCTCCAGGGTTATGTTTCTAGTTAGGAGAAGGACTTGTTTCCTGAATGCACCTACCTGCTGCTTTCTATGTCTTAGCTGAACATGGACCACGTCTCCTTTGTCTATTTTAAAAGGATTAGTTTTTGTTTGATCATTGCCCTTTTTATTTTCACATCAATCAGATGGACTTCTAAGGAGTTCTAACATATTCTTTTACACAGCAACAGGAACTGTATTACCTCCAAAGTTGATTTGACAACAAGAACTAATAAATATTATTATAATTATTATTGTTAAAGGACCTATTCAGCTAATTCTCTCCCCAAATAATGTGGAAATTGCAGTCCCTACATGATTTATGTTACATGCCTATTTAATAAGAGTCTTATTCAGGGGATATCTGAGATGTCTTCTGTGTTAGGCAAACTTATGCTGCAGCCCGAACTTTGGGCCTGATTCAGACCCACTTGCGAGCGGCTGTCTGCTCGCAAGTGGGTCGATGTTGTGCACTGCGCATGCGGACGACGGCGGGAGCTCCGTCGTGCGCATGCGCCAGACGCGACGAGCGAAGGACTTTCCTTCGCTCGTTGTGTCTGATCAAAGGGGGCGTGCTGTCGATGTTGATTGACAGCACGTCCCCTTTGGTGGGCGTGCCTCCCTGACGGGGGCGTTCCCAAGGGAACGCCTACCGTCACAAGCCGGCCCACTGACATCACTAGTGATGTCAGTGGGAGTGATTTTGGCTCTGATAGAGCCAAAATCACTCCGGGCCTTGCGGTAGAAAAACTCAACCGCAGGCTCCGGCTCGCAGTGGTGACCCACAGCTATACGAGCAGTGGTGACCCACAGCTATACGAGCGTCCAGGAGGACGCTCCATAATTATGGAGGGAGGCCCTCATTCAGAGCGTGCGCTCTGCTCAGAGCGTACGGCTCTGAATGAGGGCCTTTAACTTTTTATAGTGTTCCCTAATACACATACATACACCCACATCTGCACTGTCACCCCATTTGTTAAACTAAAGCTGCAGACTGCAGTCCCCATTATTTTCAGTTGGGATCAGTGGCGGTTGCAAAGCAGGGGCTACAGCTCAGTCCAAAAATAAAAGAGGAGAGCCAGACAAGAAGCACTTCCAAAAGCTGTCCAACCTCACCGGGAGTGATCCCTGTCAGCAGGGAACAGCAAGCCCACCGGGCTGGTCATCATTTCCAGAGGGGACAGATGGCAATGCAGCCCCAGGCCTCCACATAATAATAGGCCCATCGTTATGAAAGCATGACGATGATCAGCCACCGAGCTGGCCACACGTTCGGACATAATTCATGTATATAGGAAGACACTGGGGCTGATGGTGAAGGGGGTATACACACCCACATGGCACTGTTCACACCCGGCCATACAGCTTCTGTTTACTGGGTAAGGGTATTTTGGCAGGTAGATGTTAGTATTTACTGATATGGTTAACAAACCTGTTGCTTGCCTCCGAGGCTCTTTTAATTGACATTAGATATGTCACAAGGTGCATTTCTCATTCCCACAGCTGGTCATTGCTTTTGGTGGTATTATTTACCGTTGTTAATGTATATTTGTAATGCAGAATATTAGAGTGAAACAGAGCTCCAGATACTTACTGCATTCGCTGCTCCTGGATACTGTATCACAGAGTCATTTTTTATTTTGAACCACTTATGCTTATTTAGCCTGCATCTGTTGTACCACAATACTCGCCAAATTCTGTTACCGTCTTTCCCAGAATGATTTTTAACACCCAAAACTTAAAAGCTAATGTCCATTTCAGCCAAATGTTAAACGACAGCACACATGTAAAATGAATGAAACACCATGAAATGTACAGAAAAGATGCAGACAAATATACAATCTAGAGCTGATGCACAGTTGGTAGCAAAATCCATGCTCTTAAAAAAAGGCATGGAAAAATAGCATATATCCGCTCATATACAAAACTGTATGAGATACATACACTCCCGGACTGGCAGCCTATGTACCTTGTGTATGACACGTGTGGTAGGTGGAAGAGATATACCTAAAAAGATGTGTGTTTCTGCAGATCTGCATGAGCCCAGTCACCTAAACACACCTTTACTGGGGATGCAATCGTGAAACCGGCTGACATGATCCCAACAGCCGGCTTCCTAACTGCTTTATCCCGGTGTGGGTTAAATGACAGGCGTCTATATCTAGCGGCCTGTCATTTTCCCGATGCCTGGAGACAGGTGCCCGGCATCCCGATCGAAGGGATGCCGGGTGCCACGAGCGGACAGCCGCGGGTGGGGTGGGTTAGGTTTAGGGCTCCCGGGAGGTACTTAGGGTCAGGCACTCCCCGGGAGGGTTAGGGTTAGGCTAGGGGGAGGAAGGGTTAGGGTTAGGTACCCCTGGGGGGGAGGTTAGGGTTAGGCACCCCCCTGGGGGACTTATGTTTAGGCAGCAGGGAAGGGGGGGTTAGGGTTGGGCACTTGGGGGGGAGGTTAGGGTTAGGCACCCCTAAGGAGGGTTAGGGTGGTTAGGTTAGTGATTACTTACCTTAGGACGATCGGTATTTCCAGCGCTGTTGGCCTGCCGCTGTCGGGATCTGTTCATTTGTCGGGCTGCCGCTGCCGGGAATCGAACCACCGGCCGCATTTTCATACCGATTCCCCTTTACTGTACTTGGCTTAAGTTAGGCAGCCCATCCCTCCCCTGTCCCATCTCTTCATCTGCAGGGAGCCACATGTATGCAGTCTGCAATTGAACCATGCATTTCTCATGTCTGAACATGCGCTGAGCATACTGTACTTTACAGTTTTCAAAAGTACTCCTCCAGAGGGGACAATCAAGTGAAAGGAAGAAGCGAGTGGCATCTCAACTGCATCATCATGTCCCTCATATACACCACCCTCCTTCCATTGTAAAAAGCCACGATTCAACATGATGATTTGATTAAAATTGCATGATCAATCCCACGGAGCACTTGCAGTATGCAGGAGGCTAGACTACTCTCTCGGTAGTACGGGAAAGCATGTCTCCCAGACAATGGAGAAGTACAGTAGTTAGTAGTATAGTGCAGATTGTTATTATGCTGCGCAAACTGGCAAAGTAATGAGCCACTCTGTGTTTCTATTGAAATGGATCATTATCATTAATTGATGAGAAGGGTGTTTCAGCACAGGTAACGGCAATAATCAATTAAGAGTGAAGCCCAGGATTGGAGAATTTTGTACCTGGTGGAAGGGGTCATGTTGGAGGCTATGCGTTATGGAAATAGATCACAGGTTGACAAACTCGGTCCTCAGGACCCCAAGCAGTGCATGTTTTCCATCTCTCCTCACAGAATAAAAAGTGAATAGTTAGTTCCACCTGTGAATCTTTAAAAATGTGTCAGTGAGTAATAAATACACCTGTGCACCTGCTAGGAGGCCTGGAAAATGTGAAATGTGTGGGGTCCTGAGGAACGAGTTTGAGAACCACTGAAATAAATCATAAACTATCTCATTAATGTCTTCATTCATTCTCTCAGGACAAATATAATAATCCATAGAATGGTTATTATTCATCAGTAATTAACTTACTTTTAGGGATGTCTAAACTACAGCTCACGGGCCATACACACACAGTCCTCCATCTGCTCCAATGCGGCCCTCTAAACGGGCTGCTGCTAGGAGTGTTTGATCTGCTGCTGCACCTCTGCAGCTCCACCACGTTGAGTAAGGAGTGATGCACCTTCCCTGTTTGAGAAATAGGCAAACCTGAGGCAACACCCCCTGAGTGGAACCTGCCCAGGTAACCCACCCATATGCCATCCCCCAACCTAGCGCTGGGCCTCCGACCCAGCTGTAGACCAGGAACTAGGAACAGTATCATAGGAGGAGGTGGGATGCCATAACCTGAGGATAATACAGACCACAGTTATTACCTGAATAGATTACAGACCATACAGACATAGCACATCTCATCATAGTGAGTAAAACTGCAATCTAAAGTCATTAAAAATATCTTTATTTCAAGTTATTTTTATTAGTTTCGGTGTTTCTAAAGCTGGGCATCCACTACAATTATCTGTCAGATATCTGTCTAATCTGGCTGGTTGGAATGAAAACCTGGAGCAAATGACAGTTGATCATATGGTTTTAAACACTGAAAAAAGGACAAAAAAATTGTTCAAATTGGTAAAATTTTTGTGTTTTAACCAATTTGTCTGAACAACCATTTTTGGCTATTTTCCAGTGTTTGTGAGTAAATGGACGACTGTCATTTGCTCCCATACATTACCAGGTTTTCATTCCAACCACCAGATTGGACAGATATCTGACAGAAAATTGTATAGTGGATGCCCAGATTTAGAATAAGATTTACTTAGCAAAAGTATCCTTACCTAATTGCTGGGAGGCAAACGGTGAGAACATTTTTTGCAGCCCTCCATTCAAAGTAATTTCTTAATATGGCACTCCAAGAAAAATGTTTGGACAACCCTACCTTACTCAGTTCATTTTTCAAGAATGTTAATTTAACTTTTCATAGACTATTGCAATAGTTGCTTTAGTTTTAATTGAAATCAAACTTAAGCTGGGTACACACGTAAAGATTTTCTGTCCAACCATCCAACTAGTTGATTGGTTGGAATGAAAATCTGGTAACGTATTGGAGAAACTGATGATCAGCAATTTGCTCCTAAATGTCAGAAAACAGATGAAAATGGTCGTTCAGACAAGTTTGTTAAATGTTTGATCTAAAAACTTTGCTCAAACAACAGTTTTTGGCCATTTTCCGGCGTTTGGGAGCAAATTGCTGATTGTCATTTGCTTTCATACCTTACCAGATTTTCATTCCAACCAATCAACTAGTTGGATGGTTGGACAGAAAATCTTTACGTGTGTACCCAGCTTTACAGTGCATAAATATATTTAACAGGAATTTAATCAAGTCCTGATTACATAGGTGGATACTTTCTAAGTGACGGGGAGTTGTATCAAGCCTTATACAGAGGAATGGTGTTCAAGTTGTCCATAGCAACCAATCAGCATGTAGCTATCATTTTATAGAATGTACTAGATAAGTGATAGGCAGAAACTGATTGGTTGGTATGGGCAGCTTCCCCACTTGTCCTCTTGATACATTCCCCCCATAGTGTGTATAAACTGAAAGTGTAAAGAAAAATAACAAAATTAATTATGTACATTGTATAGACAGCATTTTTTGTTTTTTTTTATTATTTCCCAAGAAATGTTGTGACATCTTGAAAAACAAATGATAGCAATCTGTATGTAAGCTGAACAACATTGTATATGATGATTTTCTACTAACATGCTCTAAAACAAGAGGAACTAATTGGCAATTAGCTTTCACCTGTCTAGTGCAAGATAAGATGTGCCATTTATAGAAAGCAAAGGGTATATTTACTAAAACTTCCAAAACAGACAAGTGGTGATGTTGCCCATAGCAACTAGTGATGTGCAGGCTCGGATAGGTTCGAGTTCGCACGTGGAGTTTGGATTTTTCCCTCCAAAAAAACGGAACTCAGAACGAGGCAAAACGTCATCTTACATGGACAAAAGACTAGGAATGATGATGTTCGTCCATGTAAGATGACGTTTTGCCTCGTTCTGAGTTCCGTTTTTTTGGAGGGAAAAATCCGAACTCCACGTGCAAACTCGAACCTATCCGAGCCTGCACATCCCTAATAGCAACCAATCAGATTCTGTGTATCATTTTTTAGAATGCAATAGAGAAATGATAGCTAGATTCTGATTGGTTGCTGTGAGCAACATCACCACTTGTCTGTTTTAGAAGCTTTAGTAAATCTACCCCGAAAAGTGGATCTGCTTTTGTCCACTAACACCAGGGTGAATGGGTCAGTGCCTGGATTTACAAGCCAAGCAGGGGAAATTGGTGGGAATACAGTAGATTGAGTGTTTTCGCTAAGTATGAATTAGGTCTGACGTTGATTCTCCAGCAGTGGACCCACTGTCAGTGAAGGGGATATATAAACTGAAATGTGCTAAATAGACAAGAAACACATTTACAAAGTGGGTGCACAGTATTTGCAGTTTGTTTATTTTTTGCCTTCATGAAAGGAAATGTGTCGTTAATGGTTAATGTTATGGCAGCCCATATGCGTGTCTCCCTGCTATAGCATTACCCCCCTCCCCCCCCCAGCTGGTTCAGCCCATTGCTGGTTATAGGAAATTAAGGGAAACCCCATGCTGTTTTCTCACGCTATTTTTCCATATCAGCCCAGGCTGAGAGATTCAGGGCTTGTTATGGATTTAAAGTGGACCCTGGGCATTTATTTAAAATGTAACTCTTTCTATGCTACTACACTTAACGAAGCCTGCACAGATCATACTGATTTGTGCAGTGCTTCTCCACAGTCAGGTCTATTGATTGGGTTAGTTTTCCATCGATTTGCGGTCAGTTTTTGGTTATTTTTAGAACTGACCATTATTAATCTGCAGATTCTATTGGTTATGTAAAAATTGATTGTTGGTCTGATGTTCTAAAGTCTGCTTTTTGGTTGGTTTTCCGTCAGTTTTGCCTTTAGTAAATGCTCGGTTTGCAAAACCAATTGAAAATCATCCAAAAAGCTAAAACCGACCTTTACTATGTTTACCCCAAGGAGTGATAATGAGAGGAAGTTCTGCAGAGACACACAGGGAAGGGACCTGTAGAGTTCTGAGAAGGGATAGAATAGTAAGAACTCTGTTGGGTGAGCACTCTGAAAAATGTAATATTATTACATTTAAAATAATACTTTTAATGCATCACAATTAATATATTACTCTATCACACTAGGCAGGTTTAAGAGTATGAGATTAGAAATTATTGTACACACGGTTCCTAATAGATACACATACAGTATACATACTTAAAGGTGAAAATATAAATACAAAAAGCGATATATAAGTTATATATATATATATATATATATATATACCTCCTATATATCGGTATGTGCTGATATATAGGAGGTATATATATATATATATATACATATATATATATATATAATGTATATATCACTTTTTGTATTTATATTTTCACCTTTAAGGGGTATATTTACTAAAGTGAAGTTTTTAGAAGTGGAGATGTTGCCCATAGTAACCAAACAGTTTCTAACTATTATCTTCTAGAAGGTGCTAGATAAATGTTAAATAGAATCTGATTGGTTGCTATGGGCAACATCTCCACTTCTAAAAACCCGCACTTTAGTAAATATACCCCTAAGTATGTATACTGTATGTGTATCTATTACGAATAGTGTGTACAATAATTTCTAATCTCATACTCTTAAACTTGCCTAGTGTGATAGAGTAATATATTAATTATGATGCATTAAAAGTTATTTTTTAAATTTAATAATATTACATTTTTCAGAGTGCTCACCCAAGAGTTCTTACCTTTCTATCCTGATGATATTAAAATTTAACCTCTATAAACTCCTTCCTATACCTTCTAATATCCTGCCTATACCTTCTAAGGATGACGCTAATTTGCGTATGCAGTCATACAGTAAATAAAGACTTAGACCTGGAATCTGTGGCTCCAAAGCACAAGTATTATTCAAGTAAAAGTACAGTCAGTTACACGCAATTGATCCAGACACAATTTAGGCGCAAAGGAATTATACAGACCCAAGTACAGTATACATACGCAGCGCTTCCGGTACCAAATGTTAGACATCAGCAAGAAACCCCTCAGTCAGCATTCAGTAAGAAGACTAAAGACCCAGTGTTGGAGCACACATATTTATACCCCCCAGGAATAGGCAAAACAATAGAAACGTTTGTTGCTGATGCTATTGGTTCCCAAGGGGAATCAATCTGTTACGGAGCATTTAACAGGCTGGTTCAAATAGACTCACCCAGCCTCTAACAACTGGGGGTCTCTCCCTTCCCGCCCCCTGTAACATCCTAACAGTTAATACATTTTGTTGCTTGAAGTCTCTGCGGTCCATAACTCGTGAATGCATGATGCGATCTCCCCACCGATTACACCGGAATACTGTGGAAAGAGTACGCATCAGTACGAAACCAAACACGGCTTGTTTAGCATGTATAAAACCTTAGTTACCAAATATCTTTATTTCACAGCGTTTATATTAACTGAACAAACTTAAATCTTATACCTTAACGTTAATGGAACCATGTAAGTGAATATGTAATGTGTGAGTGTACGGGGTTTGATATGAAGACGCTAGTTTACTGGGGATAGATGCGTGCGCATTTAGCTACTAAACAGTGTTTTCATTCGGGGTCTTAAGCATAATGTATGTATGTGAAATGGTGAAAGATGCAATCGCATGATGCTAATAATTGTGCATTCGCTACTGGGCGTCATGTTAGCAGCTCAATTGTGCGTAATGTGCGGTGTTTATGCATGAGATTCCATCTATGATGGACTTAACATTTTAGGGCCATTCTGTCTGGGTGAAACTAAAACCTGTTTAGGATTCAGACACATTCAATTGTGTAGATCAATGCCTGGATTATATTACAATTGCCACAACTATACTTGTCTGCATTCAGGGATTCCCAATTTGTATGTAAAACACTCACAGTTTCTGGTGCATTGTCTATTCTATTTACATTTTCACATGAGGCTGTTCTTCTAGTTGCCCTTGGTAGATTATCAAAAACATTGCCATCTGTTCTTAGCTCGTGAGTTGTAACTTAAAGTGACGCTGGTCGCAAAATGGCATCTTGCAGATTCTTGTTTCTAAAATGGAGTCTAGCTGCCATTCGCAAGATGGCGTCGCGCACGCTTCAATTTTAAACTGATCTTGTCTCAGCCAATTATCCAGCTTTGACAATCCCTTCTCAGATACCTAAGTACCCTAACTCTAGTGAACACCACCGCTACCCTAATATTTGACTAGTAATAGCTTAACAGCAAGGGAAAAGCGGATTTCTATTTTTCACCTAATTCATTTTTTCTTTTCATTTTCTGCCTGTGCGACGATCTCTCCTTCCCCATTTCCTTCATTATACCTGTAGAGCTCTCTCTAGCCTGCAGTCTCTGCAAAAGTAGCTGAAGATCATGTTAGTTATAAACTGCAAACTCCAAAAAGAACAGCTTTTTGAAGCTTGATAGGGGCAATGCTGTTCCCATTGCGGCTTATTAGAAGAGTGGTTTTATACTGACCCTTCAGAAACGCAGGAGATTTCTGCCATAAATGTGTTGTAGTGTAAACATGATCAATACTGAATATTGAAATATAACAATATATAAGCAAAGACTTGCCTTTTATCCAGACCGATTAGCTAAAAAAATGTATTTTAAGAATGACTTGAGCTGCTCGCCATAGTAATTATGGCTGTGTAATGCATATATGTACTGCAGTGTTAAGGTCAGAGTATGTAAAAGTGGATTCTTGAGGGTTCTGTTTAGAATGTCTCATTGCCAAAGGACCGATATGTGATAAAGACTCAGAATTGCTTCACTGTAAACCAATACTTCTATCCCACTGGATGGATGAGCTCCCTGAATCTCTAAGCTCTGCCACACTTACACTAGGGAGATGATAGTTAATAACTTTTAGCCAGCAAATGACAGTATGTGAAAGCTTAGTAGGGCATTTAAAAGAAAATTAGATATGAATAGAAAAATCTTTTTTTTCTAATTCCCAATAAGGATTACACTAAGTTAGCATATTTTCATTAGTAATGGGAATAAAGAAGATACATTACAAACATTCGCAGTACTTTGCATTATATTACTGATTAATTCATTCTTTATATTATATAGCAATTTCTGAGAAATACATTAAGCTGCGATCAAAGTCAAAAGTTGGATTATTAGTTATAAACGAAGTTTCACATCTATCTGGCTAATGTCAGTATGTTGTAGTCCATATATGCTGTAATTGTTACATCATACTGTGGGCATCATTTTTCAGACTCACTTACAATTATATTACTGTAATTGTTTTATAGACTGTGCACTTAACCACTGAGGCACAGCTTCATTGCACCGAGTATGTTTCATGATGAATGCACTATAATGCATGGGATTGAATCTGTGGCCAGCATGAGAGAACATTTCATTTTATTTAACATTTTTACATCATTTGTATCATTAGAATCCATTGTTGTTTTTTAAAATAGAAATCTATACAGTATATACACCTCAGTTTAACTGGGTTAAAATGTGATTGAGGAATCCGGAACATGTTTAGTGCAGGGTTTTTGGATGATGGATTTAAATGTTAAACCTAAAGTACAGTAGGTAGGGAACCATTGAAAGGGACAAATATAGAATTTTAATATCAACCTTTATCTAAAATCACACTTTTTTTTATATATGCATAGTATGTATACATACACACATACCAAATACATAGTATAGCAATATATAATCCGTACCCTAGTATATTAGAATGCAGGGAAGCACCAGTTTTTTGCAAACAATATATCTCCTCGTGCATTCTCCACTGACCACACATAATGTAAAATGTGACAAGTAAGAGATCTTTCTCCAGCCCCACAAACTAAAATTATGCTAGTTTTGTTATATTGAAACAGTAGTGACCTTGCAGGCACTAAACTAGATAGGTATTCATCTGACCTGCAAACCCATTTTTATTCTTGATACTTTTTTTATACCACTTCTACAGCTCTATAAATATCATTCTATGGGGTCTATTCGTTATCACTTAATTTCTACAAAAGCAGATGAAAATGAAAATTTTCACCTGCCTTTGTAGAAATTAAGTTTTGGGCCATTCATCAAAACGGTAATGCAGGAGATATCACAGATATCTCCTGCTTACCATTCTCTCCCGGAATGGCCCGCTGTCCCCATACAGTAGTATCACAGATATCTCCTTCTTACCTTTCTGTTCTGGAATGGCCTGCTGTCCCCATACACTAGTATCACAGATATCTCCTGCTTACCTTTCTCTCCCGGAATGGGCCGCTGTCCCCATACACTAGTATCACAGATATCTCCTGCTTACCTTTCTGTCCTGGAATGGCCCACTGTCCCCATACACTAGTATGACAGATATCTCCTGCTTACCTTTCTATCGCAGAATGGCCTGCTGTCCCCATACACTAGTATTACAGATATCTCCTGCTTACCTTTCTCTCCCAGAATGACCCGCTGTCCCCATACACTAGTATCACAGATATCTCCTGCTTACCTTTCTCTCCCAGAATGGCCCGCTGTCCACATACACTAGTATCACAGATATCTCCTGCTTACCTTTCTCTCCCAAAATGGCCCGCTGTCCACATACACTAGTATCACAGATATCTCCTGCTTACCTTCCTCTCCCGGAATGACCCGCTGTCGCCATACACCAGTATCACAGATATCTCCTGCTTACCTTACTCTCCTGGAATGGCCTGCTGTCCCCATACACTAGTACCACAGATATCTCCTGCTTACTTTCCTCTCCTGGAATGGCCCACTGTCCCCATACACTAGTATCACAGATATCTCCTGCCTACCTTCCTCTCCTGGAATTGCCCGATATCCCCATACACTAGTATCACAGATATCTCTTGCTTACCTTTCTCTTCCGGAATGGCCTGCTGTCCCCAAACACTAGTATCACAGATATCTCTTGCTTACCGTCCTCTCCCGGAATGTTTCCTTTGTCCATACACTAGTATCACAGATATCTCCTGTTTACCTTCCTCTCCCGGAATTGCCCGCTGCCCCCATACACTAGTATCACAGATATCTCCTGCTTACCTTCCTCTGGGGGAATGGCCCACTGTCCAGATTCACTAGTATCACAGTTATATCCTGCTTACCTTCCACTGGGGGAATGGCCCGCTGTCCCCATACACTAGTATCACAGATATCTCCTACTTACCTTCCTCTCGTGGAATGGCCCTCTAACCCCATACACTAGTATCACAGATATATCCTACTTACCTTCCTCTCGTGGAATGGCCCGCTGTCCCCATACACTAGTATCACAGATATCTCCTGCTTACCTTCCTCTGGGGGAATGGCCCACTGTCCCGATTCACTAGTATCACAGATATATCCTGCTTACCTTCCTCTGGGGGAATGGCCCGCTGTCCCCATACACTAGTATCACAGATATCTCTTACTTACCTTCCTCTCGTGGAATGGCCGCTGTCCCCATACACTATTATCACAGATATATCCTACTTACCTTCCTCTCGTGGAATGGCCCGCTGTCCCCATACACTAGTATCACAGATATCTCCTACTTACCTTCCTCTCGTGGAATGGCCCTCTAACCCCATACACTAGTATCACAGATATATCCTACATACCTTCCTCTCGTGGAATGGCCCGCTGTCCCCATACACTAGTATCACAGATATCTCCTGCTTACCTTCCTCTGGGGGAATGGCCCACTGTCCCGATTCACTAGTATCACAGATATATCCTGCTTACCTTCCTCTGGGGGAATGGCCCGCTGTCCCCATACACTAGTATCACAGATATCTCTTACTTACCTTCCTCTCGTGGAATGGCCGCTGTCCCCATACACTAGTATCACAGATCTCTCCTGCTTACCTTCCTCTCGTGGAATGGCCCGCTGTCCCCATACACTAGTATCACAGATCTCTCCTGCTTACCTTCCTCTCGTGGAATGGCCCGCTGTCCCCATACACTAGTATCATAGATATCTCCTGCTTACCTTTCTCTCCCGGACTGGCCCACTGTGGGCCTGATTCAGACCTGCTCGCGAGCGCTGCGCACTCGCAAGTGGGTCGATAGTGGCCCAGTGCGCATGCGCACGACGGAGCCGGTTACGTCATGCGCATGCGTGAGACCCGGACAGCGATGGGCAAATCGTTGCTTCTGGTCTTGTACCAAAGAGGGCGTGCTGTCGATGTTGAGTGACAGCACGCCCCCTTTGGTGGGTGGGCCGGGGGAGTGGCTGCCCAATCAGGCCCTGTGTCCATACACTAGTATCACATTGATCTCCTGCTTACCTTTCTCTTCCGGAAAGGTCCGATGTATCCATACACTAGTATGGGGACAGAATTCATTTTGCTCTGAAAATACAATATTTTCGGAGTTTGACTGCGGGAGCATTCATCCTCTTCAGATGTCATTTGCTCCCACACTCGGCACTCATCCTTCTCCTTCCCTATGGGAAGGAGTCCTGGGTTGGGAAGTGGGATCCTTTTGGATCCCTCCGCCTCTTTTCAGCTCCTTCCCCCGGACGTCGGGGCTTTGTGCACCTGTGTGAACTCTAGTCCACTAGCACTGCCGAGTCGACTTGGCTAAGTTTCGCTGCTCCGAAAGTGAAGCCACTTTGGGGAGACAGCTGATTTTAGGATCAGCTATCTCCCCGCAGGAGCAATGATGAATTGTTCTGGCGCTCGCGGACCCTGATAATTGACATAATTTGCATCACTTGCATGTGCCTGGGGACTGGTGCAAATACACAGTGATTATGTCTGTAGCCAACATTAGCTAGCTGCATCTGACTGATTGATTTTGAGGGGTCTACATTTTAACATTCATTTTTCCTACATTAACTTGTACACGGGAATAACTGCTATTACACAGATTTTTGTTTATTACACTATCAAAACATGTTAACTTTTTTTTAAAACTTTCAAAATACCCAAATAGTTTGAGTTAAGTGTATAGCCATCTCTTCTGCATCTGCCCTAAAGTTGGGACATGTGCAACTGGTGTTGAGCTTGACACATATTGACATGCAACAAAGCATACACTGTGGGGGTCATTCAGACCCGTTCGCGAGCAAAGGACGCTCGCAAACGGGTCGATGTTGCCCCACTGCGCATGTGCACGACGGAGGGAGCTCCGTCGTGCACATGCGCGAGACCCGGATAGTGACGGGCTCTCCGTCGCTCTGTGTCTCGCACCAAAGGGGGCGTGCTGTCGATGTTGATTGACAGCACGCCCCCTTTGGTGGGCGTGCCGGGGGCATGACTGCCAGACGGAGGCGTTCCCATGGGAACGCCTACCGTCTGAGTCCGGCCCCACTGACATCAGTAATGATGTCAGTGGGAGTGATTTTGGCTCTGATAGAGCCGAAATCACTCCTGGGCTTGCGGAAGTGAGACCCTACCGCAAGGTCTCGTCGCAAGCCCGATGGTCGCGATGGTCTTTGACCATTGCGACCATCTTTTTGGCTGCTCGCATAAGCTGTGGGTGGTCACCCACAGCTATGCGAGTGGCCAGGAGGCCGCTCCAAATTTAGCTGGGACGGCCTAGATTCAGAGCGAGCGCTCTGGTCAGAGCGTTCAGCTCTGAATCAGGTCCTGTGTGTGTAGATATGCTCTTTTTCTGTAAGACTTTTTTAAAACTTTTTTTATGAATGTACTATACTATTTATTCTATACTATATATAGTAATATTTATTCTATATTACATACTGTATGTATTTTGTGCTATCTTGCTAAAGCTGTCCTTGACATCTACTTTAAAAGTTAACTCAATTTATTAAATTTTGGGGGGAGTATTTTAAAAATATTACTTACCTATGCTGTGCTGATCTACCAGTTGCGTCTGATTTTCAGGTATCTACTTACCTGTATGGAAAATTCTAGCTTGGCAATAGAGTGTGGAGCTGCCATTTAAAGTTCTATGCACTGGTACTTTAAGGGAGTGTGACTCATTGGTGAAGTATAGCCTTGCCCTGTTCTACATATCAGGCCCCATGGAAGGGATGTGTCTCATTGGCTGGACAAGGCCCCTGAACAGACTCAAGTACTCCCCCTGGTAAGATAATCCCTTTAACTGTGGTCCATAAATGCTCTCCTAGCTCCTGCTCAGGCAAGCTTTACTATACAGGCAGGTAATAGACAGCAAACATTTAATTCTTTATAGAAATAAGTTATTGGACCCAAACATCAGTAATCAATTGGGGCAATTCCCCGCTATGCAGATGATTATCTAAAAATATCAGCAATGTACTGTATGGGGTTCACCGAAAAGTGGTCGGAAAGTGGTAAATCAGGTTGTGCAACATGTTGAATTTCACCGACCAATCGGGGCTAGAGATTTATAGTGTACAATGGTATGGTAACGATCAGCTGATTTGCCATTTGTTACTAGTAAAATAAGTCTTTCACGATTGGCAGATCTCTTATTTGCTGAAAATGATGTGCAAATCACTGAACAGTATCTGTAATGTATGGGTGCAGATTGGTGGATTGGAGAACCGTTGAATTGATTTTTTTCTGATTGCTGACGTATGGGCCCCATTAGTTTAACACATTGGGCCTGATTCAGAAACGGACGCTCTGAAAGAGCGCTCTCTCTGAATCAGGGCATTTTTTTTTTTGAGCGGCCTCATGGCCGCTCGCATAGCTGTGTGTTGCCACCCACAGCTATAGCGAGCGGCCAGGTTGATGGTCACGATAGTCAAGACCATCGCGACCATCGGGCTTGCGATGAGACCCTTGTGGTAGGATCTCATGGCCGCAAGCCCCAGAGAGCTTCTGGCTCTAATAGAGCCGGAAGCTCTCCCACTGACATCACTAGTGATGTCAGTGGGGCCACCCACAAACGGCAGGCATTTGGTTGGGAACGCCTACGTTTATGAAGCCACCCCCCGGCCACGCCTACCAAACGGGGCTAGCTGTCAATCACCATCGACAGCTCGCCCCCTTTGGTGCAAGACCCGCAGCGACGGAGCACCCGTCGCTAGCCGGGTCTCGCAAATGCGCACGTCGGAGCTGACTCCGTCGTGCGCATGCCCAGTGGGCAAACATCGACCTGGTTGCGAGCACTCAGCGCTTGCGACCGGGTCTGAATCAGGCCCATTGTTCTATAAAATATTGAGATTACAATCAAGTTTTTCTGCCTGTCATTTTGTAGAATATGTATAGCTATTTAATAAAACATGAGCTAAAAAGCAATAATATGTAATAATATAAAGTCTGTATAATTGCTCTTGGTGTTAAATAGAGCAGTAGTAAAAATGTCATGAGTATCTCTGTACTTACAAATACTTTTTAAGTTCTAATTAGCAACTCATATTAAACTGATGATGTATCTAAAGCAAAATGTATCACTGTTTTCATAAAATATTTAGTAGTTCAGTTACACAAATACTTTGCTTCTGTCTCTAATAGTCCTTAGACAAATTGCTGTTACAGTATGTCCCTGAAATACAGAAACGGCTTTCATTAATACAGAACAAGAAGGTGCATTAGCGGAATGGTTGGATATACAACTAATTAACGGATGGAATAAAATAATTATTTGCATTTTGCATTTCTTTGAATAAATTCAACTTGTTCCATGGTCAGTATATAATTTCATGAGGAAGAGAAGTGCATTTCTGTTAAATGTCAGAAACATCACTGCAGAGGGATCAACAATTATGCAGGAACCAATTAGTGCTCAAATAATTATTTGTGGATGTCCCTCTCTGATAAAAACTTGTTAGGCAGAGAAGATACAGTCATTAGAAAATCTACGTAAAAACTGACAAGGTAAAAACAAACACTGAAAAATGACTGAAGTGGCCACATTTGCTAAATGACAATCTATTCACAAGCCATTAATCAAAGCTTGGAATCACTCATTGTCTGGGCTGAGATATGGTTTAATTAACTATATTTGTCCTTTTAAAGGGGAAAGGTTATAATGAATTATGGTGTATGCGACAACAGTGTGTCTGTGCAGTTTTTAATGGAAAATCATCATAAAAGTAACAATATTATTACTTTAACGAATAATGTGCTGCAGTATCTATACAGCCATGATGCAGAGCAACAACATTCTCTGATATAAGGCAGTGCAATTATATAATTTGTTCCAATTCCATTTAAGTATATTCAAATCCCCAATTTACATACTAATTTTATACAATGACAGATTTGAAACCTTTTTTCCATGGACCCTCATTCATTTCAAATGCCCTTTGATTGAGTGACACGCAAAGCAGCAAATCATACTTGTGCAGGGCCGGATTGAGGGGGGGACAGGGACAGTCACCCCGGGGGGCCCCCCACACAGGGGACCACACACATGTGTGACCTTGCCGAGAACAGGTGTCCAGTGGCACTTTTTCCCAGATGGGAGTTCAGCAGTGCTGTTACATACAGCGCAGAGTGGCTCCTGCTTCCTCTCATCGGCATCACATGACACATGACTAATGCGGGGACTAGGGATCAGCTCTTCTGGAATCGGCAGGTCAGGTGAGTAATCAAGGGTGGGGATGGAGGCAGTAGGCTCCGTGTGGCTTGGGGGAAGGAGGGGTAAGCTACGTGTGACTTGGGGCTGGAAAGGGGGGCTGGGGTACCCTCCATGTGGCCTGGGAGGGGGGTAGGCTCTATGTGGCTCGAAGGGGCCCCCCACAATTTAGTTGCCCTGAGGCCCCCACAAGCCTTAACCCGGCCCTGTGCATGTGTCAGGATGTGTATACACTCCCTGCACCTATTGCATTACTTACCTACTGTCAGCCACATGCACAGCTCTCTGGCATCACTTTTGGTAATACAATGTGGCACCGGAGCTGTACTGTATTTCCAAAGCTTGTGCAGGAAATATGCGCCTACGCAGAGGACTTTGGCTCAGTGTCTGAGCATCTCACAGTCTGCATGCGCCAGCACTGGATTTCTTTCCCAGGGATGGAGCCCACAGACGTCCACACACAGGCCCCTTCCTGTCTTCATACACCTCTAGGGGTAAGTGCAGATATGCATGGATGATGATGACTTGTAGCCAGACATGTGCCATACACACAGAGGCGGACTCATCTCGGGATGCTCACACCTCTACAAATGGACAAAATGTTCACAATGTTTCCATTCACATTTGCTTTGGGGTAATGTACAGTATGCACGTTTTACTTCTAATTCTGCATCATCATATGGCGCTATCAAGTGTCCGTAACCTTGTACAGGGAAAAATTACAATTATACACAAAAATTCAATGTAAAAAGATTCAAACAGGCGTCAGTACAAGGGGAATAATAGAATGGAGAAATAGTTAGACTACCAAGTGAGTGGTAGTTAAAAACAGTAATAATCAATAACTGTGCCCTGGGAAGGATAGACAGAAAGGGTCAGAAGGGGAGATGTATCAAACGTACTAAAGAGTGGACAAGTGGAGAAATTGACCATAGCAACCAATCATCTTCTAGCTATCATTTATGAGGCGCATTCTATAAAATAATAGGTACAGTAGAAGCTGGTTGGTTGCTATGGGTAACTTCTCCATTGTTCCTCCTCTCCATTCTTTAGAAAGTTTGATATTTCTCCCCCAGAGTCACTGACTGTGAGTGGGTGAGCACTGGAGACAGGAAACGAGAAGGGAGAGAACAAGAGGACAGAGGGCCCTGCTCATGAAAGCGTACAGCGGAGGGGAATGATACAATTATGTATTGATTGCAGCTCAGTGAAAATTAAGATTTCAGGGAGAAAAATATCATAGTGATAAATAGATCTGTAGGCAACTTGGCCACACGTTTGCAGGGCAGATGTACATAGAACGTAGTTTTCAGGATGTGGATTCTGTGACTGGATGCATAGAGAAAACTGTCTACCACTTCAAGGTTGGCCTGATCAGAACTGAACGAGGCCTGGGTATTGGGGGTCGTGGCCAAATCACAGAGATGTGGCCATGCCCCTCTCTGGAAAAAAGTAGAAACCGTGGCACCACACACTGCAATAGGGGACATATGTCCCCCTCAGAACCTGAACCAGGGGGAGATGTAGTAAGATCTGGAAAGTAACGACAGTTAGGAGCTGATTGGTTA